>JAGQAX010000020.1:1085000-1469458 GCA_019142605.1 Cephalopholis sonnerati
AGGCTACTTTCACTTAGCCAATGACAATAGTTTACTGGATTCATTTACACTTATAAACTATTGACTATTGTCACATTCCAACATGTTATTGCAAATGGATGACATAAAGATGTAATTATTTGTGATTAAGCACAGGACCTTTTTTTTTTTTTTTTTTTTTTACTTTTAGACAGTACTTAACTTTAGAAGGAAATTAATCGCGATTAATCTAGATTAATGGATTTTAAAATGTGAGATTAATTAGTTAATTTTTAAAAATCTATTATATATGTATGTATATGTGTGTGTGTGTGTGTGTGTGTGTGTGTGTATGCATGCATGCATATATGTATGTACAGTGGTGGAAAAAAGTTTTAAAATATTATCATGAAATATTTGTGGAAAAATCTTTTTTGTGTTTCAAAAGGTGTTGCTGCATTAGACAGACACAAACAAATACAAATTATATATTTCTTTGTTTATTGTTTACAAGAAAAACTAACAAAACTAAATTCTTGACAGTTTCAATATGTCAGTTCTCAACGTTGTGGGTATCAAAGTCAACAAATAACAAAGAATGTGTTCAAAACTGAACAAAAAATAAATAAACCATCACATCATCAAATTAACATTTAGTAGTCCTGCCATTAGCATGCAGTAGAGCTCTAATCCTGGCTGGCATGTTCCCCACGAGCCTTTCACACTGTTGAGGGGTAACCTTGTCCCATTCTTCTTGAATTACTGCTTGTAATTCTTCTAAATTCTTTGGTTTACACTTTGAAACAGACCTTTTGATAATCCAACACAGATTTTCAATGGGGCTCATGTCCGGGGATTGAGCTGGACACTCTAAGACCTGGATACTGTGCTCCTGCAGCCAAGTTCTACTGGCCCTGGATGTGTGGCAAGGGGCATTATCTTGTTGAAACATCCAGTTTTGACCTTGACGGAACAGTGCACGTGCAGAAGGGAGCATGTGGGTTTTGAGAATGGCACAATACTTGGCAGAGTTCAATGTACCATCACAGACAGTGAGATGACCAACACCAGCAGCACTCATGCATCCCCAGACCATGATACTGCCTCCACCATGCCTGACAGTGGGTACTGTACATGCTTGAGATAATGCTTCGCCTGGCCTTCTGCATACCCTCACATTAGCAGGAGGAAGATAAAGCTGGAAACTGGACTCATCTGACCACAGAATCTTCTTCCAATTCCTGGCTGTCCAGTTCTTGTGTGCGTGGGCCCAATGACGCCGGGCTCACCTCTGTCTTTCATTGATCAGGGGCTTCTTGACAGCCTTGTAGGACCTTAAGCCATGATCTAAAAGTCGGCCACGCACAGTGCGGGTGGAACACTGGTCACCAGTTTGGTTTGACCACTGCTGCTGAAGCTCCTGTGATGTCATTCGGCGGTTTTCCCTACACATGCGGATCAGGATGCGGTCATTTCTTGCTGAAGAAACCCTTGGACGCCCAGATCTTGGTTTGTCTTCCAAGCTGTTGGTTCGTTTGTATTTCTGCAGAGTGTATCCAACCTGCTGAAGGACTGCATCTGCACTTCCTGGCTATCTGGCGGCAGCTGTACCCTTCCTGGCTGAGAATCTGTATCTTCAGGTGTGTTTCCTGCATTAGGTTCCTTGTTTTAGCCATTTTTGTCTCTGAAGAACTTTCAAATGTGCTGGCTTTATATAGATACGAAGCACGGCAACAAAAATTGTGTCTTTTAATAAAAAGCACGACCTTCATTAGTAGATCACTGGTACCAAAATGACCCAATACTCAAAATGTCTTATGTATTTTTATGAAACCAATCAATTTTAAGTTTTTAATTGCTTTTTTAGGATTTGTTTAGTAATTTGGCTGGACTGTACTAAAAGAAATTGCACTTGAAGACCTAAGAGTGATTCTTAATGCAACATTTCACAAATGCATGGGGTGTCCGAAAACTTTTTTTCCACCATTGTATGTGTATATGTATGTATGTAAATACATACATATACAGAAATGTGTTGAGATGAATTTATTACTTTCAAGTATATTTTTCCATTTATTTATCCAGACATTCAGCTGCAACATCCTGCAGGGCCTTTCCTTCTGCTTCTGCTGGTAACCATGGCAATTGTGGACCGAGGTTCTTCTGACTTACGGCTGGCACCTGTAAACCTTAACTTCACCCTCTGCTTTTCAACTGCACTGTTAACCTCTGACACTGTGGCTGGAGGTGCCCAGTCACTGAAACTTCCCTCAGTCCAACCTTGTGGTACTCATCAAACAGACACCAGTAACACCTGCAGACTGGGGAAACCTACTCTCAACTTGTTTGTGTTATCACTCTGTAGTAATTTATAAGGAATTTTTGTTCCTGGATTAAATATGAATAACAATCAAATATATTTAATTTTTTTTTTAAGATTTTGCAAGCATTTGATTTTACTTGTTTATTTATTCTTGGAATTTTCTTATTGGCTTCTTATCAGTTGTCCAGGAGGTTTGGTTGTGTTTTTAATTTATTGGTAAAGTAGTTAAATGTTGAAATATCAAGCCAGTTAAGGAGATACTGGTTTTATTAAAAGATGGGACAGAGGCTGGTTGGCAAGAGACTCTGTCAGCACAACAGGGTTTCATATTAAACAGAACCCCTTTTCCATCAAAGCACATGGCATTATTACATTAAGTTTCACAAAGAGCGCTTCAAAAGGCAAATCTCAAATACACGTGAATGACACTTGCACTAAATGTTGGCCTCAGTTGATGTTATCCAGGGGACTAAACCGTGTGTTTGAATGTTCTCTTCACATGTGACAAGTTTTTGCAAGAAGCACTTGTGAATCAGATGTCTGATTCTCTGCCTCCCCACATTGTATCATTTACTTTAAGGCTCTTTTAAGGGTTCACAGGTCAACCAACAATCTGTATGACACCTAGTAATTTCATTTGTCTTAAAGTACTTTGGTGTCCCCCGTCAGGCTGGGAGAATTTAAATGAGCCCGTGTTGTTGGTCTGTACGGCAGTTAAATCAGTTGGTATCTTAATGATACTTCAGTCGGATTTGTTGAGAGCCCTCTAAGGAGATAATCTATTAAAGCAGGCTTGTTGTTTTTTTAGAGATTAAAGAATTTCTTTCAATGCATGTCATCTGCTGTTTACTTGGATTCCTCCCCAGAGCTGCAAAAAGTAATTTCTGTTCAGTTTCATTTTCTGAATCTTGCAATACAGTATTCACATTGCTCTGAGTGTACCTCAACAAAGTTGCTTTTTTACACCACTCAGCTTCAGCTGGGTCACTTCAGATTAAGAAGGATGTATGTTTGCGAATTGCTCTGCTGACATTGAGAATCGTAATTTTAATATGAATGGCCACGTCCATATAGTAATAGAAAGATTCCTGATAGTCTGTTTTCATGTCTTGACTTAGGCCTGCATAGTGAATTTCTGCTAGAATCTTTCTGAAGAAGCCTTATCCGACATAAGAGAGGTACATACAGTCCTTCCTCTTCTCACTAGTTTGTGGTGCAATGACAAATCAGTGGATGTACGTCACCTTTCTTTGAACTTCTTGAAGACTTTCCTCTGCAAACTTGTTATTGATACCAGAGGCATGAGAGGTCAGTTCCTAATAAACCCTTTGACATGCTGACTTTTGAGGACGTAAACCATGTACTAAGATTATTATTAGTGGTACTTGGTGAATCCGGTGCTGAGGTCAGGGCCTTGGCCTGCCAGCCTACACTGATCAGTGTTGGTGTGACGTCTCCGTGTCTTCTGTATTTTGCATAGTGCCATGAGGGGCAGTATTGTTCTGTCTGTGAGATCCATAAGGCCATGGCTCCATGTCAGCAGATATTCACACAGAGGAGGGAGGCTGTAGGCTTTGTCTGCTTCTCACCAGCATCAGCAGGACACAACACATACACACACATACATAATCTAAATGTCTTTATCCTGAAATGCAACATCTCTTTCATTTGTGCCATCCTTGTTTTGTGTATTTAATATTTTGTTGCTGTGACATTTCTACTGCTGTTGTTCTTGATCACAGGCAGTTTGCATTGTACCAAATACAGATTTTGGAGAATGTTTGGATTAAAATATGTATTGTCCATGTGTTAATCTCAGGGCTGAATCTCAAATATTCTAATGATTTGAATTTTATGTTCTGATTATTCTTTGATTTGTTTTGGCTTGTTGTGTTAACCCTAAAATGACTAGAGCAATGATACATGTAGCAGGATGTGCTTATCTCCTCAGATGCAAAGCAGTCTGTCCTGGTACACACTACTCATCACATTCCATGCCACTTTTGTCATGGTCTTTATTTTGTAGCAACTTTTTGTACTGTCTTGCTCACCTCTTGGAGCATCAGAGGTCATGTAATTATCAAGAATAAATATTTTGTTCAACGTTGTGTAAGAGATTTGTGTTTCTTGGTGACTGGCAGCAGTTTTTTTTATTTGATGAAAATATTTAGATTTTTTGTTTTTTGAAAATACAAAGCTCCAAATTAACCAATTTGGAGTAGATATGAAGTAAACTAAGTAAGTAAATTAAATTAAATAAAATGAAGATATTGTCATTTTATTTGACAAACATAATATAAGTAGTTAAACGAATTAACTGGAATAATTCAATAGCTTATAAAAACTCGTAAGACAGGAAATTGTGTAAAATGTATAAAAGTCACACTAGTTCATATTTTTTTATCAACAATATCAAATGACTAAAGCCCAGTACACACTGATTTGAGGCTGTTCAGATGAAAGATGACCAGCGTGAAAGAAATGTGGCGATATCTCTGGTTGTGGCACTAAAAGGTTGACCCTACGTTGCACAGTGAGAGAGGTTCAAGGATGGCTGTTTTTATGATCTTGCAATCAAAGGCAGCCGGGAATAAAATTCTGACAGTGTCAGAAAGTAAGGATGACCAACTTACTGTGTGACTGCTGTTACCACCCACATCTATTAACCAACTAATAGAAGTGCAGCATGCAATTAGGCACTGATCAGCGAGACGATGCTAAATGCTAGTAGATGTGTATTAGTTGGCTTCTAATAAATACACCTCTAGCTCTTCTTACAAAATCAGCTCTCAAAATCAGTGTGCCAAGTTGGCCTCTTTTCCAGAGTCCATGACTGCGTCCACATTCCCCTCCTCCTCTTTGGAGTTTATCAGCATACATAAATGCCTGTAGGCTAACCTTGAGCTTCTTGAAAGGCGCCTATTATTAAAATGTATCATTATTATAATTGTTATTATTTATAGCAAGGGCTCCATTCGTGTTTGTTTTCATTTTTCCCTTACCATTACAGGGCCAAAGATGAATGGTGCACGCTAAAAATATTTCATTCTTGCATATTGATGTCAAAGGATGTACATCGTAGCCTGCGATTCAGTAGGCACTGTCATCGTACCGTCTGCATACATCAAACTTGATGTCATACCCAAGTTTATTGGATCCATGTCGCACAGTGTAGCTTGCACTAAACTTAAAAGACTGCAAAAATGTCACAGTTTGTAGAAAGCCTTATTGGGGTCTCGCAGATTTGTCCAGGTCAATCCATGCTTGCTGAGCACCCATCCCTTAAACCAATCCATTTCCAATAAAGATTGCTATTCTGTTCTATTCTATTCTATTCTATTCTATTTTGTTTTATTCCCTATCTAGCTGAGAGCAACCAAGAAACAGATGTACTTTTTTTTTTTACTCAGATGCTTATAGTTCATGCTCACAAGCCAACCTGGCTAGTTACCTCGCAAGATTGGTAGCATCAGTAGCCCTGTAGAGCGAATAAAAGACATACGTTCAGGTTTCTTTGCAATGCATTTCTTTACAGCATTGTTGCTGTAGTTAACAGGAGCTTTGGTATTCAAGTCAATTCAATTCAATTTTATTTATAAAGCCCAGTACCACACATCACAGTTTGCCTCAAAAGGCTTCACAACACATGACATCCCTCTGTCCCCCCACCCAAAAAAACCCTTGAACGGAGAAAAAAAAGTCAGAAACCTCAGGAAGAGCAACTGAGGAGGGATCCCTCTTCCAGGATGGACAGATGTGCAATAGATGTCATACAGAACAGATCAACATAATAAATTTGCAGTAATCTATATGACACAATGATACATAATGAGAACGAGAGACAGAGAGAGAAGCAGGGTAAACAGTAATGACAACTACAATAATATTAATTTTAGTAAGAATATCATCATAATAATAACAGTAATTGTGGTAGCATATGTTGTAAGTATATATTAACATATAGTATATGTATGTGACAATAATAATCATATGTGTATAATAATAGTAGAAGTATGACTAATAATAACAGCAGTAGTAGGAGGCATCAGGCAGGACCACAGCAGCAGCTCAACCATGACACACAATCCAAGCCTAGCTGCAATATGAGGTAACCTGCGAGACAGTGTAGCACAAAGGCTCCGGAGAAGAAGCAGAGTGAGTGACATGCAGTAAAGCCGAGTTAGCGATGTGCAGTAATAGGACGTGAATGTTAACAAATGAAGAAGAACCAACTTTTCAGAAACTGAGGAGAGAGAGAGAAGGAGAGAAGGGGCTTGGTATATCGTAGGCGGTCCCCCGGCAGACTAGGTCTATCTCAGCCTAAGACAAGCCTGAGCCAGCCCTAACTACAAGCTTTATCAAAGAGGAAACTCTTGGTCTGTCTTAAATGTGGAGATGGTGTCTACCTCCCGGACAGAAACAGGAAGATGGTTCCACAGAAGAGGAGCCTGATAGCTGAAAGCTCTGGCTGCTGTTCTACTCTTGGAGACTTTAGAAACCATGAGTAACCCTGCATTTCCAGAGCTCAGTGTACTGGTCTGATAATATGCCACTTAGAGGTCTCTAAGATATTACCGAGCCTGTTCATTTAGAGCTTTGTAAGTTAGGATAAGGATTTTAAATTCAGCTCTGGATTTTACAGGGAGCAGGTGCACAGATGCTAAAACAGGAGAAATGTGATCTCTTTTCTTAGATCCTGTCAGTACACATGCCGCTGCATTCTGGATCAGCTGGAGAGTTTTTATGTTGGATGTTAAACTTGCTTAGATAGGCTGGGGGCCGAGGAGTGAAAGAGAAGTCTTGTTAGGGCCCGAGCACCAAGCGGTGCGAGGACCCTATTGAAATCCAAGGAATTTTTAGGGCCCGAGCACCAAGCGGTGCGACCCTATTGAAATGCAAGGAATTATTATTTACTTATTATTATTTTTTTATTATTATTATTATTATTATTATTATTATTATTATTATTAGGGGGCCAAGCCCGCGGGGCCTGGGGAACGCGAATGCAAAGCATACGCGTTTTTATCCAATCCTCTTCAAACTTGGTCTGTCCCACCTCAAGATCTTGAAGACGAAAAGTTATCACAGCCTTGAGGTTTCGGAAAACGCTGTCACCGTGGCTCCGCCTTCTACGCCATAAAACACAAACTTGTAACTACTACTACAGATTTTATCCCATCGACTTCAAACTTGGTCTGTCCCACCTCCAGACATTGAGGAAGAAAAGCTATCTGTGTGACTTGTTGTCACACCATGTGACCGTGGCAGGGCCTCAAACTTTGAGGTCTCGCCACAAAACAGGAAGTAGTGTATAACTCCAGCAGACATGGTCCAATATTCCCCAAACTTCCATGGATTGATGACAGTTATGCGCTGAAGAGATCTCCATGTCAATAATTGAAAAATGTAGCGCCCCCTACTGGTAACAGAAAGTGACATGTTTTTATATTTTGAAGTATACCTCCCACAACTTGGCCAGATCCACCTCAATCTTGGTCAGTCTATCCATCACATGTGGAAGATGTTTTAATGTGAACACTGTAAGTTTTCGTCAAAGCCATGACGTGGCGGCAAACTTTGATGTTTCGCCATGATAACAAAACTTGTGTAACTTGACTCTACGTTGACATATCTTTCCAAAACTTCACACATATGATAAAAGTCCAGCCCTGAAAACATCTACAGAAACATTTCAGCATCATATCGCCACCGACTGGTGGCAGAAAGATATTGCTTTCATTCTTTCATGTCTCTCTTCTACCAAGTTAACCGCAACCACCTCAATTTTGCTGAGACATAGTCCCAAGACCTTGATAATGATCACATCAGAAGCTTTTGAGGTTTTGTCAAACGCTGTCACTGTGGCAATGCCTTATTCACCATCAAACACGAAATTGTTTTTGAGGGGTAAGGGATGCTTGTAAAGGCATGAAACTTGGCACACATATGATAGGACCCGATATTTGTTGTCTGATGAGATTTTTGTGCTTTCAACCTGCACAGAAATGGCTCTATAGCGCCCCCTACTCATTTTCAACGAAGCAGCCCCCCAAGCTGGTTTAACCTACGTGTATGAAACTTGGTAGGCATGTGTAACACTCCAAGACGTACAAAAAAGCCTCTTGGAGCCATGCCCTTAACCCAACAGGAAGTCGGCCAATTTGAATTGCATGTGAAACACACTTGGTGCTCGGGCGGCAGTAGCTCAGTCCATAGGGACTTGGCTTGGGAACCGGAGGGTCGCCGGTTCAAGTCCCAGCCCGGACCAAAAATGAGGAGCGTGGACTGGTAGCTGGAGAGGTGCCAGTTCACCTCCTGGGCACTGCCGAGATTGCCCTTGAGCAAGGCACCGAACCCCCCCAGCCGCTCGGGGCGCCTGTCCATGGGCAGCCCCCTCACTCTGACATCTCTCCATTTAATGCATGTATAGGTCCCGTTTGTGTGTGTGTATTTCGGACCTGTGTGTATGTGTAAAAAAACAACAACAGAGTGTAAACACTGAATTTCCCCTTGCGGGATTAATAAAGTATTAAAAAAAAAAAAAAAAAAAAAAAAATGTTGATGGATTTTTGGCCATTTGCAGGGGTCGTAAATGAACGAACTCCTCCTAGAGATTTTGTCCCATCGACTTCAAACTTGGTCTGTCCCACCTACATAAGTTGAAGACAAAAAGTTATCAGAGGTTTTTGTAAACGGGACTTCGTTTGACCGTAGCGGGTCCTCAAACTTCGCAACAAACAGGAAGTAATATTATAAAACAGGAAGTAGTTTATAACTCCAGCATACATGGTCCAATCTTCTCCAACCTTCACAGGATTGGTGAAAGTCAAGCTCTGAAGAGATCTACATGTCAATAGTTTATGATTGATGTAGCGCCCCCTACTGGTAATAGAAAATGTCATGTTTTCTACCTTGAAGCACATCTCCTCCAAAGTTGACCACATCAACTTCAAACTTGGTGAAATTATCCATGAGACCATGATGATGCTTTAGTGTGAACACTGTGACCTCTCATCAAAGGGCGTGACCATAGCGTGGCGGCGAACTTTGATGTTTCGCCATGATGACAAAAGCTGCTGTAACTTGACTCTAAGTGGACATATCTTTCCAAAACTGCACACATATGATAACTGTCCAGCACTGAAAACATCTACAGAGAAATTTTGAATCAGCATCATAGGGCCACCTACTGGCGGCAGAAAGTTACTTTTTTCATTCTTTCAGGTCCCTCTTCTACCAGGTTCACCCGAACTACCTTAATTTTGTGGATACATACTCCCAAGACCTTGATGATGATCAAACCACAACCTTTTGAGGTTTTGTCAAACGCTGTCACTGTGGCGCCGCCTCATTCGCCATAAAACACGAGGTTGTTTTTGAGGGGCAAGGGATACTTGCAAACTCACGAAACTTGGCACACCCATCACAAGGCCCAAATTGTGTTGTCTGATATGCTTTTTGTGTTTTGATGTGCCAAGATGGCTCGACAGCGCCCCCTACAATTTTTCGATGAAGCAGCCCCCGAAGCTGGTTTCACCTACATGTATGAAACTTGGTAGGCATATGTAACACTCCAAGACGTACAAAAAAGCCTCTTGGAGTTATGCTCCAAACCCAACCGGAAGTCCGCCATTTCGAATTTACTTGTGCCATTTTTGTGCATTTTTGGCGATTTCCACTAGACGTAAATGAACGAACTTGTCCTAGAATTTTTATCCAATCCACTTCAAACTTGGTCTGTCCCACCCCAAGACCGTGAAGACGAAAAGTTATCAAACGTTTCAGGTTTTCGTCAAACGCTGTCTCCGTGGCCCCGCCTTCTTCGCCATAAATCACGAAATTGTAACTACTCCTACAGATTTTATCCCATCAACTTCTTACTTGGTGTGTCCCACCTCCAGACATTGATGAAGAAAAGTTATCAAAAACTGGACTTGTTGTCACACCATGTGACCGTGGCAGGGCCTCAAACTTTGGGGACTCGCCACAAAACAGGAAGTTGTGTATGACTCCATCATCCATGGTCCAATCTTCCCCAAACTTCACAGGATTGATGACAGTCCTGCTCTGAAGAGATCTCCATGTGAATAATTTGTGATAAATATAGCGCCCCCTACTGGTAAGAGAAAATTTCATGTTTTATATTTTGAAGTATAACTCCCACAACTTGACCAGATCCACCTCAATCTTGGTCAGTCTATCCGCCACATGTAGAAGATGTTTTATTGTGAGCACTGTAAGTTTGCATCAAAGGGCGTGGCCATGACGTAGCGGCAAACTTTGATGTTTCGCCATGATAACAAAAGTTGTGTAACTTGACTCTACGTGGACATATCTTTCCAAAACTTCACACATATGATAAAAGTCCAGCCCTGAAAACATCTACAGAGAAATTTTTAATCAGCCTCATAGCGCCACCTAGTGGCGTCTGTAAGTTACTGCTTTCATTCTTTCATGTCTGTCTTCTACCAAGTTAACCACAACCACCTCAATTTTGCTGAGACATAGTCCCAGACCTTGATGATGATCACACCAGAAGCTTTTGAGTTTTTGTCAAACACTGTCACTGTGGCAACGCCTTATTCGCCATAAAACACAAAGTTGTTTTTGAGGGGTAAGGGATGCTTGTAATGTCATGAAACTTGGTACACATACAAGAAGTTCCGATGTGTGTTGTGTGATGTGATTTATCTGCTCTGATGTGCCAACATGGCTCAACAGCGCCCCCTACAATTTTTCAAAAAAGCAGCCCCCGACGCTGGTTTGACTTACATCTATGAAACTTGGTACATACATGCATCACTGAAAGACGTACAAAAAAGGCTCTTGCAACCATGTGCCAAACCCAACAGGAAGTCCGCCATTTTGAATTTGCTTGTAAGTGGTTCACAAAATCACCATACATGTTCCAATCTTCCCCATACTTCACAGGATTGATGACAGTCCTGCCCTGAACACATCTATACGCCAATACTTGGTTATTAGTACGGCGCCACCTACTGGCAAAATAACATGTCCTCGTATGATTTGAGGGATATGACGTGTAACTCCAACGTGAGGGGTCTGCCTTCGACAGGAATGAATGGCCGCATCGGCCGGCGTCCTGCCAGCACCCTCGAGTTGCGTGAAGGTGCGAGGGCCCGTTCATCGCTGCTTGCAGCTTTAATTAGGGCCCGAGCACGTACCGTGCGAGGACCCTATTGAAATTGAAGGAATTATTATTATTATTACGACAAAAGTAAATCGCTTATTTGGAGGTTTTAACATGCTCAAAAACTCCTGAAATTTGGCGGTCGCATCAGTCGCGGTGTAAATTTACGTATTTTAGGGTTCGCGGCAATGGACGGGTCAAAATGGCTAGGCCACGCCCATTAAAGAGCAATCTCCTTATAAACAGCGCCCTCCTCATCAATTTTCACGGATCTGCACGAAAATCGGTACACATGTAGATCATGCCGAGCCGCACAAAAAAGTCTCTTGGAGCCATAGGCCAAGCCCAACAGGAAGTTGGCTATTTTGAATTTAGCGGCCATTTTTGGCGTTTTACCACGTGTCATATTTTGACGAACTCCTCCTACACGATTAATCAAAACGGCTTCAAAATCGCCGTGTACCAACTAGATAAGTTTGTGATCAAAAGTTATTCAAAGATCCGCTACCTGTCGAACACGGAATCGGCTTTTTGGCGGCGAAGTTTGAAGTTTGAAGTTTGTCTCGCCATGAAAAACGAAATTGCTATAACTTTCGCATAAATCGTCCGATCTGCACCAAACTTCACATGATTCATAATATTCCCGCCCTGAACACGTCTACATGCAGAAATTTTGTAATTACCCTAGCGCCCCCTGCTGGCGACAGGAAAAGCGATGTTTTTAGACTTTGACGTGCAGCTCTGACCACGTTCACCATATGCAACTCAAATTTGGTCAGACAGACCTCAAGACGTTGGTAATGCTACATTATGAAGATTGTGACTAGGCGTCAAACGGTGTTCCGCCCAGAGGGCGGCGAAGTCGAAAATTCGCCAAAACGCATTGAAAATGGCTTTAATGACATTAACTTCTGTGTCCTTGGTCATATCTGCCTGAAACTTCACATGTGTGTTAACAATACAGCCCTGAACATGTGATATGAATTTCGTTGATGGGCGTGGCCAAATGGCTTGGCCACACCCTTTAAACATCAGCCCCTGCGGCACGTGTCACCGACATGCACGAAAATTGGTACACGCATGTATCACACCGAGACGCACAAAAAAGTCTCTTGGACCCACTGGCCATACCCAACAGAAAGTCGGCCATTTTGAATTTTGATGCTATTTTTGGCGTTTTCCACATGTTGTATTTTAACGAACTCCTCCTACAGGATTAATCAGAATGACTTCAAAATCACTGTGTGTGATCTAGACAAGGTTGTGATCAAAAGTTATTAAAAGATTTTTCCACAGTTAAACGGTTTGGCCGTCAGGTGGCGGCGAAGTTTGATGTCTCGCCATGAAACACGAAATTAGTATAACTTTGGCATACATTGTCCATTCTTCACCAAACTTCACATGTTTGTTAACAGTCCAGACCTGAATGTATAGTATGAGTTTCATCAATAAGCGTGGCCGTATGGCTTGACCACGCCCCTTAAAGTGCAGCGTCCCCCATAACAACTTTCACCGACGTGCACGAAAATCAGTATGCACATGTATCGTGTCCAGACGCACAAAAAAGCCTCATGCACATGTAGGCCACACCCGACAGGAAGTCGGCCATTTTGAAATTTACAGTCATTTTTGTCCTTTTCCACGTGTTGTATTTTAATGATCTCCTCCTCCAGAAATGAATCAATTAACTCCAAAACTGGTGTGTACCATCTACACAAGTGTGTGATCAAAACATATTAAGAGAATTGCTCAGTATGGAACGGTGTGGCTGTGACATGGCGTCGACACTTGATGTCTCACCATGAAACACGATATTGCTATAACATGGGATCTAATGGTCGAATCTGCTCCAAACTTCACATGTATGATAATAGTCCTGGCATGAACACACCCACATGACGCTCAGGAGTCAGAGTCATAGCGCCACCCAGTGGAGACGGGAAGTCGCTACGCATTGGTTCCTACACTGTCCGAAAGAGGCGAACATTCAGCGCCTCGTCTGCCGGTCGACCTCTGGCGACACGGTGGCGGCCACGCCAGGCTCCGAGTTGCGTGGGGTGCGAGGGCCCGTTCAACGCTGCTTGCAGCTTTAATTAGGGCCCGAGCACGAACCGTGCGAGGACCCTATTGTTTTCCTTAGGATTATTATTATTAGGGCCCGAGCACGTACCGTGCGAGGACCCTATTGTTTTCCTTAGGATTATTATTATTATTTTTTTTATTTTTTTTTATTTTTTTTTTTTTCCGCGACTTTAAACGCATTTTTGGGGGCTTTAACATATTCAAAAACTCACCAAATTTGGCATGCACATTCGTCTTGGCGAAAATTTATGTGTACGCAAAATTTAAAAGATGCCCGTTGCAAAATGGCGAAATGGCGCCCCCTAGAAAACTTCAATCGGCTCCCACCGGCAGCCCGTTCGACCAAATTCCACGAAATTCGGGGAGGTCGTGTATCATCCCAAGACGCACGAAAATGCGCAGTTGGACTTTTTTCTAAAACCAACAGGAAGCCGGCTATTTTGATTTGAATATTCGTTTTTTTACCGATTTTGGCGATTTCCAAGAAATCTCTCAGAGCTATCTCCTCCTACACGCTTCATTGGATCGGCTTCAAATTTGGCGTGCTGGAACTAGACCACTTGATGATCAAAAGTTATCATACGATTTTCCCTACGTTAAACGGTTTGGCTGTCAGGTGGCGGCGAAGTTTGACGTCTCGCCAAGAAACCCCCCAAAAAACAAAAGTGCTATTACTTGGGCATGAAAAGTCCGATCGGCACAAAACTTGCTGGGTATGGTCGTAGTCCGGCCTTCATCACGCCAACATCAAAAAATTCCCCCGTTCTCAAAGCGCCCCCTGCTGGCGACAGGAAAAGCGATGTTTTAGACTTTGAGGTTCTACTCTCAGCAAGTTCAGTATATCCAACTCAAAATTGGTCAGAAAGGCCTTAACACGTTGGTAATGCTACATGATGAAGATTTGTGACGTATCGCCGAACGGCGTTCCGCCCACAGGGCGGCGAAGTCAACGGTTCGCCAAAACGCAGTTAAGTGGCCTTAACTTCAGTGTCCTTGGTCATATCTGCCTGAAACTTCACATGTGTGTTAACAGTCCAGCCCTGAACATGTGATATGAATTTCGTTGATGGGCGTGGCCAAATGGCTTGGCCACACCCTTTAAACATCAGCCCCTACGGCACGTTTCACCGACATGCATGAAAATTGGTACACATATGTATCACATCCAGACGCACAAAAAAGCCTCTTGGACCCATTGGCTACACCCAACAGGAAGTCAGCCATTTTGAATTTGACGCCAGATTGGGCGATTCGCACTCCTCGTACTTTTTCTATCTCCTCCTACATGATTCATCGGATCGGCTTCAAATTTGTCGTGCATCAACTAGACCACTTGATGATCAAAAGTTATCATACGATTTTCCCTATGTTAAACGGTTTGGCTGTCAGGTGGCGGCGAAGTTTGACGTCTCGCCAAAAAAACCCCAAAAAACAAAAGTGCTATTACTTGGGCATGATAAGTCCGATCGGCACAAAACTTGCTGGGTATGATCGTAGTCCGGCCTTCATCCCGCCAACATCAAAAAATTCCCCCTTCTCAAAGTGCCCCCTGCTGGCGACAGGAAAAGCGATGTTTTAGACTTTGAGGTGCTACTCTCAGCACGTTCAGTATATCCAACTCAAAATTGGTCAGAAAGGCCTCAACACGTTGGTAATGCTACATGATGAAGATTTGTGACGTATCGCCGAACGGCGTTCCGCCCACAGGGCGGCGAAGTCAACGGTTCGCCAAAACGCAGTTAAGTGGCCTTAACTTCAGTGTCCTTGGTCATATCTGCCTGAAACTTCACATGTGTGTTAAGAGTCCAGCCCTGAACATGTGATATGAATTTCGTTGATGGGCGTGGCCAAATGGCTTGGCCACACCCTTTAAACATCAGCCCCTACGGCACGTTTCACCGACATGCATGAAAATTGGTACACATATGTATCACATCCAGACGCACACAAAAGCCTCTTGCACATATAGGCCACACCCGACAGGAAGTCAGCCATTTTGAATTTGACGCCAGATTGGGCGATTCGCACTCCTCGTACTTTTTCTATCTCCTCCTACATGATTCATCGGATCGGCTTCAAATTTGGCGTGCATCAACTAGACCACTTGATGATCAAAAGTTATCATACGATTTTCCCTATGTTAAACGGTTTGGCTGTCAGGTGGCGGCGAAGTTTGACGTCTCGCCAAAAAAAACCCAAAAAACAAAAGTGCTATTACTTGGGCATGATAAGTCAGATCGGCACAAAACTTGCTGGGTATGATCGTAGTCCTGCCTTCATCACGCCAACATCAAAAAATTCCCCCGTTCTCAAAGCGCCCCCTGCTGGCGACAGGAAAAGCGATGTTTTAGACGTTGAGGTGCTACTCTCAGCACGTTCAGTATATCCAACTCAAAATTGGTCAGAAAGGCCTCAACACGTTGGTAATGCTACATGATGAAGATTTGTGACGTATCGCCGAACGGCGTTCCGCCCACAGGGCGGCGAAGTCAACGGTTCGCCAAAACGCAGTTAAGTGGCCTTAACTTCAGTGTCCTTGGTCATATCTGCCTGAAACTTCACATGTGTGTTAACAGTCCAGCCCTGAACATGTGATATGATGGGCGTGGCCAAATGGCTTGGCCACACCCACACGTTTCACTGACATGCATGAAAATTGGTACACATATGTATCACATCCAGACGCACAAAAAAGTCTCTTGGACCCGTTGGCCAAACCCAACAGGAAGTCGGCCATTTTGAATTTAATGGTCATTTTTGGCGTTTTCCACGTGTTGTATTTTAATGAACTCCACCTACAGGATGCATCAGAACAACTTCAAAATCATTGTGTGCCATCTAGACAAAGGTGTAATGAAAACTTATAAGCAGATTTTTGCATCGTGAAACGGTTTGGCCGTCAGGTGGCGGTGAAGTTTGATGTCTCGCCATAAAACATGAAATTAGTATAACTTTGGCATACATTGTCCATTCTTCACCAAACTTCACATGTTTGTTAACAGTCCAGACCTGAATGTATAGTATGAGTTTCATCAATAAGCGTGGCCGTATGGCTTGGCCACGCCCCTTAAAGTGCAGCGTCCCCCATAACAACGTTCACCGACGTGCACGAAAATCAGTATGCACATGTATCGTGTCCAGATGCACAAAAAAGCCTCTTGCACATATAGGCCACACCCGACAGGAAGTCGGCCATTTTGAAATTTACAGTCATTTTTGGCGTTTTCCACGTGTTGTATTTTAATGATCTCCTCCTCCAGAAATGAATCAATTAACTCCAAAACTGGTGTGTACCATCTACACAAGTGTGTGATCAAAACAGATTAAGAGAATTGCTCAGCATGGAACGGTGTGGCTGTGACATGGCGTCGACACTTGATGTCTCACCATGAAACACGATATTGCTATAACATGGGATCTAATGGTCGAATCTGCTCCAAACTTCACATGTATGATAATAGTCCTGGCATGAACACACCCACATGAAGCTCAGGAGTCAGAGTCATAGCGCCACCCAGTGGAGACGGGAAGTCGCAACGCATTGGTTCCTACACTGTCCGAAGGAGGCGAACATTCAGCGCCTCGTCTGCCGGTCGACCTCTGGCGACACGGTGGCGGCCGCGCCAGGCCCCGAGTTGCGTGGGGTGCGAGGGCCCGCTCAACGCTGCTTGCAGCTTTAATTAGGGCCCGAGCACCAAGCGGTGCGAGGACCCTATTGAAATTGCAGGAATTATTATTATTATTACGACAAAAGTAAATCGCTTATTTGGAGGCCTGAACATATTCCAAAACACGCCAATTTTGGCATGCGCATCAGTCGCGGTGTAAATTTAGGTATTTTAGGATTCGTGGAGGTGGGCGGGTCAAAATGGCTAGGCCACGCCCCTTAAAGAGCACCCTACTGGGCAGGTTTCACGGATCTGCACGAAAATCGGTACGCAGTAGATCATGCTGAGATGCACAAAAAAGGTCACAGGGACACATAGGCTAAACCCAACAGGAAGTGAGATATTTGGCGTTGAACGGCCATTTTTGGCATTTTCCACGTGTTGTATTTTAACGAACTCCTCCTACAGGAATAATCAGAATGGCTTCAAAATTGCTGTGCACCAACTAGACTAGTTTGTGATCAAAAGTTATTAACGGATTACGTAAACTCCAAACAACCTGACCTGGGTGTGGCGGCGAAGTTTGATGTCTCGCCATGAAAAACAAGATTGCTATAACTTTGGCATTAATAGTCCGAACGGTACCAAACTTCCCAGGATTCATAATAGTCCCGCCCTGAAGACGTCTACATGCAGAAATATTGAAATTTGCATAGCGCCCCCTGCTGGTGACAGAAAAAGCGATGTTTTAGACTTTGAGGTCCAGCTCTGAGCACGTTCAGCAAATCCAGCTCAAATTTGGTCAGAAAGGCCTCAACATGTTGGTAATGCTCCATGATGAAGAATTTTGACTGTCGTCAAACGGCGTTCCATCCGGAGGGCGGCGAAGTCGACCCTTCGCCAAAATGCATAAAAATGGCCTTAACTTTGGTGTTTTTCATGATATCCACCTGAAACTTCATATGTGTGTCAACAGTCCAGCCCTGAATATGTGATATGAATTTCGTCAATGGGCGTGGCCATATGGCTTGGCCACGCCCATTCATATGAATTACTTCCATAGGACGTCTCACCGATATGCACAAAAATTGGTACACATCTCCATCACCCCCAGACAAACAAAAAAGTCTCTTGGACCTCTAGGCTAAATTCAACAGGAAGTCGGCCATTTTGAATGTCATGGTCATTTTTGGCGTCGCGCACGCATCGTATTTTAACGAACTCCTCCTACAGAATTCATCAGAACGGCTTCAAAATTACCGATTACCATCTAGAACACTTCCTGATCAAAAGTTATTAAAAGGTCTCGCAGAATCTAAAGGGCACGCCAGTTGTGGGAGGTTGAATTTTGACGTCTCGCCATGAAACAGGAAGTGGCAATAACTTCACTGTACTTGGTCAGATCTGTGTGAAACTTCACAGGTATATTGACAGTCCAACCCAGAACATATGTTATGAATTTCGTTAATAGGCGTGGCTAAATGGATTGGCCACGCCCATTCACACAAATAACCACCATAGGACGTCTCACTGATATGCACGAAACTTGGTAGACACATGTATAACATCCACACGCACAAAAAAGCCTCTTGCGCGGATAGGCCACACCCAACAGGAAGTCCTCCATTTTGAATTTAATGGTCATTTTTGGCGTTTTCCACGTGTTGTATTTTAATGAACTCCACCTACAGGATGCATCAGAACAACTTCAAAATCATTGTGTGCCATCTAGACAAAGGTGTAATCAAAACTTATAAGCAGATTTTTGCATCGTGAAACGGTTTGGCCGTCAGGTGGCGGCGAAGTTTGATGTCTCGCCATAAAACACGAAATTAGTATAACTTTGGCATACATTGTCCATTCTTCACCAAACTTCACGTTTGTTAACAGTCCAGATCTGAATGTATAGTATGAGTTTCATCAATAAGCGTGGCCGTATGGCTTGACCACGCCCCTTAAAGTGCAGCGTCCCCCATAACAACTTTCATCGACGTGCATGAAAATCAGTATGCACATGTATCGTGTCCAGACGCACAAAAAAGCCTCTTGCACATATAGGCCACACCCGAGAGGAAGTCGGCCATTTTGAAATTTACAGTCATTTTTGGCGTTTTCCACGTGTTGTATTTTAATGATCTCCTCCTCCAGAAATGAATCAATGAACTCCAAAACTGGTGTGTACCATCTACACAAGTGTGTGATCAAAACATATTAAGAGAATTGCTCAGCATGGAACGGTGTGGCTGTGACATGGCGTCGACACTTGATGTCTCACCATGAAACACGATATTGCTATAACATGGGATCTAATGGTCGAATCTGCTCCAAACTTCACATGTATGATAATAGTCCTGGCATGAACACACCCACATGACGCTCAGGAGTCAGAGTCATAGCGCCACCCAGTGGAGACGGGAAGTCGCAACGCATTGGTTCCTACACTGTCCAAAGGAGGCGAACATTCAGCGCCTCGTCTGCCGGTCGACCTCTGGCGACACGGTGGCGGCCGCGCCAGGCCCCGAGTTGCGTGGGGTGCGAGGGCCCGTTCAACGCTGCTTGCAGCTTTAATTAGGGCCCGAGCACGAACCGTGCGAGGACCCTATTGTTTTCCTTAGGATTATTATTAGGGCCCGAGCACGTACCGTGCGAGGACCCTATTGAAATTGAAGGAATTATTATTATTATTATTACGACAAAAGTAAATCGCTTATTTGGAGGTTTTAACATGCTCAAAAACTCCTGAAATTTGGCGGTCGCATCAGTCGCGGTGTAAATTTACGTATTTTAGGGTTCGCGGCAATGGACGGGTCAAAATGGATAGGCCACGCCCATTAAAGAGCAATCTCCTTATAAACAGCGCCCTCCTCATCAATTTTCACGGATCTGCACGAAAATTGGTACACATGTAGATCATGCCGAGCCGCACAAAAAAGTCTCTTGGAGCCATAGGCCACGCCCAACAGGAAGTTGGCTATTTTGAATTTAGCGGCCATTTTTGGCGTTTTACCACGTGTCATATTTTGACGAACTCCTCCTACACGATTAATCAAAACGGCTTCAAAATCGCCGTGTACCAACTAGATAAGTTTGTGATCAAAAGTTATTCAAAGATCCGCTACCCGTCGAACACGGAATCGGCTTTTTGGCGGCAAAGTTTGAAGTTTGAAGTTTGTCTCGCCATGAAAAACGAAATTGCTATAACTTTGGCATTAATCGTCCGATCTGCACCAAACTTCACGATTCATAATATTCCCGCCCTGAACACGTCTACATGCAGAAATTTTGTAATTACCCTAGCGCCCCCTGCTGGCGACAGGAAAAGCGATGTTTTTAGACTTTGACGTGCAGCTCTGACCACGTTCACCATATGCAACTCAAATTTGGTCAGACAGACCTCAAGACGTTGGTAATGCTACATTATGAAGATTGTGACTAGGCGTCAAACGGTGTTCCGCCCAGAGGGCGGCGAAGTCGAAAATTCGCCAAAACGCGTTGAAAATGGCTTTAATGACATTAACTTCTGTGTCCTTGGTCATATCTGCCTGAAACTTCACATGTGTGTTAACAGTCCAGGCTTGAACATGTGATATGAGTTTCGCTGATGGGCGTGGCCAAATGACTTGACCACGCCCTTTAAACATCAGCCCCTGCCGCACGTGTCACCGACATGCACGAAAATTGGTACACGCATGTATCACACCGAGACGCACAAAAAAGTCTCTTGGACCCACTGGCCATACCCAACAGGAAGTCGGCCATTTTGAATTTTGATGCTATTTTTGGCGTTTTCCACATGTTGTATTTTAACGAACTCCTCCTACAGGATTAATCAGAATGACTTCAAAATCACTGTGTGTGATCTAGACAAGGTTGTGATCAAAAGTTATTAAAAGATTTTTCCACAGTTAAACGGTTTGGCCGTCAGGTGGCGGCGAAGTTTGATGTCTCGCCATGAAACACGAAATTGCTATAATTTTGGGACACATTGTCCAATCTTCACCAAACTTCACATGATTCATAATAGTCCCACACTGAACACGTCTACATGACAAAGTTCTGTGATAGTCATAACGCCCCCTAGTTATTAGTCTTCTTCTTCTTATCCGAAATCAACTGCCTTTTTGGGGGCCGTAACATACTCGAAAACTCATGAAACTTCGCAGACTCGTCAGAAGTGGTGAAAATTTACATATGGTAGGGGTTTCATGACAACGTGAAAAAAAATGGCTCAGTAGCGCCCCCTACTCATTTTCAATGTATTTTGGGCTATAACTCCCAGATCATGTGTCGCACATTCAAAAACCTCATATCACCACATTCCCTGAATAGCGCTGAATCACCTGGAAGGGGCCACGCCCATTTCCGCCTAAAATTTTTTTTGCAAATGCGCAAAACCTGGAAAACGTACTTTTTCGAACTCCTCCTTAGGGTTTTGTCTGTTCAGCGTGAAACTTGGCAGGTACAGTCTTTGACTGGACCTGATCTAAAGTTATCACAGGAATTTTGATTGGTCAAAATATGCGCAAATTATTAACGAACAAATTTTTCTAGCTAGCTACAAAAAGGCGAACTGTGGTATATCTCGGTCAAAATACATGCTAACAACACCAAATCTCAGATCCTTGCTTGACCTGTGCCTGTGAGCATGTGAGCCAAATGTGGCTAATGTTGGCCACTAGGGGGCGCTGCAAATATGGAAAATTAATATCATGTAAATGGCTTCACCGAGTTTTACGAAATTTGGTGGGTATGATGCTGGGCCACTCCTGAGGCCATGTCTTGAGGTTCATCACGACTGGTCAAAGTGGGCGTGGCTTATTACAAGATAAACAACAAACATTTATTTCAGCTCAAGTATTATGCTGAGGGCTATGAAATTGATAGGCTATATATAGAACAGCATACAGACCACCCATAGAAACAATTGTGTGTCTACTACACTAGGTGGCGCTATAACAGCTGCAAACGCATTTTGGCCTGTAACTTCCACATTTTAAATCACATCTTCATAAACTTCATATCCACGTGTTCCCTAAATAGCGTCGCATCTTCTGACATAGGCCACGCCCACTCCCACTGCACATTTCTCTTTGTAAGTCACTATACATCAAAAACCTACTTTTTCGAACTCCTCCTAGCGTTTAAGGTCCATCTTCACGAAAGTTTGCACATACAATCTCCAGACTTGCCTGACCAGAAGTTATGAAAAGAATTTTGCTACTACAAAAACTGCGCTAGCTAAAAATAAACATTTTTTTTCTGCTAGCTAAAAAACACATACCATTGCATATTTTTGTCAAAGTAAAAGCTATCCATGTCAAACTCAATTCACTTCTTTCAGACATCATCCAGACACTCTGTGCTAAATTTGGCAGAAGTTGGCAAATAGGGGGCGCTATAATCAGAGAAAAATCAAGTGACATGAAAATACATATATTTGCACGAAATTTGGTGAGCATGATGTGGAGTCACTCCTGACGCCAGCTGTAAAGCTTAGTGATGTTTGGTCACCGTGGCGACGCCTTATTCGCCATAAAAGACGAAGTTGTTTTTGAGGGGTAAGGGATGCTTGTAAAGTCATGAAACTTGAAAGGATCCGATGTGGGTTGTCTGACGTGATTTTTTGGCTCTGATGTGCCAACATGGCTCAACAGCGCCCCCTACAAATTTTCTACGAAGCAGCCCCCGAAGCTGGTTTGACCTACATCTATGAAACTTGGTACGCACATGCATCACTGAAAGACGTATAAAAAAGCCTGTTGCAGCCATGTGCCAAAACCAACAGGAAGTCCGCCATTTTGAATTTGCTTGTAACTGGTTCGCAACTTCACCATACATGTTCCAGTCTTCCCCAAACTTCACAGGATTGCTGACAGTCCTGCCCTGCACACATCTATACGCCAATACTTGGTTATTAGTATGGCGCCACCTACTGGCAAAATTACACGTGTTCTATGATTTGAGGGATATGACGTGTAAGTCCTGCGTGAGGGGTCTGCCTTCGACAGCGATGAACGGCGGCGTGAGCCGGCGTCCTGCCAGCGCCCTCGAGTTGCGTGAAGGTGCGAGGGCCCGTTCAATGCTGCTTGCAGCTTTAATTATTAGGGCCCGAGCACGTACCGTGCGAGGACCCTATTGTTTTCCTTAGGATTATTATTATTAGGGCCCGAGCACGTACCGTGCGAGGACCCTATTGTTTTCCTTAGGATTATTATTATTATTTTTTTTTTTTTTTTTCCGCGACTTTAAACGCATTTTTGGGGGCTTTAACATATTCGAAAACTCACCAAATTTGGCATGCACATTCGTCTTGGTGAAAATTTATGTGTACGCAAAATTTAAACGATGCCCGTTGCAAAATGGCGAAATGGCGCCCCCTAGAAAATTTCAATCGGCTCCCACCGGCAGTCCGTTTGACCAAATTCCACGAAATTCGGGGAGGTCGTGTATCATCCCAAGACGCACGAAAATGCGCAGTTGGACTTTTTTCTAAAACCAACAGGAAGCCGGCTATTTTGATTTGAATATTCATTTTTTTACCGATTTTGGCGATTTCCAAGAATTCTCTCAGAGCTATCTCCTCCTACACGGTTCATTGGATCGGCTTCAAATTTGGCGTGCATCAACTAGACCACTTGATGATCAAAAGTTATCATACGATTTTCCCTATGTTAAACGGTTTGGCCGTCAGGTGGCGGCGAAGTTTGACGTCTCGCCAAAAAAACCCCCAAAAAACAAAAGTGCTATTACTTGGGCATTATAAGTCCGATCGGCACAAAACTTGCTGGGTATGATCGTAGTGCGGCCTTCATCACGCCAACATCAAAAAATTCCCCCGTTCTCAAAGCGCCCCCTGCTGGCGACAGGAAAAGCGATGTTTTAGACTTTGAGGTGCTACTCTCAGCACCTTCAGTATATCCAACTCAAAATTGGTCAGAAAGGCCTCAACACGTTGGTAATGCTACATGATGAAGATTTGTGACGTATCGCCGAACGGCGTTGCGCCCAGAGGGCGGCGAAGTCGATGCTTCGCCAAAACGTAGGAAAGTGGCCTTAACTTCAGTGTCCTTGGTCATATCTGCCTGAAACTTCACATGTGTGTTAACAGTCCAGCCCTGAACATGTGATATGAATTTCGTTGATGGGCGTGGCCAAATGGCTTGGCCACACCCTTTAAACATCAGCCCCTACGGCACGTTTCACCGACATGCATGAAAATTGGTACACATATGTATCACATCCAGACGCACAAAAAAGCCTCTTGGACCCATTGGCTACACCCAACAGGAAGTCAGCCATTTTGAATTTGACGCCAGATTGGGCGATTCGCACTCCTCGTACTTTTTCTATCTCCTCCTACATGATTCATCGGATCTGCTTCAAATTTGGCGTGCATCAACTAGACCACTTGATAATCAAAAGTTATCATACAATTTTCCCTATGTTAAACGGTTTGGCTGTCAGGTGGCGGCGAAGTTTGACGTCTCGCCAAAAAAACCCCAAAAAACAAAAGTGCTATTACTTGGGCATGATAAGTCCGATCGGCACAAAACTTGCTGGGTATGATCGTAGTCCGGCCTTCATCACGCCAACATCAGAAAATTCCCCCGTTCTCAAAGCGCCCCCTGCTGGCGACATGAAAAGCGATGTTTTAGACTTTGAGGTGCTACTCTAAGCACGTTCAGTATATCCAATTCAAAATTGGTCAGAAAGGCCTCAACACATTGGTAATGCTACATGATGAAGATCTGTGACATATCGCCGAACGGCATTCCGCCCACAGGGCGGCGAAGTCAACGGTTTGCCAAAACGCAGTTAAGTGGCCTTAACTTCAGTGTCCTTGGTCATATCTGCCTGAAACTTCACATGTGTGTTAAGAGTCCAGCCCTGAACATGTGATATGAATTTCGTTGATGGGCGTGGCCAAATGGCTTGGCCACACCCTTTAAACATCAGCCCCTGCCGCACGTTTCACTGACATGCATGAAAATTGGTACACATATGTATCACATCCAGACGCAGAAAAAAGTCTCTTGGACCCATTGGCCAAACCCAACAGGAAGTCGGCCATTTTGAATTTAATGGTCATTTTTGGCATTTTCCACGTTTTGTATTTTAATGAACTCCACCTACAGGATGCATCAGATCAACTTCAAAATCATTGTGTGCCATCTAGACAAAGGTGTAATCAAAACTTAGAAGCAGATTTTTGCATCGTGAAACGGTTTGGCCGTCAGGTGGCGGCGAAGTTTGATGTCTCGCCATAAAACACGAAATTAGTATAACTTTGGCATACATTGTCCATTCTTCACCAAACTTCACATATTTGTTAACAGTCCAGACCTGAATGTATAGTATGAGGTTCATCAATAAGCGTGGCCGTATGGCCACGCCCCTTAAAGTGCAGCGTCCCCCATAACAACTTTCACCGACGTACACGAAAATCAGTATGCACATGTATCGTGTCCAGACGCACAAAAAAGCCTCTTGCACATATAGGCCACACCCGACAGGAAGTCGGCCTTTTTGAAATTTACAGTCATTTTTGGCGTTTTCCACGTGTTGTATTTTAATGATCTCCTCCTCCAGAAATGAATCAATTAAGTCCAAAACTGGTGTGTACCATCTACACAAGTGTGTGATCAAAACATATTAAGAGAATTGCTCAGCATGGAACGGTGTGGCTGTGACATGGCGTCGACACTTGATGTCTCACCATGAAACACGATATTGCTATAACATGGGATCTAATGGTCTAATCTGCTCCAAACTTCACATGTATGATAATAGTCCTGGCATGAACACACCCACACGACGCTCAGGAGTCAGAGTCATAGCGCCACCCAGTGGAGACGGGAAGTCGCAACGCATTGGTTCCTACACTGTCCGAAGGAGGCGAACATTCAGCGCCTCGTCTGCCGGTCGACCTCTGGCGAGACGGTGGCGGCCGCGCCAGGCCCCGAGTTGCGTGGGGTGCGAGGGCCCGTTCAACGCTGCTTGCAGCTTTAATTAGGGGTTCAAGCCCGAAGGGCTGAAACCCTATTGTTTTCCTACTGTTTTATTATTAGTAGGGGTTCAAGCCCGAAGGGCTGAAACCCTATTGTTTTCCTACTGTTTTATTCTTCTTCTTCTTCTTCTTCTTCAGAAATGTTTTCGCAAATTCCCGTGAGATGTTACATCGTAGAGACATGAAATTTTCACCAATAACTGGAAGTTGTGTGCAAATGGTGCTCATAATATAGAAATACCAATTGGCCAGATGGTGGCGCTATAACCAAGGTAAATGCGTTTTGGGCTATAACTCCCACACCATATGTCGCACATTCAAAAACATCATATCCACAGATTCCCTGAATAGTGCTGAATCACCTGGGCTAGGCCACGCCCATTTCCGCCTAGAAATTTTTTTCACAAAATCGCGAAAACTGAAAAACCTTCTTTTTCTATCTCCTCCTTGGGTTTTTGTCCAATCAGCGTGAAACTTGGCACGGACAGTCTTCTCTTGGACCTGATCTAAAGTTATCAAAAGAATTTTGTTCATTCAAAAAATGCGCAAATGATAAACGAATACATTTTTCTAGCTAGCTATAAAAACACGAACTGTTGCATATCTCGGTCAAAATAAATGCTAACAACACCAAATCGGAGATCATTGGTTGGCATGTGACTGTGAGGGTATGAGCAAAATTTGGCGAATGTTGGCCACTAGAGGGCGCTGCAAATATGGGAAATTTGTATCTCTTAAATGGCTGCACCGATTTTTACCAAATTTGGTGGGTATGATGCTGGGTCACTCCTGAGGCCATACCTTGAAGTTCATCACGACTGGTCAAAGTGGGCGTGGCTTATTACAAGATAAAAAACAAACATTTATTTTAGCTCAAGTATTATGTTGAGAGCTATGAAATTCACAGGGTATATATAGGATAGGACACAGACCATCCATACCAAAAATTGTGTGTCTACTCCACTAGGTGGCGCTATAACAGGTAAAAAGGCATTTTGGCCTGTAACTTCCACATTTTAAATCACATTTTCATAAACTTTATATCCACGTATTCCCTTAATAGAGTCTCATCTTCTGACATAGGCCACGCCCACTTCCACTGCATATTTCTCTTTGTAAGTCACTACACATCAAAAACCTACTTTTTCTATCTCCTCCTAGCGTTTAAGCTCCATCTGCACGAAACTTTGCACATACAATCTCCAGATGTGCCTGAGGAAAAGTTATCAAAAGAATTTTGCTAATCCAAAAGATATGGTAGATATAAAGGAACAATTTTTTTCTGCTAGCTAAAAAACACATGCCGCTGCATATTTTTGTCAACGTAAAAGCTATCGACGTCAAACTCAAGTCACCTGTTTTAGACGTCAACCAGAGGATCTGTGCCAAATTTGGCGGAAATTGGCCAATAGGGGGCACTATAAACAGAGAAACATCAAGTGAAGTGAAATTTCACAAAATCCGGCCATAAATCAATGAGGGTTTTTTCAAACATCAACAAACTCAATGTATCAAAGGTTTTGATCTTACCCACCTTTCAAAATTTAAATGGCTATGCTGGCTTGAACCCCGGAATTGCCGCTTGCGGCTATATTTATTATTATTAGGGCCCGAGCACGAACCGTGCGAGGACCCTATTGTTTTCCTTAGGATTATTATTATTATTTTTTTTTTTTTTCGCTTGATCACATTTTTGGGGGCTTTAACATATTCAAAAACTCACCAAATTTGACGTGCACATTCGTCTAGGGGACATTTATGTGTACGCAAAATTTAAACGATGCCCATTGCAAAATGGGGCGATTTGCACTCCTCATACTTTTTCTATCTCCTCCTACATGATTCATCGGATCGGCTTCAAATTTGGCGTGCATCAACTAGACCACTTGATGATCAAAAGTTATCATACGATTTTCCCTATGTTAAACGCTTTGGCTGTCAGGTGGCGGCGAAGTTTGATGTCTCGCCATAAAACACGAAATTAGTATAACTTTGGCATACATTGTCCATTCTTCACCAAACTTCACATGTTTGTTAACAGTCCAGACCTGAATGTATAGTATGACTTTCATCAATAAGCGTGGCCGTATGGCTTGGCCACGCCCCTTAAAGTGCAGCGTCCCCCATAACAACTTTCACCGACGTGCACGAAAATCAGTATGCACATGTATCGTGTCCAGACGCACAAAAAAGCCTCTTGCACATATAGGCCACACCCGACAGGAAGTCGGCCATTTTGAAATTTACAGTCATTTTTGGCATTTTCCACGTGTTGTATTTTAATGATCTCCTCCTCCAGAAATGAATCAATTAACTCCAAAACTGGTGTGTACCATCTACACAAGTGTGTGATCAAAACATATTAAGAGAATTGCTCAGCATGGAACGGTGTGGCTGTGACATGGCGTCGACACTTGATGTCTCACCATGAAACACGATATTGCTATAACATGGGATCTAATGGTCGAATCTGCTCCAAACTTCACATGTATGATAATAGTCCTGGCATGAACACACCCACATGACGCTCAGGAGTCAGAGTCATAGCGCCACCCAGTGGAGACGGGAAGTCGCAACGCATTGGTTCTTACACTGTCCGAAGGAGGCGAACATTCAGCGACTCGTCTGCCGGTCGACCTCTGGCGACACGGTGGCGGCCGCGCCAGGCCCCGAGTTGCGTGGGGTGCGAGGGCCCGTTCAACGCTGCTTGCAGCTTTAATTAAGGGTTCAAGCCCGAAGGGCTGAAACCCTATCGTTCTCCTACTGTTTTATTAGGGGTTCAAGCCCGAAGGGCTGAAACCCTATTGTTTTCCTACTGTTTTATGATTCTTCTTCTTCTTCTTCTTCTTCTTCTTCTTCTTCTTCAGAAATGTTTTCGCAAATTCCCGTGAGATGTTACATCGTAGAGACATGAAATTTTCACCAATAACTGGAAGTTGTGTGCAAATGGTGCTCATAATATAGAAATACCAATTGGCCAGATGGTGACGCTATAACCAAGGTAAATGCGTTTTGGGCTATAACTCCCACACCATATGTCGCACATTCAAAAACATCATATCCACAGATTCCCTGAATAGTGCTGAATCACCTGGGCTAGGCCACGCCCATTTCCGCCAGACAATTTTTTCACAAAATCGCGAAAAATGAAAAACCTTCTTTTTCTATCTCCTCCTTGGGTTTTTTGTCCAATCAGCGTGAAACTTGGCACGGACAGTCTTCTCTTGGACCTGATCTAAAGTTATCAAAAGAATTTTGTTCAGTCAAAAAATGCGCAAATGATAAACGAATACATTTTTCTAGCTAGCTATAAAAACGCGAACTGTTGCATATCTCGGTCAAAATAAATGCTAACAACACCAAATCGGAGATCATTCGTTGGCATGTGACTGTGAGGGTATGAGCCAAATTTGGCGAATGTTGGCCACTAGAGGGCGCTGCAAATATGGGAAATTTGTATCTCTTAAATGGCTGCACCGATTTTTACCAAATTTGGTGGGTATGATGCTGGGTCACTCCTGAGGCCAAACCTTGAAGTTCATCACGACTGGTCAAAGTGGGCGTGGCTTATTACAAGATAAACAACAAACATTTATTTTAGCTCAAGTATTATGTTCAGAGCTATGAAATTCACAGGGTATATATAGGATAGGACACAGACCATCCATACCAAAAATTGTGTGTCTACTCCACTAGGTGGCGCTATAACAGGTAAAAAGGCATTTTGGCCTGTAACTTCCACATTTTAAATCACATTTTCATAAACTTTATATCCACGTATTCCCTTAATAGAGTCTCATCTTCTGACATAGGCCACGCCCACTTCCACTGCATATTTCTCTTTTTAAGTCACTACACATCAAAAACCTACTTTTTCTATCTCCTCCTAGCGTTTAAGCTCCATCTGCACGAAACTTTGCACAGACAATCTCCAGATGTGCCTGATGAAAAGTTATCAAAAGAATTTTGCTAATCCAAAAGATATGGTAGATATAAAGGAACAATTTTTTTCTGCTAGCTAAAAAACACATGCCGCTGCATATTTTTGTCAACGTAAAAGCTATCGACATCAAACTCAAGTCACTTGTTTTAGACGTCAACCAGGGGATCTGTGCCAAATTTGGCGGAAATTGGCCAATAGGGGGCGCTATAAACAGAGAAACATCAAGTGAAGTGAAATTTCACAAAATCCGGCCATAAATCAATGAGGGTTTTTTCAAACATCAACAAACTCAATGTATCAAAGGTCTTGATCTTACCCACCTTTCAAAATTTAAATGGCTATGCTGGCTTGAACCCCGGAATTGCCGCTTGCGGCTATATTTATTAGGGCCCGAGCACGTACCGTGCGAGGACCCTATTGTTTTCCTTAGGATTTTTTTTTTTTTTTTCCGCGTAATGAATCGCGTTTTTGGGGGCTTTAACATATTCGAAAACTCACCAAATTTGGCGTGCATATTCGTCTAGGTGAAAATTTATGTGTACGCAAAATCTCAACGATGCCAGTTGCAAAATGGCGAAATGGCGCCCCCTAGAAAATTTCAATCGGCTCCCACCGGCAGCCCGGTTGACCAAATTCCCCGAAATTCGGGGGGGTCGTGTATCATCCCAAGACGCACGAAAATGCGCAGTTGGACTTTTTTCTAAAACCAACAGGAAGCCGGCTATTTTGATTTGAATATTCATTTTTTTACCGATTTTGGCGATTTGCAAGTGTCCTCTCAGAGCTATCTCCTCCTACACGGTTCATCGGATCGGCTTCAAATTTGGCGTGTTGCAACTAGACCACTTGATGATCAAAAGTTATTAAAAGATTTTTCCATCGTTAAACGGTTTGGCCGTCAGGTGGCGCCGCAGTTTGACGTCTTGCAAAAAAACCAAAAAAAAAACAAAAGTGCTATTACTTGGGCATGATAGGTCCGATCGGCAAAAAACCTGCTGGGTATGATTGTAGTCGTGCCTTCAACACGCCAACATCAAAAAATTCCCCCGTTCTCAAAGCGCCCCCTGCTGGCGACAGGAAAAGCTGATGTTTTACACTTTGAGGTGCAGCTCTGAGCACGTTCAGCATATCCAACTCAAATCTGGTCAGAAAGGCCTCAACACGTTGGTAATGCTACATGATGAAGATTGCGACGTATCGTCAAACGGCGTTGCGCCCAGAGGGCGGCGAAGTCGACGGTTCGCCAAAACGCAGGAAAGTGGCCTTAACTTCAGTGTCCTTGGTCATATCTGCCTGAAACTTCACATGTGTGTTAACAGTCCAGCCCTGAACATGTGATATGAATTTCGTTGATGGGCGTGGCCAAATGGCTTGGCCACACCCTTTAAACATCAGCCCCTGCGGCACGTTTCACTGACATGCACGAAAATTGGTACACATATGTATCGCATCCAGACGCACAAAAAAGCCTCTTGGACCCATTGGCTACACCCAACAGGAAGTCAGCCATTTTGAATTTAACCGCCAGATTGGGCGATTCGCACTCCTCGTACTTTTTCTATCTCGTCCTTCATGATTCATCGGATCGGCTTCAAATTCGGCGTGCATCAACTAGACCCCTTTGTGATCAAAAGTTATTGAAAGATCTTGTGTTCGTCAAAGGGCGTGGCCGCTATAGGGTGGCGAATATTGGCCTTTCGCCATGAAAAATGAAATGAGACAACTTTTCACTTAGAAGTCCGATCGGCACCAAACTTGCTGGGTATGATCGTAGTCCCACCTTCAACACGCCAACATCAAAAAATTCCCTCGTTATTAGGGCCCGAGCACCTAGCGGTGCGAGGACCCTATTGAAATTGAAGGAAATAGGGGGCCAAGCACGCGGCACCTGGGGAACGCGAATGCAAAGCATACGCGTTTCCCAGGACCAGCGGTGCTGGGAACCCTATTGTTTTTGTTCAGGTTTTTATTATTATCATTAGGGCCCGAGCACCAAACGGTGCGAGGACCCTATTGAAATCCAAGGAATTATTATTATTAGGGCCCGAGCACGAACCGTGCGAGAGCCCTATTGAAATCATAAAAATTATTCTTATTATTTTTCTTTTAAACCTTTGATCGCATTTTTGAGGGCCTGAACATGCCCAAAAAGTCAGGAAAATTTGCACACTCGTCACGTCTGGTGAAAATTTCGATATTTTATGGTCGTTACAAAGGGGCGTGGCAAAATGGCTCAATGGCGCCCCCTAACAGTTTTCAAAATCGAAGCCCCCTGCTTTAACTTTGCCCTAGGCGTATGAAATTTGGTACACATATGTATCATCCCGGGACGCACAAAAAAGCCTCTTGGGCCCATGCCCTAAACCCAACAGGAAGTCGGCCATTTTGAATTGAATGTGCAATTTTTATGCATTTTTGGCCATTTGCAGGGGTCGTAAATGAACGATCTCCTCCTAGAGATTTTGTCCGATCGACTTCAAACTTGGTCTGTCCCACCTACATAAGTTGAAGACAAAAAGTTATCAAAAGCTTGAGTTTTCGTCACACCGTGTGGCCGTTGTGGGACCTCAAACTTCGCTACAAACAGGAAGTAGTATTATAACACAGGAAGTAGTTTATAACTCCAGCATACATTGTCCAATCTTCCCCAAACTTCACAGGATTGATGACAGTCCTGCTCTGAAGAGATCTACATGTCAATAATTTGTGATTAATATAGCGCCCCCTACTGGTAGTAGAAAATGCCATGTTTTACACTTTGAAGCATAACTCCTCCAAAGTTGACCACATCAACCTCAAACTTGGGGAAATTATCCAAAAGGCCTGGATGATGCTTTCTAAGGAAAACTGTGAGTTTTCGTCAAAGGGCGTAGCCATGCCGTGGCGGCGAACTTTGATGTTTCGCCATGATGACAAAAGTTGCTGTAACTTGACTCTACGTGGACATATCTTTCCAAAACTTCACACATATGATAACAGTCCAGCTCTGAATATGTGATATGAATTTCGTCAATGGGCGTGGCCATATGGCTTGGCCACGCCCATTCATATGAATTACTTCCATAGGACGTCTCACCGATATGCACAAAAATTGGTACACATCTCCATCACCCCCAGACAAACAAAAAAGTCTCTTGGACCTCTAGGCTAAATTCAACAGGAAGTCGGCCATTTTGAATGTCATGGTCATTTTTGGTGTCGCGCACGCATCGTATTTTAACGAACTCCTCCTACAGAATTCATCAGAACGGCTTCAAAATTACCGATTACCATCTAGAACACTTCCTGATCAAAAGTTATTAAAAGGTCTCGCAGAATCTAAAGGGCACGCCAGTTGTGGGAGGTTGAATTTTGACGTCTCGCCATGAAAGAGGAAGTGGCAATAACTTCACTGTACTTGGTCAGATCTGTGTGAAACTTCACAGGTATATTGACAGTCCAACCCAGAACATATGTTATGAATTTCGTTAATAGGCGTGGCTAAATGGATTGGCCACGCCCATTCACACAAATAACCACCATAGCACGTCTCACTGATATGCACGAAACTTGGTAGACACATGTATAACATCCACACGCACAAAAAAGCCTCTTGCACGGATAGGCCACACCCAACAGGAAGTCGGCCATTTTGAATTATACAGTCATTTTTGGCGTTTTCCAGCTGGCGTATTTTAATGATCTCCTCCTCCAGAAATGATCCAATTCACTCCAAAACTGCTGTGTACCATCTACACAAGTGTGTGATCAAAACATATTAAGAGAATTGCTCAGCATGGAACGGTGTGGCTGTGACATGGCGTCGACACTTGATGTCTCACCATGAAACACGATATTGCTATAACATGGGATCTAATGGTCGAATCTGCTCCAAACTTCACATGTATGATAATAGTCCTGGCATGAACACACCCACATGACGCTCAGGAGTCAGAGTCATAGCGCCACCCAGTGGAGACGGGAAGTCGCAACACATTGGTTCCTACACTGTCCGAAGGAGGCGAACATTCAGCGCCTCGTCTGCCGGTCGACCTCTGGCGAGACGGTGGCGGCCGCGCCAGGCCCCGAGTTGCGTGGGGTGCGAGGGCCCGTTCAACGCTGCTTGCAGCTTTAATTAGGGCCCGAGCACGAACCGTGCGAGGACCCTATTGTTTTCTTTAGGATTATTAGGGCCCGAGCACGAACCGTGCGAGGACCCTATTGTTTTCCTTAGGATTATTAGGGCCCGAGCACGTCCGTGCGAGGACCCTATTGAAATTGCAGGAATTATTATTATTATTACGACAAAAGTAAATCGCTTATTTGGAGGCCTGAACATATTCCAAAACACGCCAATTTTGGCATGCGCATCAGTCGCGGTGTAAATTTAGGTATTTTAGGGTTCGTGGAGGTGGGCGGGTCAAAATGGCTAGGCCACGCCCCTTAAAGAGCACCCTACTCGGCAGGTTTCACGGATCTGCACGAAAATCGGTACGCATGTAGATCATGCTGAGACGCACAAAAAAGGTCATAGGGACACATAGGCTAAACCCAACAGGAAGTGAGATATTTGGCGTTGAACGGCCATTTTTGGCGTTTTCCACGTGTTGTATTTTAACGAACTCCTCCTACAGGAATAATCAGAACGGCTTCAAAATTGCTGTGCACCAACTAGACTAGTTTGTGATCAAAAGTTATTAACGGATTACGTAAACTCCAAACAACCTGACCTGGGCGTGGCGGCGAAGTTTGATGTCTCGCCATGAAAAACGAGATTGCTATAACTTTGGCATTAATAGTCCGAACGGTACCAAACTCCCCAGGATTCATAATAGTCCCGCCCTGAAGACGTCTACATGCAGAAATATTGAAATTTGCATAGCGCCCCCTGCTGGTGACAGAAAAAGCGATGTTTTAGACTTTGAGGTCCAGCTCTGAGCACGTTCAGCAAATCCAGCTCAAATTTGATCAGAAAGGCCTCAACATGTTGGTAATGCTCCATGATGAAGAATTTTGACTGTCGTCAAACGGCGTTCCATCCGGAGGGCGGCGAAGTCGACCCTTCGCCAAAATGCATAAAAATGGCCTTAACTTTGGTGTTTTTGATGATATCCACCTGAAACTTCATATGTGTGTCAACAGTCCAGCCCTGAATATGTGATATGAATTTCGTCAATGGGCGTGGCCATATGGCTTGGCCACGCCCATTCATATGAATTACTTCCATAGGACGTCTCACCGATATGCACAAAAATTGGTACACATCTCCATCACCCCCAGACAAACAAAAAAGTCTCTTGGACCTCTAGGCTAAATTCAACAGGAAGTCGGCCATTTTGAATGTCATGGTCATTTTTGGTGTCGCGCACGCATCGTATTTTAACGAACTCCTCCTACAGAATTCATCAGAACGGCTTCAAAATTACCGATTACCATCTAGAACACTTCCTGATCAAAAGTTATTAAAAGGTCTCGCAGAATCTAAAGGGCACGCCAGTTGTGGGAGGTTGAATTTTGACGTCTCGCCATGAAACAGGAAGTGGCAATAACTTCACTGTACTTGGTCAGATCTGTGTGAAACTTCACAGGTATATTGACAGTCCAACCCAGAACATATGTTATGAATTTCGTTAATAGGCGTGGCTAAATGGATTGGCCACGCCCATTCACACAAATAACCACCATAGGACGTCTCACTGATATGCACGAAACTTGGTAGACACATGTATAACATCCACACGCACAAAAAAGCCTCTTGCATGGATAGGCCACACCCAACAGGAAGTCGGCCATTTTGAAATTTACAGTCATTTTTGGCGTTTTCCACCTGGCGTATTTTAATGATCTCCTCCTCCAGAAATGAATCAATTAACTCCAAAACTGGTGTGTACCATCTACACAAGTGTGTGATCAAAACACATTAAGAGAATTGCTCAGCATGGAACGGTGTGGCTGTGACATGGCGTCGACACTTGATGTCTCACCATGAAACACGATATTGCTATAACATGTGATCTAATGGTCGAATCTGCTCCAAACTTCACATGTATGATAATAGTCCTGGCATGAACACACCCACATGACGCTCAGGAGTCAGAGTCATAGCGCCACCCAGTGGAGACGGGAAGTCGCAACGCATTGGTTCTTACACTGTCCGAAGGAGGCGAACATTCAGCGCCTCGTCTGCCGGTCGACCTCTGGCGACACGGTGGCGGCCGCGCCATGCCCCGAGTTGCGTGGGGTGCGAGGGCCCGTTCAACGCTGCTTGCAGCTTTAATTATTATTATTATTAGGGCCCGAGCACCAAGCGGTGCGAGGACCCTATTGAAATCCAAGGAATTATTATTATTATTAGGGCCCGAGCACCAAGCGGTACGAGGACCCTCTTGAAATGCAGGAAATTATTATTTTTCTTCTTATTATTATTATTAAGGGGCCAAGCCCGCGGGGCCTGGGGAACGCGCATGCAAAGCATGAGCGTTTCCCAGGACCAGCGGTGCTGGGAACCCTATTGTTTTTGTTAAAGTTTTTATTATTATTAGGGGTTCAAGCCCGAAGGGCTGAAACCCTATTGTTTTCCTATTGTTTTATTCTTCTTCTTCTTCTTCTTCTTGTTCTTCAGAAATGTTTTCGCAAATTCCCGTGAGATGGTACATCGTAGAGACATGAAATTTTCACCAATGACTGGAAGTTGTGTGCAAATGGTGCTCATAATAGAAAAATCCCAATTGGCCAGATGGTGGCGCTATAACCAAGGTCAATGCGTTTTGCATTATAACTCCCACACCATATGTTGCACATTCAAAAACGTCATATCCACCGATTCCTTGAATAGTGCTGAATCGCCTGGGCTAGGCCACGACCATTTCCACCCATAATTTTTTTTTTTCGCAAAATCGCGAAAACTGAAAATCCTTCTTTTTCTATCTCCTCCTTGGGATTTTGTCCGATCAGCGTGAAACTTGGCACATCCAGTCTTCTCTTGGACTTGATCTAAAGTTATCAAAAGAATTTTGTTCGGTCAAAAAATGCGCAAATGATTAACGAATACATTTTTCTAGCTAGCTATAAAAAGGCAAAGTGTTGCATATCTCGGTCAAAATAAATGCTAACAACACCAAATCGGAGATGCTCTGTTGGCATGTGACTGTGAGGGTATGAGCCAAATTTGGCTATTGTTGGTCAGTAGGGGGCGCTGCAAATATGGGAAATTTATATCTCTGAAATGGCTGCACCGATTTTTACCAAATTTGGTGGGTATGATGCTGGGTCACTCCTGAGGCCATATCTTGAAGTTCATCACGACTGGTCAAAGTGGGCGTGGCTTATTACAAGATAAACAACAAACATTTATTTTAGCTCAACTATTATGTTGAGAGCTATGAAATTCACAGGGTATATATAGAATAGCATACAGACCAACCATAGCAAAAATTGTGTGTCTACTCCACTAGGTGGCGCTATAACGGATGCAAACGTATTTTGGCCTGTAACTTCCACATTTTAAATCACATCTTCATAAAGTTTATATGCACGTGTTCCCTAAATAGATTTGCATCTTCTGACATAGGCCACGCCCACTTCCACTGCATATTTCTCTTTGTAAGTCACTACATATCAAAAACCTACTTTTTCGAACTTTCGAACAGCAAACTCTTAGCGTTTAAGCTGCATCTGCACGAAACTTTGCCCATACAATCTCCAGACTTGCCTGATCAAAAGTTATCAAAAGAATTTTGCTACTCCAAAAAATGCGGTAGTTATAAATAATCAATTTTTTTCTGCTAGCTAAAAAAGACATACCGTTGTATAATTTTGTCAAAGTGAAAGCTATTGATGTCAAACTTGAATCACTTGTTTCAGAGGTCCACCAGAGAGTCTGTGCCAAATTTGGCAGAAATTGGCCAATAGGGGGCGCTATAAACAGAGAAACATGAATTGACATGAAAATTGATCAGATTCGCCCGAAATTTGGCGAGCATGTTGTGGCGTCACTCCTGAGGCGAGAGTTAAATCTTAGTGATGTTTCGTCAAAGCGGGCGTGACTTTTCACAACACACACATTCAGCCATTCACACTTCCAGTGCTGATCACATTACAATTACGATACTCTGGGTGAAACGTAGGCCTGTTTCCCGACGCTCGCCCCTAACCCGTCGTCCTTCGGGGCCGACTACCATGGGCTCCGCGAGACTTGCCGAGTTGCGCGGGGAGACTTGGCCCCCTATCATAACTGCTTGCAGTTCTAGTTAGGGGGCCAAACCCGCGGGGCTTAGGGAACGCGCATGCAAAGCATGAGCGTTTCCCAGGACCAGCGGTGCTGGGAACCCTATTGTTTTTGTTTGGATTTTTATTATTATTATTATAGTTAGGGGGCCAAGCCCGCAGGGCCTGGGGAACGCGCATGCAAAGCATGAGTGTTTCCCAGGAACAGCGGTGCTGGGAACCCTATTGTTTTTGTTAGGGTTCTTATTATTATTATTATTAGGGCCCGAGCACCAAGCGGTGCGAGGACCCTCTTGAAATGCAAGGAATTATTATTATTATTATTATTATTATTATTATTATTATTATTAGGGCCCGAGCACCAAGCGGTGCGAGGACCCTATTGAAATGCAAGGAATTATTATTATTAGGGCCCGAGCACCAAGCGGTGCGAGGACCCTATTGAAATGCAAGGAATTATTAGGGGGCCAAGCCCGCGGGGCCTGGGGAACGCGAATGCAAAGCATACGCGTTTCCCAGGACCAGCGGTGCTGGGAACCCTATTGTTTTTGTTCGGATTTTTATTATTATTATTATTATTAGGGCCCGAGCACGTACCGTGCGAGGACCCTATTGTTTTCCTTAGGATTATTAGGGCCCGAGCACCGAGGCGCGCACCGTGAAACGGTGCGCACCAAACACGGTGCGAGGCCCCTATTGTTTTCCTTAGGATTATTATTATTAGGGCCCGAGCACCTAGCGGTGCGAGGACCCTATTGAAACTGAAGGAGTTATTATTATTATTTTTCTGCCTAATGAATTGGCTTTTTGAGGGCTTTATCATATTCAAAAACTCACCAAACTTCACAGACTCATCAGAAGTGGTGAAAAATTTGATATTTTTGGGGTTTCGTGATAATGTGCAAAAAAATGGCTCAGTAGCGCCCCCTTCTCATTTTCAACGAAGCAGCCCCCGAAGCTGGTTTAAGCTAAGTGTCTGAAACTTGGTAGGCATATGTAACACACCAAGACGTACAAAAAAGCCTCTTGGGCCCATGCCCTAAACCCAACAGGAAGTTGGCCATTTTGAATTGAATGTGCAATTTTCATGCGTTTTTGGCCATTTGCAGGGGTCGTAAATGAACGAACTCCTCCTAGAGATTTTGTCCGATCGACTTCAAACTTGGTCTGTCCCACCTGCACAAACTGAAGACAAAAAGTTATCAAAAGCTTGAGTTTTCGTCACACCATGTGACCGTTCCGGGACCTCAAACTTCACTACAAACAGGAAGTAGTATTATAACGCAGGAAGTACTTTATAACTCCAGCATACATTGTCCAATCTTCCCCAAACTTCACAGGATTGATGACAGTCCCGCTCTGAAGACATCTACATGTCAATAATTTGTGATTAATATAGCGCCCCCTACTGGTAGTAGAAAATGTCATGTTTTACACTTTGAAGCACATCTCCTCCAAAGTTGAGCACATCAACGTCAAACTTGGGGAAATTATCCAAAAGGCCTTGATGATGCTTTCTATGGAAAACTGTGAGTTTTCGTCAAAGGGCGTGACAGTGGCGTGGCGGTCAACTTTGATGTTTCGCCATGATGACAAAAGTTGCTGTAACTTGACTCTACGTGGACAAATCTTTCCAAAACTTCACACATATGATAACTGTCCAGCCCTGAAAACATCTATACAGAAAATTTGAATCAGCATCATAGCGCCACCTACTGGCGGCAGAAAGTTACTTTTTTCATTCTTTCACGTCCCTCTTCTACCAGGTTCCCCCGAACAAACTCAATTTTGCGAATACATAGTCCCAAGACCTTGATGATGATCAAAGCAGAAGCCTTTGAAGTTTCGTCAAACGCTGTCACCGTGGCGCCGCCTCATTCGCCATAAAACACGAGGTTGTTTCTGAGGGGCAAGACATACTTGAAAACTCACGAAACTTGGCACACCCATCACAAGGCCCAAATTGTGTTGTCTGATATGATTTTTGTGTTTTGATGTGCCAAGATGCCTCAACAGTGCCCCCTACAATTTTTCAATGAAGCAGCCCCCGAAGCTGGTTTGACCTACATGTATGAAACTTGGTAGGTGTATGTAACACTCCAAGACGTACAAAAAAGCCTCTTGGAGTTATGCTCCAAACCCAACCGGAAGTCCGCCATTTTAAATTTACTTCTGCCACTTTTCTGCATTTTGGGCAATTCCCAGGAGACGTAAATAAACGAACTTGTCGTAGAGATTTTAGCCAATCCACTTCTAACTTAGTCTGTCTCACCCCAAGACATTGAAGAAGAAAAAGTTTTCACAAGCTTGAGGTTTTGTCAAAAGCTGTCACCGTGGCTCCGCCTTCTTCGCCATAAAAGACGAACTTGTAACTACTCCTACAGATTTTATCCCATCGACTTCTTACTTGGTCTGTCCCACCTCCAGACATTGAAGAATAAAAAGTTATCAAAAGCTGGACTTGTTGTCACACCGTGTGACCGTGGCAGGATCTCAAACTTCGGGGTCTCGCCACAAAAGAGGAAGTAGTGTATAATTCCAGCATACATGGTCCAATCTTCCTCAAACTTCCAAGGATTGATAACAGTCCCGCTCTGAAAACATCTACATGTCAATAATTTGTGATAAATATAGCGCCCCCTACTGGTAACAGAAAATGACATGGTGTATATTTTGAAGTATAACTCCCACAACTTGGACAGATCCACCTCAAACTTTGTCAATCTATCCAACACATGTAGAAGATGTCTTATTGTGAACACTGTGACTTTTCATCAAAGGGCGTGGCCATGACATGGCGGCGAACTTTGAGGTTTCGCCATGATTACAAAAGTTGTGTAACTTCACTGTACGTGGACATATCTTTCCAAAACTTCACACATATGATAAAAGTCCAGCCCTGAAAACATCTACAGAGAAATTTTTAATCAGCCTCATAGCGCCACCTACTGCTGGCAGAAAGTTACTGATTTCATCCTTTCATGTTTCTCCTCTACCAGATGAACCACAACCACCTCATTTTTACTGAGACATAGTCCCAACAATTTGATGATGATGACACCAGAAGTTTTTTGAGGTTTCGTCAAACGCTGTCACTGTGGCAACACCTTATTCGCCATAAAACACTTATAGACACAGTCCTGCCCTGAACACATCTATACGCCAATACATGGTTATTAGTACGGCGCCACCTACTGGCAAAATGACACGTCTTCGTATGATTTGAGGGACATGACATGTAAGTCCTGCGTGAGGGGTCTGCCTTCGACAGGAATGAAGGGCGGCATGAGCCGGCAGCATGAGCTGGCGTCCTGCCAGCGCCCTCGAGTTGCGTGGGGTGCGAGGGCCCGTTCAACGCTGCTTGCAGCTTTAATTAGGGCCCGAGCACGAACCGTGCGAGAGCCCTATTGAAATCATAAAAATTATTCTTATTATTTTTCTTTTAAACCTTTGATCGCATTTTTGAGGGCCTGAACATGCCCAAAAAGTCAGGAAAATTTGCACACTCGTCACGTCTGGTGAAAATTTCGATATTTTATGGTCGTTACAAAGGGGCGTGGCAAAATGGCTCAATGGCGCCCCCTAACAGTTTTCAAAATCGAAGCCCCCTGCTTTAACTTTGCCCTAGGCGTATGAAATTTGGTACACATATGTATCATCCCGGGACGCACAAAAAAGCCTCTTGGAGCGACACCCTAAACCAAACAGGAAGTCGGCCATTTTGAATTGTTTTTTCAAAATAAGGTCATTTTTGGCCATTTCCACACGTTGTACTTGAGCGAACTCCTCCTACAGATTTTATCGGATTGACTTAAAAATTTACCTGTGCGTGCTCGACTACAGTGGGATCAATTTATTATTAAAAGATCTTCGTCACGTCGAAGGGCGCGGTCGCTGCGGAAGGGTCAATTTGGATATCTCGCCAAAAAACACGAAATTATACTACAACTACTACAACTTTGGTGTAGATGATCCTATCTGCACCAAACTTCACATGATGGATAATAGTCCCGCCCTGAACACGTCTACATCAAAAAATTCAGTAATTGTCATAGCGCCCCCTGCTGGTGACAGAAAAAGCGATGTTTTAGACTTTGAGGTCCAGCTCTGAGCACGTTCAGCAAATCCAGCTCAAATTTGGCCAGAAAGGCCTCAACATGTTGGTAATGCTCCATGATGAAGAATTTTGACTGTCGTCAAACGGCGTTCCATCCGGAGGGCGGCGAAGTCGACCCTTCGCCAAAATGCATAAAAATGGCCTTAACTTTGGTGTTTTTGATGATATCCACCTGAAACTTCATATGTGTGTCAACAGTCCAACCCTGAATATGTGATATGAATTTCGTCAATGGGCGTGGCCATATGGCTTGGCCACGCCCATTCATATGAATTACTTCCATAGGACGTCTCACCGATATGCACAAAAATTGGTACACATCTCCATCACCCCCAGACAAACAAAAAAGTCTCTTGGACCTCTAGGCTAAATTCAACAGGAAGTCGGCCATTTTGAATGTCATGGTCATTTTTGGTGTCGCGCACGCATCGTATTTTAACGAACTCCTCCTACAGAATTCATCAGAACGGCTTCAAAATTACCGATTACCATCTAGAACACTTCCTGATCAAAAGTTATTAAAAGGTCTCGCAGAATCTAAAGGGCACGCCAGTTGTGGGAGGTTGAATTTTGACGTCTCGCCATGAAACAGGAAGTGGCAATAACTTCACTGTACTTGGTCAGATCTGTGTGAAACTTCACAGGTATATTGACAGTCCAACCCAGAACATATGTTATGAATTTCGTTAATAGGCGTGGCTAAATGGATTGGCCACGCCCATTCACACAAATAACCACCATAGGACGTCTCACTGATATGCACGAAACTTGGTAGACACATGTATAACATCCACACGCACAAAAAAGCCTCTTGCACGGATAGGCCACACCCAACAGGAAGTCCTCCATTTTGAATTTAATGGTCATTTTTGGCGTTTTCCACGTGTTGTATTTTAATGAACTCCACCTACAGGATGCATCAGAACAACTTCAAAGTCATTGTGTGCCATCTAGACAAAGGTGTAATCAAAACTTATAAGCAGATTTTTGCATCGTGAAACGGTTTGGCCGTCAGGTGGTGGCGAAGTTTGATGTCTCGCCATAAAACACGAAATTAGTATAACTTTGGCATACATTGTCCATTCTTCACCAAACTTCACATGTTTGTTAACTGTCCAGACCTGAATGTATAGTATGAGTTTCATCAATAAGCGTGGCAGTATGGCTTGACCACGCCCCTTAAAGTGCAGCGTCCCCCATAACAACTTTCATCGACGTGCACGAAAATCAGTATGCACATGTATCGTGTCCAGACGCACAAAAAAGCCTCTTGCACATATAGGCCACACCCGACAGGAAGTCGGCCATTTTGAAATTTACAGTCATTTTTGGCGTTTTCCACGTGTTGTATTTTAATGATCTCCTCCTCCAGAAATGAATCAATTAACTCCAAAACTGGTGTGTACCATCTACACAAGTGTGTGATCAAAACATATTCAGAGAATTGCTCAGCATGGAACGGTGTGGCTGTGACATGGCGTCGACACTTGATGTCTCACCATGAAACACGATATTGCTATAACATGGGATCTAATGGTCGAATCTGCTCCAAACTTCACATGTATGATAATAGTCCTGGCATGAACACACCCACATGACGCTCAGGAGTCAGAGTCATAGCGCCACCCAGTGGAGACGGGAAGTCGCAACGCATTGGTTCCTACACTGTCCGAAGGAGGCGAACATTCAGCGCCTCGTCTGCCGGTCGACCTCTGGCGACACGGTGGCGGCCGCGCCAGGCCCCGAGTTGCGTGGGGTGCGAGGGCCCGTTCAACGCTGCTTGCAGCTTTAATTAGGGCCCGAGCACGAACCGTGCGAGGACCCTATTGTTTTCCTTAGGATTATTATTATTATTATTATTATTATTATTTTTTTTCGCTTGATCGCATTTTTGGGGGCTTTAACATATTCAAAAACTCACCAAATTTGACGTGCACATTCGTCTAGGGGACATTTATGTGTACGCAAAATTTAAACGATGCCCATTACAAAATGGCGAAATGGCGCCCCCTAGAAAATTTCAATCGGCTCCCACCGGCAGCCCGTTTGACCAAATTCCACGAAATTCGGGGAGGTCGTGTATCATCCCAAGACGCACGAAAATGCGCAGTTGGACTTTTTTCTAAAACCAACAGGAAGCCGGCTATTTTGATTTGAATATTCATTTTTTTACCGATTTTAGCGATTTTCAAGAATTCTCTCAGAGCTATCTCCTCCTAGACAGTTCATTGGATCGGCTTCAAATTTGCCGTGCTGCAACTAGACCACATGATGATCAAAAGTTATTAAAAGATCTTTCCCTCGTTAAACGGTTTGGCCGTCAGGTGGCGGCGAAGTTTGATGTCTCAAAAAAAAAAACCCCAAAAACCCAGAATTGCTATTACTTGGGCGTGAAAGGTCCAATCGGCACAAAACTTGCTGGGTATGATCGTAGTCCCGCCCTGAACACGTCTACATCAAAAAATTCCCCTGTTCTCAAAGCGCCCCCTGCTGGCGACAGGAAAAGTGATTTTTTACACTTTGAGGTGCAGCTCTGAGCACGTTCAGCATATCCAACTCAAATTTGGTCAGAAAGGCCTCAACACGTTGTTAATGCTACATGATGAAGATTGTGACGTATCGTCAAACGGCGTTGCGCCCAGAGGGCGGCGAAGTCGATGCTTCGCCAAAACGTAGGAAAGTGGCCTTAACTTCAGTGTCCTTGGGCATATCTGCCTGAAACTTCACATGTGTTTTAAGAGTCCAGCCCTGACAATGTCATGTGAATTTCGTTGATGGGCGTGGCCAAATGGCTTGGCCACACCCTTTAAACATCAGCCCCTGCGGCACGTTTCACCAACATGCATGAAAATTGGTACACATATGTATCACATCCAGACGCACAAAAAACCCTCTTGGACCCATTGGCTACACCCAACAGGAAGTCAGCCATTTTGAATTTGACGCCAGATTGGGCGATTTGCACTCCTCATACTTTTTCTATCTCCTCCTACATGATTCATCGGATCAGCTTCAAATTTGGCGTGCATCAACTAGACCACTTGATGATCAAAAGTTATCATACGATTTTCCCTATGTTAAACGCTTTGGCTGTCAGGTGGCGGCGAAGTTTGATGTCTCGCCATAAAACACGAAATTAGTATAACTTTGGCATACATTGTCCATTCTTCACCAAACTTCACATGTTTGTTAACAGTCCAGACCTGAATGTATAGTATGACTTTCATCAATAAGCGTGGCCGTATGGCTTGGCCACGCCCCTTAAAGTGCAGCGTCCCCCATAACAACTTTCACCGACGTGCACGAAAATCAGTATGCACATGTATCGTGTCCAGACGCACAAAAAAGCCTCTTGCACATATAGGCCACACCCGACAGGAAGTCGGCCATTTTGAAATTTACAGTCATTTTTGGCGTTTTCCACGTGTTGTATTTTAATGATCTCCTCCTCCAGAAATGAATCAATTAACTCCAAAACTGGTGTGTACCATCTACACAAGTGTGTGATCAAAACATATTAAGAGAATTGCTCAGCATGGAACGGTGTGGCTGTGACATGGCGTCGACACTTGATGTCTCACCATGAAACACGATATTGCTATAACATGGGATCTAATGGTCGAATCTGCTCCAAACTTCACACGTATGATAATAGTCCTGGCATGAACACACCCACATGACGCTCAGGAGTCAGAGTCATAGCGCCACCCAGTGGAGACGGGAAGTCGCAACGCATTGGTTCTTACACTGTCCGAAGGAGGCGAACATTCAGCGACTCGTCTGCCGGTCGACCTCTGGCGACACGGTGGCGGCCGCGCCAGGCCCCGAGTTGCGTGGGGTGCGAGGGCCCGTTCAACGCTGCTTGCAGCTTTAATTATTATTATTATTCTTCTTCTTCCGTTTCTTCAGAAATGTTTTCGCAAATTCCCGTGAGATGGTACATCATAGAGACATGAAATTTTCACCAATAACTGGAAGTTGTGTGCAAATGGTTCTCATAATATAGAAATACCAATTGGCCAGATGGTGGCGCTATAACCAAGGTCAATGCGTTTTGGGTTATAACTCCCACACCATATGTCGCACATTCAAAAACGTTATATCCACAGATTCCCTGGATAGTCCTGAACCACCTGGGCTAGGCCCCGCCCATTTTCGCCTAGAAATTTTTTTCACAAAATCGTAAAAACTTGAAAACCTTCTTTTTCTATCTCCTCCTTGGGGTTCCATCCGATTAGCGTGAAACTTGGCACGTACAGTCTTCAGCTGGACCTGATCTAAAGTTATTCACAGAATTTTGTTTGGTCAAAAGATGCACAAATTATTAATGAATAAATTTTTCTAGCTAGCTATAAAAACGCGAACTGTTGCATATCTCGGTCAAAGTACATGCTAACAACACCAAATCGGAGATCCTTGGTTGGCATGTGACTGTGAGGGTATGAGCCAAATTTGGCGAATGTTGGCCACTAGTGGGCGCTGCAAATATGGGAAATTTGTATCTCTTAAATGGCTGCACCGATTTTTACCAAATTTGGTGGGTATGATGCTGGGTCACTCCTGAGACCAAATCTTGAAGTTCATCACGATTGGTCAAAGTGGGCGTGGCTTATTACAAGATAAAAAACAAACATTTATTTTAGCTCAAGTATTATGTTGAGAGCTATGAAATTCACAGAGTATATATAGAATAGGACACAGACCAACCATACCAAAAAGTGTGTGTCTACTCCACTAGGTGGCGCTATAACGGGTGAAAACGCATTTTGGCCTGTAACTTCCACATTTTAAATCACATTTTCATAAACTTTATATCCACGTGCTCCCACAATAGAGTCGCATCTTCTGACATAGGCCACGCCCACTTCCACTGCATATTTCTCTTTGTAAGTCACTACATATCAAAAACCTACTTTTTCTATCTCCTCCTAGCGTTTAGGCTCCATCTGCACGAAACTTTGCACATACAATCTCCAGATGTGCCTGATGAAAAGTTATCAAAAGAATTTTGCTACTCCAAAAAATGTGGTAGATATAAAGGAACAATTTTTTTCTGCTAGCTAAAAAACACATACCATTGCATATTTTTGTCAAAGTAAAAGCTATCGACGTCAAACTCAAGTCACTTGTTTTAGACGTCAACCAGAGGATCTGTGCCAAATTTGGCGGAATTTGGCCAATAGGGGGCGCTATAAACAGAGAAACATCAAGTGAAATGAAATTTCACAAAATCCGACCATAAATCAATGAGGGTTTTTTCCAAAAATCAACAAACTCAGTATATCAAAGGTCTTGATCTTACCCACCTTTCAAAATTTAAATGGCTATGCTGGCTTGAACCCCGGAATTGCCGCTTGCGGCTATATTTAGGGGTTCAAGCCCGAAGGGCTGAAACCCTATTGTTTTCCTACTGTTTTATTATTATTCTTCTTCTTCTTCTTCTTCTTCTTCAGAAATGTTTTCGCAAATTCCCGTGAGATGTTACATCGTAGAGACATGAAATTTTCACCAATAACTGGAAGTTGTCTGCAAATGGTGCTCATAATATAGAAATACCAATTGGCCAGATGGTGGCGCTATAACCAAGGTAAATGCGTTTTGGGCTATAACTCCCACACCATATGTCGCACATTCAAAAACATCATATCCACAGATTCCCTGAATAGTGCTGAATCACCTGGGCTAGGCCACGCCCATTTCCGCCTAGAAAATTTTTTCACAAAATCGCAAAAACTGAAAAACCTTCTTTTTCTATCTCCTCCTTTGGTTTTTGTCCAATCAGCGTGAAACTTGGCACGGACAGTCTTCTCTTGGACCTGATCTAAAGTTATCAAAAGAATTTTGTTCAGTCAAAAAATACGCAAATGATAAACGAATACATTTTTCTAGCTAGCTATAAAAACGCGAACTGTTGCATATCTCGGTCAAAATAAATGCTAACAACACCAAATCGGAGATCCTTGGTTGGCATGTGACTGTGAGGGTATGAGCCAAATTTGGCGAATGTTGGCCACTAGGGGGCGCTGCAAATATGGGAAATTTGTATCTCTTAAATGGCTGCACCGATTTTTGCCAAATTTGGTGGGTATGATGCTGGGTCACTCCTGAGGCCATATCTTGAAGTTCATCACGACTGGTCAAAGTGGGCGTGGCTAATTACAAGATAAAAAACAAACATTTATTTTAGCTCAAGTATTATGTTGAGATCTACGAAATTCACAGGGTATATATAGGATAGGACACAGACCATCCATACCAAAAATTGTGTGTCTACTCCACTAGGTGGCGCTATAACAGGTGAAAACGCATTTTGGCCTGTAACTTCCACATTTTAAATCACATTTCCATAAACTTTATATCCACGTGTTCCCTACATAAAGTCTTATCTTCTGACATAGGCCACGCCCACTTCCACTGCATATTTCTCTTTGTAAGTCACTACACATCAAAAACCTACTTTTTCTATCTCCTCCTAGCGTTTAAGCTCCATTTGCACGAAACTTTGCACATACAATCTCCAGATGTGCCTGATGAAAAGTTATCAAAAGAATTTTGCTAATCCAAAAAATATGGTAGATATAAAGGAACAATTTTTTTCTACTAGCTAAAAAACACATGCCGCTGCATATTTTTGTCAACGTAAAAGCTATCGACTTCAAACTCAAGTCACTTGTTTTAGACATCATCCAGAGGATCTGTGCCAAATTTTGCGGAAATTGGCCAATAGGGGGCGCTATAAACAGAGAAACATCAAGTGAAATGAAATTTCACAAAATCCGGCCATAAATCAATGAGGGTTTTTCCAAACATCAACAAACTCAGTATATCAAAGGTCTTGATCTTACCCACCTTTCAAAATTTTAATGGCTATGCTGGCTTGAACCCCGGAATTGCCGCTTGCGGCTATATTTCTTCTTCTTCTTCCGTTTCTTCAGAAATGTTTTCGCAAATTCCCGTGAGATGGTACATCATAGAGACATGAAATTTTCACCAATAACTGGAAGTTGTGTGCAAATGGTGCTCATAATATAGAAATACCAATTGGCCAGATGGTGGCGCTATAACCAAGGTCAATGCGTTTTGGGTTATAACTCCCACACCATATGTCGCACATTCAAAAACGTTATATCCACAGATTCCCTGGATAGTCCTGAATCACCTGGGTTAGGCCACGCCCATTTCCGCCTAGAAAATTTTTTCACAAAATCGCGAAAACTTGAAAACCTTCTTTTTCTATCTCCTCCTTGGGGTTCCATCCGATTAGCGTGAAACTTGGCACGTACAGTCTTCAGCTGGACCTGATCTAAAGTTATTCACAGAATTTTGTTTGGTCAAAAGATGCGCAAATTATTAATGAATACATTTTTCTAGCTAGCTATAAAAACGCGAACTGTTGCATATCTCGGTCAAAATAAATGCTAACAACACCAAATCGGAGATCCTTGATTGGCATGTGACTGTGAGGGCATGAGCCAAATTTGGCGAATGTTGGCCACTAGGGGGCGCTGCAAATATGGGAAATTTGTATCTCTTAAATGGCTGCACCGATTTTTATCAAATTTGGTGGGTATGTTGCTGGGTCACTCCTGAGGCCATATCTTGAAGTTCATCACGACTGGTCAAAGTGGGCGTGGCTTATTACAAGATAAAAAACAAACATTTATTTTAACTCAAGTATTATGTTGAGAGCTACGAAATTCACAGGGTATATATAGGATTGGACACAGACCATCCATACCAAAAATTGTGTGTCTACTCCACTAGGTGGCGCTATAACAGGTGAAAACGCATTTTGGCCTGTAACTTCCACATTTTAAATCACATTTCCATAAATTTTATATCCACGTGTTCCCTAAATAAAGTCTCATCTTCTGACATAGGCCACGCCCACTTCCACTGCATATTTCTCTTTTTAAGTCACTACACATCAAAAACCTACTTTTTCTATCTCCTCCTAGCGTTTAAGCTCCATCTGCACGAAACTTTGCACATACAATCTCCAGATGTGCCTGATCAAAAGTTATCAAAAGAATTTTGCTAGTCCAAAAAATATGGTAGATATAAAGGAACAATTTTTTTCTGCTAGCTAAAAAACACATGCCGCTGCATATTTTTGTCAACGTAAAAGCTATCGACTTCAAACTCAAGTCACGTGTTTTAGACATCATCCAGAGGATCTGTGCCAAATTTTGTGGAAATTGGCCAATAGGGGGCGCTATAAACAGAGAAACATCAAGTGAAATGAAATCTCACAAAATCTGGCCATAAATCAATGAGGGTTTTTCCAAACATCAACAAACTCAGTACATCAAAGGTCTTAATCTTACCCACCTTTCAAAATTTTAATGGCTATGCTGGCTTGAACCCCGGAATTGCCGCTTGCGGCTATATTTAGGGCCCGAGCACCAAGCTGTGCGAGGACCCTATTGAAATGCAAGGAATTATTATTATTATTATTATTATTATTAGGGGGCCAAGCCCACGGGGCTTGGGGAACGCGCATGCAAAGCATGAGCGTTTCCCAGGACCAGCGGTGCTGGGAACCCTATTGTTTTTGTTCGGATTTTTATTATTATTATTATTATTATTATTATTATTATTATTCTCTATTTTTATTTTTCCGTTGGAAAAAGTGGTGCTGCAGGCTAAACCGTGCAAGGGAGGGTGGTCCAATTTGGAGGGTTGGTCCAGACCCCTGCACGTACCTCAGGCGCAAAAAATGACAAATGTCAGCCAGCAGGGGGCGCTATAACCAAGGTCAATGCGTTTTGGGCTATAACTCCCACACCGGATGTCGCACATTCAAAAACCTCATATCCACAGATTCCCTGAATAGCGCTGAATCAGGTGGCCTGGGCCACGCCCATTTCCGCCTGTAATTTTTTTTCGCAAAATCGCGAAAACTGGAAAACCAACTTTTTCGAACTCCTCCTTGGGGTTTTGCCCGATCAGCGTGAAACTTGGCACGTAAAGTCTTCCTCTGGACCTGATCTAAAGTTATCAAAAGAATTTTGTTTGGTTAAAATATGCGCAAGTTATTAACGAATAAAATTTTCTAGCTAGCTATAAAAAGGCGAACTGCGGCATATCTCTGTCAAAATAAATGCTAACAACACCAAATCTGAGATCCTTGATTGACATGTGACTGTGAGGGTGTGAGCCAAATTTGGCTAATGTTGACCACTAGGGGGCGCTGCAAAGCTGAGACATTTATATCTCTTCAATGGCTGCAGCTATTTTTACGAAATTTGGTGGGTATGATGCTGCATCACTCCTGAGGCCATATCTTGAAGTTAATCACGACAGGTTAAAGTGGGCGTGGCTTATTACGAGATAAACAGCAAACATTTATTTCAGCTCAAGTGTTATGCTGAGGGCTGTGAAATTCACAGGGTATATATAGAACAGCATACCGACCACCCATAGCAAAAATTGTGTGTCTGCTCCACTAGGTGGCGCTATAACGGACGCAAACGCATTTTGGCCTGTAACTTCCACATTTTAAATCACATCTTAATAAAGTTCATATCCACGTGTTCCCTAAATAGATTTGCATCTTCTGACATAGGCCACGCCCACTCCCACAGCATATTTCTTTTTGTAAGTCACTACACATCAAAAACCTACTTTTTCGAACTCCTCTTAGCGTTTAAGCTCCATCTGCACGAAACTCTGCACATACAATCTCCAGACTTGCCTGATCAAAAGTTATCAAAAGAATTTTGCTACTCCAAAAAATGTGGTAGTTATAAATAATCAATTTTTTTCTGCTAGCTAAAAAAGACATACTGTTGCATAATTTTGTCAAAGTGAAAGCTATTGATGTCAAACTTGAATCAATTGTTTCAGAGCTCAACCAGAGGGTCTGTGCCAAATTTGGCGGAAAATGACCAATAGGGGGCGCTATAAACAGAGAAACATGAAGTGACATGAAAATCGATCAGATTCGCCCGAAATTTGCCGAATATGTTGTGGTGTCACTCCTGAGGCCAAAGTTAAATCTTAGTGATGTTTGGTCAAAGCGGGCGTGACTTGTCACGACACACACATTCAGCCTTTCGAGGTTCCAGTGCTGATCCCCTTACAATTACAATACTGCGGGTGAGACGTAGGCCTGCATCCAGACGCTCGCCCCGAACCCATCGTCCTTCGGGGCCGACTTCCGTGGCCTCCGCGAGATCCGGGGGCCGAGTCGCACGGGGAGGCTTGGCCCCCTATCATAACTGCTTGCAGTTCTAGTTATTATTATTATTATTATTCTTCTTCTTCTTATCCGAAATCAACTGCCTTTTTGGGGGCCGTAACATACTCGAAAACTCATGAAACTTCACAAACTCGTCAGAAGTGGTGAAAATTTACATATGGTAGGGGTTTCATGACAACTTGCACAAAAATGGCTCAGTAGCGCCCCCTAGTCATTTTAAACGTATTTTGGGCTATAACTCCCAGACCATGTGTCGCACGTTCAAAAACCTCATATCCACAGATTCGCTGAATAGTACTGAATCACCCGGATGGGGCCAAGCCCATTTCTGCCTTAACTTTTTTTCGCAAAATCGCGAAAACTGGAAAACCTACTTTTTCGAACTCCTCCTTGGCGTTTTGGCCGTTCAGCATGAAACTTGGCAAGTACAGTCTTCGGCTGGACCTGATCTAAAGTTTTCAAAGGAATTTTGTTAGGTCAAAAGATGCGCACGTTATTAACGAAGACATTTTTCTGGCTAGCTATAAAAAGGCGAACTGCTGCATATCTCGGTCAAAATAAATGCTAACAACACCAAATCTGAGATCCTTGATTGAAATGTCACTGTGAGGGAATGAACCAAATTCAGCTAATGTTGGCCACTACGGGGCGCTGCAAATATGGGAAATTTATATCTCGTAAATGGCTGCACCGATTTTTATAAAATTTGGTGAGCATGATGCTGGTCCCCTCCTGAGGCCATACTTTGAAGTTAGTCACGACTGGTAAAAGTGGGCGTGGCGAATTACAAGATAAAAAACAAACATTTATTTCAGCTTAAGTATTATGCTAAGGGCTGTGAAATTCACAGGTTATATAGAGAATAGCATACAGACCAACCCTAGCAAAAATTGTGCGTCTTCTCCACTAGGTGGCGCTATAACAGATGCAAACGCATTTTGGCCTGTAACTTCCACATCTTAAATCACATTTTCATAAACTTTATACCCACGTGTTCCCTGAATACAGTCGCATCTTCTGACATAGGCCACGCCCACTCCCACTGCAAATTTCTCTTTGTAATTCACTATCCATCAAAAACCTACTTTTTCGAACTCCTCCTAGTGTTTAAGGTCCATCTTCACGAAACTTTGCACATACAAGCTCCAGACTTGCCTGACCAAAAGTTATCAAAAGAATTTTGCTACTCCAAAAAATGCGCTAGCTAACAATAAACAGTTTTTTTCTGCTAGCTAAAAAAGACATACCTTTGCATATTTTTGCCAAAGTAAAAGATAACAATGTCAAACTCAATTCACTTCTTTCAGACGTCATCCAGATGCTCTGTGCCAAATTTGGCAGAAATTGGCCAATAGGAGGCGCTATAATCAAAGAAAAATCAAGTGACATGAAAATTCATCGATTCGCACGAAATTTGGCGAGCGTGATGTGGAGTCACTCCTGAGGCCAGCTGTAAGGGTTAGTGATGTTTGGTCACCGTGGCAACGCCTTGTTCGCCATAAAATACGAAATTGTTTTTGAGGGGTAAAGGATGCTTGTAAAGTCATGAAAATTGACACACATATGACAGGATCAGATATGAGTTGTCTGATGTGATTTTTCGGCTCTGATGTGCCAACATGGCTCAACACCGCCCCCTACAAATTTTCTACGAAACAGCCCCCGAAGCTGGTTTGAACTACATCTATGAAACTTGGTACGCACATGCATCACTGAAAGACGTACAAAAAAGCCTCTTGCACCCATATGCCAAACCCAACAGGAAGTCGGCCATTTTGAATTTGGTGTAACTGGTTTGCAACTTCACCATAAATGTTCCAATCTTCCCCAAACTTCACAGGATTGATGACAGTCCTGCCTTGAACACATCTATACGCCAATACTTGGTTATTAGTACAGCGCCACCTACTGGCAAAATTACATGTCTTCATATGATTTGAGGGATATGACGTGTAAGTCCTGCGTGAGGGGTCTGCCGTGCACAGGAATGAAGGGCGGCGTGAGCCGGCGTCCTGCCAGCGCCCTCGAGTTGCGTGAAGGTGCGAGGGCCCGTTCAATGCTGCTTGCAGCTTTAATTAGGGGGCCAAGCCCGCGGGGCTTGGGGAACGCGAATGCAAAGCATACGCGTTTCCCAGGACCAGCGGTGCTGGGAACCCTATTGTTTTTGTTCGGATTTTTAGGGCCCGAGCACGAACCGTGCGAGAGCCCTATTGAAATCATAAAAATTATTCTTATTATTTTTCTTTTAAACCTTTGATCGCATTTTTGAGGGCCTGAACATGCCCAAAAAGTCAGGAAAATTTGCACACTCGTCACGTCTGGTGAAAATTTCGATATTTTATGGTCGTTACAAAGGGGCGTGGCAAAATGGCTCAATGGCGCCCCCTAACAGTTTTCAAAATCGAAGCCCCCTGCTTTAACTTTGCCCTAGGCGTATGAAATTTGGTACACATATGTATCATCCCGGGACGCACAAAAAAGCCTCTTGGAGCGACACCCTAAACCAAACAGGAAGTCGGCCATTTTGAATTGTTTTTTCAAAATAAGGTCATTTTTGGCCATTTCCACACGTTGTACTTGAGCGAACTCCTCCTACAGATTTTATCGGATTGACTTAAAAATTTACCTGTGCGTGCTCGACTACAGTGGGATCAATTTATTATTAAAAGATCTTCGTCACGTCGAAGGGCGCGGTCGCTGCGGAAGGGTCAATTTGGATATCTCGCCAAAAAACACGAAATTATACTACAACTACTACAACTTTGGTGTAGATGATCCTATCTGCACCAAACTTCACATGATGGATAATAGTCCCGCCCTGAACACGTCTACATCAAAAAATTCAGTAATTGTCATAGCGCCCCCTGCTGGCAACAGGAAATACCATGTTTTACACTTTGAGGTGCTGCTCTGACCACATTTACCATATTCAACTCAAATTTGGTCAGAAAGGCCTTAACATGTTGGTAATGCTCCATGATGAAGAATTTTGACTGTCGTCAAACGGCGTTCCATCCGGAGGGCGGCGAAGTCGACCCTTCGCCAAAATGCATAAAAATGGCCTTAACTTTGGTGTTTTTGATGATATCCACCTGAAACTTCATATGTGTGTCAACAGTCCAGCCCTGAATATGTGATATGAATTTCGTCAATGGGCGTGGCCATATGGCTTGGCCACGCCCATTCATATGAATTACTTCCATAGGACGTCTCACCGATATGCACAAAAATTGATACACTTCTCCATCACCCCCAGACAAACAAAAAAGTCTCTTGGACCTCTAGGCTAAATTCAACAGGAAGTCGGCCATTTTGAATGTCATGGTCATTTTTGGTGTCGCGCACGCATCGTATTTTAACGAACTCCTCCTACAGAATTCATCAGAACGGCTTCAAAATTACCGATTACCATCTAGAACACTTCCTGATCAAAAGTTATTAAAAGGTCTCGCAGAATCTAAAGGGCACGCCAGTTGTGGGAGGTTGAATTTTGACGTCTCGCCATGAAACAGGAAGTGGCAATAACTTCACTGTACTTGGTCAGATCTGTGTGAAACTTCACAGGTATATTGACAGTCCAACCCAGAACATATGTTATGAATTTCGTTAATAGGCGTGGCTAAATGGATTGGCCACGCCCATTCACACAAATAACCACCATAGCACGTCTCACTGATATGCACGAAACTTGGTAGACACATGTATAACATCCACACGCACAAAAAAGCCTCTTGCACGGATAGGCCACACCCAACAGGAAGTCCTCCATTTTGAATTTAATGGTCATTTTTGGCGTTTTCCACGTGTTGTATTTTAATGAACTCCACCTACAGGATGCATCAGAACAACTTCAAAATCATTGTGTGCCATCTAGACAAAGGTGTAATCAAAACTTATAAGCAGATTTTTGCATCGTGAAACGGTTTGGCCGTCAGGTGGCGGCGAAGTTTGATGTCTCGCCATAAAACACGAAATTAGTATAACTTTGGCATACATTGTCCATTCTTCACCAAACTTCACATGTTTGTTAACTGTCCAGACCTGAATGTATAGTATGAGTTTCATCAATAAGCGTGGCCGTATGGCTTGACCACGCCCCTTAAAGTGCAGCGTCCCCCATAACAACTTTCATCGACGTGCACGAAAATCAGTATGCACATGTATCGTGTCCAGACGCACAAAAAAGCCTCTTGCACATATAGGCCACACCCGACAGGAAGTCGGCCATTTTGAAATTTACAGTCATTTTTGGCGTTTTCCACGTGTTGTATTTTAATGATCTCCTCCTCCAGAAATGAATCAATTAACTCCAAAACTGGTGTGTACCATCTACACAAGTGTGTGATCAAAACACATTAAGAGAACTGCTCAGCATGGAACGGTGTGGCTGTGACATGGCGTCGACACTTGATGTCTCACCATGAAACACGATATTGCTATAACATGGGATCTAATGGTCGAATCTGCTCCAAACTTCACATGTATGATAATAGTCCTGGCATGAACACACCCACATGACGCTCAGGAGTCAGAGTCATAGCGCCACCCAGTGGAGACGGGAAGTCGCAACGCATTGGTTCCTACACTGTCCGAAGGAGGCGAACATTCAGCGCCTCGTCTGCCGGTCGACCTCTGGCGAGACGGTGGCGGCCGCGCCAGGCCCCGAGTTGCGTGGGGTGCGAGGGCCCGTTCAACGCTGCTTGCAGCTTTAATTATTATTATTATTATTAGGGGGCCAAGCCCGCGGGGCCTGGGGAACGCGAATGCAAAGCATACGCGTTTCCCAGGACCAGCGGTGCTGGGAACCCTATTGTTTTTGTTCGGATTTTTATTATTATTATTAGGGGGCCAAGCCCGCGGGGCCTGGGGAACGCGAATGCAAAGCATACGCGTTTCCCAGGACCAGCGGTGCTGGGAACCCTATTGTTTTTGTTCGGATTTTTATTATTATTAGTATTATTATTAGGGGGCCAAGCCCGCGGGGCCTGGGGAACGCGAATGCAAAGCATACGCGTTTCCCAGGACCAGCGGTGCTGGGAACCCTATTGTTTTTGTTCGGATTTTTATTATTATTATTATTATTATTATTATTATTCTCTATTTTTATTCTTCTCCCGGTAAAAGTAGTGCTGCAGGCTAAACCGTGCAAGGGAGGGTGGTGCAATTTGGAGGGTTGGTCCAGACCCCTGCACGTACCTCAGGCGCAAAAAATGACATATGTCAGCCAGCAGGGGGCGCTATAACCAAGGTCAATGCGTTTTGGGCTATAACTCCCACACCGGACGTCGCACATTCAAAAACCTCATATCTCCAGATTCCCTGAAAAGAACTGAATCACATGGCCTGGGCCTCGCCCATTTCCACCCTAATTTTTTTTGGCAAAATCGCGAAAACTGGAAAACCAACTTTTTCGAACTCCTCGTTGGGGTTTTGCCCGATCAGCGTGAAACTTGGCACGTAAAGTCTTCCTCTGGACCTGATCTAAAGTTATCAAAAGAATTTTGTTTGGTTGAAATATGCACAAGTTATTAACGAATAAAATTTTCTAGCTAGCTATAAAAAGGCGAACTGCTGCATATCTCTGTCAAAATAAATGCTAACAACACCAAATCTGAGATCCTTGATTGACATGTGACTGTGAGGGCGTGAGCCAAATTTGGCTAATGTTGGCCACTAGGGGGCGCTGCAAAGCTGAGACATTTATATCTCTTCAATGGCTGCACCTATTTTTACGAAATTTGGTGGGTATGATGCTGCGTCACTCCTGAGGCCATATCTTGAAGTTAATCACGACAGGTGAAAGTGGGCGTGGCTTATTACGAGATAAACAGCAAACATTTATTTCAGCTCAAGTATTATGCTGAGGGCTGTGAAATTCACAGGGTATATATATAACAGCATACCGGCCACCCATAGCAAAAATTGTGTGTCTGCTCCACTAGGTGGCGCTCTAACGGACGCAAACGCATTTTGGCCTGTAACTTCCACATTTTAAATCACATCTTCATAAAGTTTATATCCACGTGTTCCCTAAATAGTTTCGCATCTTCTGACATAGGCCACGCCCACTCCCACAGCATATTTCTTTTTGTAAGTCACTACACATCAAAAACCTACTTTTTCGAACTCCTCTTAGCGTTTAAGCTCCATCTGCACGAAGCTCTGCACATACAATCTCCAGGCTTGCCTGATGAAAAGTTATCAAAAGAATTTTGCTGCTCCAAAAAATGCGGTAGTTACAAATAAACAATTTTTTTTGGCTAGGTAAAAAACACATACCTTTGAATATTTTTGTCAAAGTAAAAGCTATCAACGTCAAACTCAAGTCACTAGTTTCCGAGGTCAGCCAGAGGGTCTGTGCCAAATTTGGTGGAAATTGGCCAATAGGGGGCGCTACAAACACAGAAACATGAAGTGACATGAAAATTGATCAGATTCGCCTGAAATTTGGTGAGGTTGTTGTGGTGTCACTCCTGAGGCCAGAGTCAAATTTTTGTGATGTTGGGTCAAAGTGGGCGTTACTTGTCACAACACAAAAATTCAGCCTTTCGCACTTCCAGTGCTGATCCCATTACAATTATCATACTGCGAGTGAAACGTCGGCCTGCGTCCCGACGCTCGACCCGAACCCTTCTTTCGGTGTCAAGTTCCGTGGGCTCCGCGAGACCCGGGGGCCGAGTCGCGCGGGGAGGCTTGGCCCCCTATTATAACTGCTTGCAGTTCTAGTTATTATTATTATTATTATTATTAGGGGGCCAAGCCCGCGGGGCCTGGGGAACGCGAATGCAAAGCATACGCGTTTCCCAGGACCAGCGGTGCTGGGAACCCTATTGTTTTTGTTCGGATTTTTATTATTATTATTATTATTATTATTATTATTATTATTCTCTATTTTTATTCTTCTCCCGGTAAAAGTAGTGCTGCAGGCTAAACCGTGCAAGGGAGGGTGGTGCAATTTGGAGGGTTGGTCCAGACCCCTGCACGTACCTCAGGCGCAAAAAATGACATATGTCAGCCAGCAGGGGGCGCTATAACCAAGGTCAATGCGTTTTGGGCTATAACTCCCACACCGGACGTCGCACATTCAAAAACCTCATATCCCCAGATTCCCTGAAAAGAACTGAATCACATGGCCTGGGCCTCGCCCATTTCCACCCTAATTTTTTTTGGCAAAATCGCGAAAACTGGAAAACCAACTTTTTCGAACTCCTCCTTGGGGTTTTGCCCGATCAGCGTGAAACTTGGCACGTAAAGTCTTCCTCTGGACCTGATCTAAAGTTATCAAAAGAATTTTGTTTGGTTGAAATATGCACAAGTTATTAACGAATAAAATTTTCTAGCTAGCTATAAAAAGGCGAACTGCTGCATATCTCTGTCAAAATAAATGCTAACAACACCAAATCTGAGATCCTTGATTGACATGTGACTGTGAGGGCGTGAGCCAAATTTGGCTAATGTTGGCCACTAGGGGGCGCTGCAAAGCTGAGACATTTATATCTCTTCAATGGCTGCACCTATTTTTACGAAATTTGGTGGGTATGATGCTGCGTCACTCCTGAGGCCATATCTTGAAGTTAATCACGACAGGTGAAAGTGGGCGTGGCTTATTACGAGATAAACAGCAAACATTTATTTCAGCTCAAGTATTATGCTGAGGGCTGTGAAATTCACAGGGTATATATATAACAGCATACCGGCCACCCATAGCAAAAATTGTGTGTCTGCTCCACTAGGTGGCGCTCTAACGGACGCAAACGCATTTTGGCCTGTAACTTCCACATTTTAAATCACATCTTCATAAAGTTTATATCCACGTGTTCCCTAAATAGTTTCGCATCTTCTGACATAGGCCACGCCCACTCCCACAGCATATTTCTTGTTGTAAGTCACTACACATCAAAAACCTACTTTTTCGAACTCCTCTTAGCGTTTAAGCTCCATCTGCACGAAGCTCTGCACATACAATCTCCAGGCTTGCCTGATGAAAAGTTATCAAAAGAATTTTGCTGCTCCAAAAAATGCGGTAGTTACAAATAAACAATTTTTTTTGGCTAGGTAAAAAACACATACCTTTGAATATTTTTGTCAAAGTAAAAGCTATCAACGTCAAACTCAAGTCACTAGTTTCCGAGGTCAGCCAGAGGGTCTGTGCCAAATTTGGTGGAAATTGGCCAATAGGGGGCGCTACAAACACAGAAACATGAAGTGACATGAAAATTGATCAGATTCGCCTGAAATTTGGTGAGGTTGTTGTGGTGTCACTCCTGAGGCCAGAGTCAAATTTTTGTGATGTTGGGTCAAAGTGGGCGTTACTTGTCACAACACAAAAATTCAGCCTTTCGCACTTCCAGTGCTGATCCAATTACAATTATCATACTGCGAGTGAAACGTCGGCCTGCGTCCCGACGCTCGACCCGAACCCTTCTTTCGGTGTCAAGTTCCGTGGGCTCCGCGAGACCCGGGGGCCGAGTCGCGCGGGGAGGCTTGGCCCCCTATTATAACTGCTTGCAGTTCTAGTTATTAGGGGGCCAAGCCCGCGGGGCCTGGGGAACGCGAATGCAAAGCATACGCGTTTCCCAGGACCAGCGGTGCTGGGAACCCTATTGTTTTTGTTCGGATTTTTATTATTATTATTATTATTATTATTATTATTATTATTATTATTATTATTATTATTATTCTCTATTTTTATTCTTCTCCTGGTAAAAGTAGTGCTGCAGGCTAAACCGTGCAAGGGAGGGTGGTGCAATTTGGAGGCTTGGTCCAGACCCCTGCACGTACCTCAGGCGCAAAAAATGACATATGTCAGCCAGCAGGGGGCGCTATAACCAAGGTCAATGCGTTTTGGGCTATAACTCCCACACCGGACGTCGCACATTCAAAAACCTCATATCCCCAGATTCCCTGAAAAGAACTGAATCACATGGCCTGGGCCTCGCCCATTTCCACCCTAATTTTTTTTGGCAAAATCGCGAAAACTGGAAAACCAACTTTTTCGAACTCCTCCTTGGGGTTTTGCCCGATCAGCGTGAAACTTGGCACGTAAAGTCTTCCTCTGGACCTGATCTAAAGTTATCAAAAGAATTTTGTTTAGTTGAAATATGCACAAGTTATTAACGAATAAAATTTTCTAGCTAGCTATAAAAAGGCGAACTGCTGCATATCTCTGTCAAAATAAATGCTAACAACACCAAATCTGAGATCCTTGATTGACATGTGACTGTGAGGGCGTGAGCCAAATTTGGCTAATGTTGGCCACTAGGGGGCGCTGCAAAGCTGAGACATTCATATCTCTTCAATGGCTGCACCTATTTTTACGAAATTTGGTGGGTATGATGCTGCGTCACTCCTGAGACCATATCTTGAAGTTAATCACGACAGGTGAAAGTGGGCGTGGCTTATTACGAGATAAACAGCAAACATTTATTTCAGCTCAAGTATTATGCTGAGGGCTGTGAAATTCACAGGGTATATATATAACAGCATACCGGCCACCCATAGCAAAAATTGTGTGTCTGCTCCACTAGGTGGCGCTCTAACGGACGCAAACGCATTTTGGCCTGTAACTTCCACATTTTAAATCACATCTTCATAAAGTTTATATCCACGTGTTCCCTAAATAGTTTCGCATCTTCTGACATAGGCCACGCCCACTCCCACAGCATATTTCTTGTTGTAAGTCACTACACATCAAAAACCTACTTTTTCGAACTCCTCTTAGCGTTTAAGCTCCATCTGCACGAAGCTCTGCACATACAATCTCCAGGCTTGCCTGATGAAAAGTTATCAAAAGAATTTTGCTGCTCCAAAAAATGCGGTAGTTACAAATAAACAATTTTTTTTGGCTAGGTAAAAAACACATACCTTTGAATATTTTTGTCAAAGTAAAAGCTATCAACGTCAAACTCAAGTCACTAGTTTCCGAGGTCAGCCAGAGGGTCTGTGCCAAATTTGGTGGAAATTGGCCAATAGGGGGCGCTACAAACACAGAAACATGAAGTGACATGAAAATTGATCAGATTCGCCTGAAATTTGGTGAGGTTGTTGTGGTGTCACTCCTGAGGCCAGAGTCAAATTTTTGTGATGTTGGGTCAAAGTGGGCGTTACTTGTCACAACACAAAAATTCAGCCTTTCGCACTTCCAGTGCTGATCCAATTACAATTATCATACTGCGAGTGAAACGTCGGCCTGCGTCCCGACGCTCGACCCGAACCCTTCTTTCGGTGTCAAGTTCCGTGGGCTCCGCGAGACCCGGGGGCCGAGTCGCGCGGGGAGGCTTGGCCCCCTATTATAACTGCTTGCAGTTCTAGTTAGGGGGCCAAGCCCGCGGGGCCTGGGGAACGCGAATGCAAAGCATACGCGTTTCCCAGGACCAGCGGTGCTGGGAACCCTATTGTTTTTGTTCGGATTTTTATTATTATTATTATTATTATTATTATTATTATTATTATTATTATTATTATTATTATTCTCTATTTTTATTCTTCTCCCGGTAAAAGTAGTGCTGCAGGCTAAACCGTGCAAGGGAGGGTGGTGCAATTTGGAGGGTTGGTCCAGACCCCTGCACGTACCTCAGGCGCAAAAAATGACATATGTCAGCCAGCAGGGGGCGCTATAACCAAGGTCAATGCGTTTTGGGCTATAACTCCCACACCGGACGTCGCACATTCAAAAACCTCATATCCCCAGATTCCCTGAAAAGAACTGAATCACATGGCCTGGGCCTCGCCCATTTCCACCCTAATTTTTTTTGGCAAAATCGCGAAAACTGGAAAACCAACTTTTTCGAACTCCTCCTTGGGGTTTTGCCCGATCAGCGTGAAACTTGGCACGTAAAGTCTTCCTCTGGACCTGATCTAAAGTTATCAAAAGAATTTTGTTTGGTTGAAATATGCACAAGTTATTAACGAATAAAATTTTCTAGCTAGCTATAAAAAGGCGAACTGCTGCATATCTCTGTCAAAATAAATGCTAACAACACCAAATCTGAGATCCTTGATTGACATGTGACTGTGAGGGCGTGAGCCAAATTTGGCTAATGTTGGCCACTAGGGGGCGCTGCAAAGCTGAGACATTTATATCTCTTCAATGGCTGCACCTATTTTTACGAAATTTGGTGGGTATGATGCTGCGTCACTCCTGAGGCCATATCTTGAAGTTAATCACGACAGGTGAAAGTGGGCGTGGCTTATTACGAGATAAACAGCAAACATTTATTTCAGCTCAAGTATTATGCTGAGGGCTGTGAAATTCACAGGGTATATATATAACAGCATACCGGCCACCCATAGCAAAAATTGTGTGTCTGCTCCACTAGGTGGCGCTCTAACGGACGCAAACGCATTTTGGCCTGTAACTTCCACATTTTAAATCACATCTTCATAAAGTTTATATCCACGTGTTCCCTAAATAGTTTCGCATCTTCTGACATAGGCCACGCCCACTCCCACAGCATATTTCTTGTTGTAAGTCACTACACATCAAAAACCTACTTTTTCGAACTCCTCTTAGCGTTTAAGCTCCATCTGCACGAAGCTCTGCACATACAATCTCCAGGCTTGCCTGATGAAAAGTTATCAAAAGAATTTTGCTGCTCCAAAAAATGCGGTAGTTACAAATAAACAATTTTTTTTGGCTAGGTAAAAAACACATACCTTTGAATATTTTTGTCAAAGTAAAAGCTATCAACGTCAAACTCAAGTCACTAGTTTCCGAGGTCAGCCAGAGGGTCTGTGCCAAATTTGGTGGAAATTGGCCAATAGGGGGCGCTACAAACACAGAAACATGAAGTGACATGAAAATTGATCAGATTCGCCTGAAATTTGGTGAGGTTGTTGTGGTGTCACTCCTGAGGCCAGAGTCAAATTTTTGTGATGTTGGGTCAAAGTGGGCGTTACTTGTCACAACACAAAAATTCAGCCTTTCGCACTTCCAGTGCTGATCCAATTACAATTATCATACTGCGAGTGAAACGTCGGCCTGCGTCCCGACGCTCGACCCGAACCCTTCTTTCGGTGTCAAGTTCCGTGGGCTCCGCGAGACCCGGGGGCCGAGTCGCGCGGGGAGGCTTGGCCCCCTATTATAACTGCTTGCAGTTCTAGTTATTAGGGGGCCAAGCCCGCGGGGCCTGGGGAACGCGAATGCAAAGCATACGCGTTTCCCAGGACCAGCGGTGCTGGGAACCCTATTGTTTTTGTTCGGATTTTTATTATTATTATTATTATTATTATTATTATTATTATTATTATTATTATTATTCTCTATTTTTATTCTTCTCCTGGTAAAAGTAGTGCTGCAGGCTAAACCGTGCAAGGGAGGGTGGTGCAATTTGGAGGCTTGGTCCAGACCCCTGCACGTACCTCAGGCGCAAAAAATGACATATGTCAGCCAGCAGGGGGCGCTATAACCAAGGTCAATGCGTTTTGGGCTATAACTCCCACACCGGACGTCGCACATTCAAAAACCTCATATCCCCAGATTCCCTGAAAAGAACTGAATCACATGGCCTGGGCCTCGCCCATTTCCACCCTAATTTTTTTTGGCAAAATCGCGAAAACTGGAAAACCAACTTTTTCGAACTCCTCCTTGGGGTTTTGCCCGATCAGCGTGAAACTTGGCACGTAAAGTCTTCCTCTGGACCTGATCTAAAGTTATCAAAAGAATTTTGTTTAGTTGAAATATGCACAAGTTATTAACGAATAAAATTTTCTAGCTAGCTATAAAAAGGCGAACTGCTGCATATCTCTGTCAAAATAAATGCTAACAACACCAAATCTGAGATCCTTGATTGACATGTGACTGTGAGGGCGTGAGCCAAATTTGGCTAATGTTGGCCACTAGGGGGCGCTGCAAAGCTGAGACATTCATATCTCTTCAATGGCTGCACCTATTTTTACGAAATTTGGTGGGTATGATGCTGCGTCACTCCTGAGACCATATCTTGAAGTTAATCACGACAGGTGAAAGTGGGCGTGGCTTATTACGAGATAAACAGCAAACATTTATTTCAGCTCAAGTATTATGCTGAGGGCTGTGAAATTCACAGGGTATATATATAACAGCATACCGGCCACCCATAGCAAAAATTGTGTGTCTGCTCCACTAGGTGGCGCTCTAACGGACGCAAACGCATTTTGGCCTGTAACTTCCACATTTTAAATCACATCTTCATAAAGTTTATATCCACGTGTTCCCTAAATAGTTTCGCATCTTCTGACATAGGCCACGCCCACTCCCACAGCATATTTCTTGTTGTAAGTCACTACACATCAAAAACCTACTTTTTCGAACTCCTCTTAGCGTTTAAGCTCCATCTGCACGAAGCTCTGCACATACAATCTCCAGGCTTGCCTGATGAAAAGTTATCAAAAGAATTTTGCTGCTCCAAAAAATGCGGTAGTTACAAATAAACAATTTTTTTTGGCTAGGTAAAAAACACATACCTTTGAATATTTTTGTCAAAGTAAAAGCTATCAACGTCAAACTCAAGTCACTAGTTTCCGAGGTCAGCCAGAGGGTCTGTGCCAAATTTGGTGGAAATTGGCCAATAGGGGGCGCTACAAACACAGAAACATGAAGTGACATGAAAATTGATCAGATTCGCCTGAAATTTGGTGAGGTTGTTGTGGTGTCACTCCTGAGGCCAGAGTCAAATTTTTGTGATGTTGGGTCAAAGTGGGCGTTACTTGTCACAACACAAAAATTCAGCCTTTCGCACTTCCAGTGCTGATCCAATTACAATTATCATACTGCGAGTGAAACGTCGGCCTGCGTCCCGACGCTCGACCCGAACCCTTCTTTCGGTGTCAAGTTCCGTGGGCTCCGCGAGACCCGGGGGCCGAGTCGCGCGGGGAGGCTTGGCCCCCTATTATAACTGCTTGCAGTTCTAGTTAGGGGGCCAAGCCCGCGGGGCCTGGGGAACGCGAATGCAAAGCATACGCGTTTCCCAGGACCAGCGGTGCTGGGAACCCTATTGTTTTTGTTCGGATTTTTATTATTATTATTATTATTATTATTATTATTATTATTATTATTATTCTCTATTTTTATTCTTCTCCCGGTAAAAGTAGTGCTGCAGGCTAAACCGTGCAAGGGAGGGTGGTGCAATTTGGAGGGTTGGTCCAGACCCCTGCACGTACCTCAGGCGCAAAAAATGACATATGTCAGCCAGCAGGGGGCGCTATAACCAAGGTCAATGCGTTTTGGGCTATAACTCCCACACCGGACGTCGCACATTCAAAAACCTCATATCCCCAGATTCCCTGAAAAGAACTGAATCACATGGCCTGGGCCTCGCCCATTTCCACCCTAATTTTTTTTGGCAAAATCGCGAAAACTGGAAAACCAACTTTTTCGAACTCCTCCTTGGGGTTTTGCCCGATCAGCGTGAAACTTGGCACGTAAAGTCTTCCTCTGGACCTGATCTAAAGTTATCAAAAGAATTTTGTTTAGTTGAAATATGCACAAGTTATTAACGAATAAAATTTTCTAGCTAGCTATAAAAAGGCGAACTGCTGCATATCTCTGTCAAAATAAATGCTAACAACACCAAATCTGAGATCCTTGATTGACATGTGACTGTGAGGGCGTGAGCCAAATTTGGCTAATGTTGGCCACTAGGGGGCGCTGCAAAGCTGAGACATTCATATCTCTTCAATGGCTGCACCTATTTTTACGAAATTTGGTGGGTATGATGCTGCGTCACTCCTGAGACCATATCTTGAAGTTAATCACGACAGGTGAAAGTGGGCGTGGCTTATTACGAGATAAACAGCAAACATTTATTTCAGCTCAAGTATTATGCTGAGGGCTGTGAAATTCACAGGGTATATATATAACAGCATACCGGCCACCCATAGCAAAAATTGTGTGTCTGCTCCACTAGGTGGCGCTCTAACGGACGCAAACGCATTTTGGCCTGTAACTTCCACATTTTAAATCACATCTTCATAAAGTTTATATCCACGTGTTCCCTAAATAGTTTCGCATCTTCTGACATAGGCCACGCCCACTCCCACAGCATATTTCTTTTTGTAAGTCACTACACATCAAAAACCTACTTTTTCGAACTCCTCTTAGCGTTTAAGCTCCATCTGCACGAAGCTCTGCACATACAATCTCCAGGCTTGCCTGATGAAAAGTTATCAAAAGAATTTTGCTGCTCCAAAAAATGCGGTAGTTACAAATAAACAATTTTTTTTGGCTAGGTAAAAAACACATACCTTTGAATATTTTTGTCAAAGTAAAAGCTATCAACGTCAAACTCAAGTCACTAGTTTCCGAGGTCAGCCAGAGGGTCTGTGCCAAATTTGGTGGAAATTGGCCAATAGGGGGCGCTACAAACACAGAAACATGAAGTGACATGAAAATTGATCAGATTCGCCTGAAATTTGGTGAGGTTGTTGTGGTGTCACTCCTGAGGCCAGAGTCAAATTTTTGTGATGTTGGGTCAAAGTGGGCGTTACTTGTCACAACACAAAAATTCAGCCTTTCGCACTTCCAGTGCTGATCCCATTACAATTATCATACTGCGAGTGAAACGTCGGCCTGCGTCCCGACGCTCGACCCGAACCCTTCTTTCGGTGTCAAGTTCCGTGGGCTCCGCGTCGCGCGGGGAGGCTTGGCCCCCTATTATAACTGCTTGCAGTTCTAGTTATTATTATTATTATTATTATTATTCTCTATTTTTATTCTTCTCCCGGTAAAAGTAGTGCTGCAGGCTAAACCGTGCAAGGGAGGGTGGTGCAATTTGGAGGGTTGGTCCAGACCCCTGCACGTACCTCAGGCGCAAAAAATGACATATGTCAGCCAGCAGGGGGCGCTATAACCAAGGTCAATGCGTTTTGGGCTATAACTCCCACACCGGACGTCGCACATTCAAAAACCTCATATCCCCAGATTCCCTGAAAAGAACTGAATCACATGGCCTGGGCCTCGCCCATTTCCACCCTAATTTTTTTTGGCAAAATCGCGAAAACTGGAAAACCAACTTTTTCGAACTCCTCCTTGGGGTTTTGCCCGATCAGCGTGAAACTTGGCACGTAAAGTCTTCCTCTGGACCTGATCTAAAGTTATCAAAAGAATTTTGTTTGGTTGAAATATGCACAAGTTATTAACGAATAAAATTTTCTAGCTAGCTATAAAAAGGCGAACTGCTGCATATCTCTGTCAAAATAAATGCTAACAACACCAAATCTGAGATCCTTGATTGACATGTGACTGTGAGGGCGTAAGCCAAATTTGGCTAATGTTGGCCACTAGGGGGCGCTGCAAAGCTGAGACATTTATATCTCTTCAATGGCTGCACCTATTTTTACGAAATTTGGTGGGTATGATGCTGCGTCACTCCTGAGGCCATATCTTGAAGTTAATCACGACAGGTGAAAGTGGGCGTGGCTTATTACGAGATAAACAGCAAACATTTATTTCAGCTCAAGTATTATGCTGAGGGCTGTGAAATTCACAGGGTATATATATAACAGCATACCGGCCACCCATAGCAAAAATTGTGTGTCTGCTCCACTAGGTGGCGCTCTAACGGACGCAAACGCATTTTGGCCTGTAACTTCCACATTTTAAATCACATCTTCATAAAGTTTATATCCACGTGTTCCCTAAATAGTTTCGCATCTTCTGACATAGGCCACGCCCACTCCCACAGCATATTTCTTTTTGTAAGTCACTACACATCAAAAACCTACTTTTTCGAACTCCTCTTAGCGTTTAAGCTCCATCTGCACGAAGCTCTGCACATACAATCTCCAGGCTTGCCTGATGAAAAGTTATCAAAAGAATTTTGCTGCTCCAAAAAATGCGGTAGTTACAAATAAACAATTTTTTTTGGCTAGGTAAAAAACACATACCTTTGAATATTTTTGTCAAAGTAAAAGCTATCAACGTCAAACTCAAGTCACTAGTTTCCGAGGTCAGCCAGAGGGTCTGTGCCAAATTTGGTGGAAATTGGCCAATAGGGGGCGCTACAAACACAGAAACATGAAGTGACATGAAAATTGATCAGATTCGCCTGAAATTTGGTGAGGTTGTTGTGGTGTCACTCCTGAGGCCAGAGTCAAATTTTTGTGATGTTGGGTCAAAGTGGGCGTTACTTGTCACAACACAAAAATTCAGCCTTTCGCACTTCCAGTGCTGATCCCATTACAATTATCATACTGCGAGTGAAACGTCGGCCTGCGTCCCGACGCTCGACCCGAACCCTTCTTTCGGTGTCAAGTTCCGTGGGCTCCGCGAGACCCGGGGGCCGAGTCGCGCGGGGAGGCTTGGCCCCCTATTATAACTGCTTGCAGTTCTAGTTATTAGGGGGCCAAGCCCGCGGGGCCTGGGGAACGCGAATGCAAAGCATACGCGTTTCCCAGGACCAGCGGTGCTGGGAACCCTATTGTTTTTGTTCGGATTTTTATTATTATTATTATTATTATTATTATTATTATTATTATTATTCTCTATTTTTATTCTTCTCCCGGTAAAAGTAGTGCTGCAGGCTAAACCGTGCAAGGGAGGGTGGTGCAATTTGGAGGGTTGGTCCAGACCCCTGCACGTACCTCAGGCGCAAAAAATGACATATGTCAGCCAGCAGGGGGCGCTATAACCAAGGTCAATGCGTTTTGGGCTATAACTCCCACACCGGACGTCGCACATTCAAAAACCTCATATCCCCAGATTCCCTGAAAAGAACTGAATCACATGGCCTGGGCCTCGCCCATTTCCACCCTAATTTTTTTTGGCAAAATCGCGAAAACTGGAAAACCAACTTTTTCGAACTCCTCCTTGGGGTTTTGCCCGATCAGCGTGAAACTTGGCACGTAAAGTCTTCCTCTGGACCTGATCTAAAGTTATCAAAAGAATTTTGTTTAGTTGAAATATGCACAAGTTATTAACGAATAAAATTTTCTAGCTAGCTATAAAAAGGCGAACTGCTGCATATCTCTGTCAAAATAAATGCTAACAACACCAAATCTGAGATCCTTGATTGACATGTGACTGTGAGGGCGTGAGCCAAATTTGGCTAATGTTGGCCACTAGGGGGCGCTGCAAAGCTGAGACATTCATATCTCTTCAATGGCTGCACCTATTTTTACGAAATTTGGTGGGTATGATGCTGCGTCACTCCTGAGACCATATCTTGAAGTTAATCACGACAGGTGAAAGTGGGCGTGGCTTATTACGAGATAAACAGCAAACATTTATTTCAGCTCAAGTATTATGCTGAGGGCTGTGAAATTCACAGGGTATATATATAACAGCATACCGGCCACCCATAGCAAAAATTGTGTGTCTGCTCCACTAGGTGGCGCTCTAACGGACGCAAACGCATTTTGGCCTGTAACTTCCACATTTTAAATCACATCTTCATAAAGTTTATATCCACGTGTTCCCTAAATAGTTTCGCATCTTCTGACATAGGCCACGCCCACTCCCACAGCATATTTCTTGTTGTAAGTCACTACACATCAAAAACCTACTTTTTCGAACTCCTCTTAGCGTTTAAGCTCCATCTGCACGAAGCTCTGCACATACAATCTCCAGGCTTGCCTGATGAAAAGTTATCAAAAGAATTTTGCTGCTCCAAAAAATGCGGTAGTTACAAATAAACAATTTTTTTTGGCTAGGTAAAAAACACATACCTTTGAATATTTTTGTCAAAGTAAAAGCTATCAACGTCAAACTCAAGTCACTAGTTTCCGAGGTCAGCCAGAGGGTCTGTGCCAAATTTGGTGGAAATTGGCCAATAGGGGGCGCTACAAACACAGAAACATGAAGTGACATGAAAATTGATCAGATTCGCCTGAAATTTGGTGAGGTTGTTGTGGTGTCACTCCTGAGGCCAGAGTCAAATTTTTGTGATGTTGGGTCAAAGTGGGCGTTACTTGTCACAACACAAAAATTCAGCCTTTCGCACTTCCAGTGCTGATCCAATTACAATTATCATACTGCGAGTGAAACGTCGGCCTGCGTCCCGACGCTCGACCCGAACCCTTCTTTCGGTGTCAAGTTCCGTGGGCTCCGCGAGACCCGGGGGCCGAGTCGCGCGGGGAGGCTTGGCCCCCTATTATAACTGCTTGCAGTTCTAGTTATTAGGGGGCCAAGCCCGCGGGGCCTGGGGAACGCGAATGCAAAGCATACGCGTTTCCCAGGACCAGCGGTGCTGGGAACCCTATTGTTTTTGTTCGGATTTTTATTATTATTATTATTATTATTATTATTATTATTATTATTATTATTATTCTCTATTTTTATTCTTCTCCTGGTAAAAGTAGTGCTGCAGGCTAAACCGTGCAAGGGAGGGTGGTGCAATTTGGAGGCTTTGTCCAGACCCCTGCACGTACCTCAGGCGCAAAAAATGACATATGTCAGCCTGCAGGGGGCGCTATAACCAAGGTCAATGCGTTTTGGGCTATAACTCCCACACCGGATGTCGCACATTCAAAAACCTCATATCCACAGATTCCCTGAAAAGCACTGAATCAAATGGCCTGGGCCATGCCAATTTCCGCCTATAATATTTTTCGCAAAATCGCGAAAACTGGAAAACCAACTTTTTCGAACTCCTCCTTGGGGTTTTGCCCGATCAGCCTGAAACTTGGCACGTAAAGTCTTCCACTGGACCTGATCTAAAGTTATCAAAAGAATTTTGTTTGGTTAAAATATGCGCAAGTTATTAACGAATAAAATTTTCTAGCTAGCTATAAAAAGACGAACTGCTGCATATCTCTGTCAAAATAAATGCTAACAACACCAAATCTGAGATCCTTGATTAACATGTGACTGTGAGGGTGTGAGCCAAATTTGGCTAATGTTGGCCACTAGGGGGCGCTGCAAAGCTGAGACATTTATATCTCTTCAATGGCTGCATCGATTTTTACGAAATTTGGTGGGTATGATGCTGTGTCACTCCTGAGGCCATATCTTGAAGTTAATCACGACAGGTGAAAGTGGGCGTGGCTTATTACGAGATAAACAGCAAACATTTATTTCAGCTCAAGTATTATGCTGAGGGCTGTGAAATTCACAGGGTATATATAGAACAGCATACCGACCACCCATAGCAAAAATTGTGTGTCTGCTCCACTAGGTGGCGCTATAACGGATGCAAACGCATTTTGGCCTGTAACTTCCACATTTTAAATCACATCTTCATAAATTTTATATCCACGTGTTCCCTAAATAGTGTCGCATCTTCTGACGTAGGCCACGCCCACTCCCACTGCAAATTTCTCTTTGTAATTTACTATACATCAAAAACCTACTTTTTCGAACTCCTCCTAGCGTTTAATCTCCATCTGCACGAAACTTTGCACATACAATCTCCAGACTTGCCTGATGAAAAGTTATCAAAAGAATTTTGCTGCTCCAAGAAATGCGGTAGTTACAAATAAACAATTTTTTTTGGCTAGCTAAAAAACACATACCTTTGCATATTTTTGTCAAAGTAAAAGCTATCAACGTCAAACTCAAGTCCCTAGTTTCCGAGGTCAGCCAGAGGGTCTGTGCCAAATTTGGTGGAAATTGGCCAATAGGGGGCGCTAAAAACACAGAAACATGAAGTGACATGAAAATTAATCAGATTCGCCCGAAATTTGGCGAGCATGTTGTGGTGTCACTCCTGAGGCCAGAGTTAAATCTTAGTGATGTTTGGTCAAAGCGGGCGTGACTTGTCACAACACACACATTTAGCCTTTCGGGCTTCCAGTGCTGATCCCATTACAATAACTACACTGCGGGTGAGACGTAGGCCTGCGTCCCGACGCTCGCCCCGAACCCGTCGTCCTTCGGGGCCGACTTCCGTGGGCTCCGCGAAACCCGGGGGCCGAGTCGCGCGGGGAGGCTTGGCCCCCTATTATAACTGCTTGCAGTTCTAGTTATTATTATTATTATTCTCTATTTTTATTCTTCTCCCGGTAAAAGTAGTGCTGCAGGCTAAACAGTGCGAGGGAGGGTGGTGCAATTTGGAGGGTTGGTCCAGACCCCTGCACGTACCTCAGGCGCAAAAAATGACATATGTCAGCCAGCAGGGGGCGCTATAAGCAAGGTCAACGCGTTTTGAGCTATAACTCCCACACTGTGTGTCGCACATTCATAAACCTCACATCCACAGATTCCCTGAATAGCGTTGAATCACATGGGCTAGGCCACGCCCATTTCCGCCTATAATTTTTTTACACAAAATCGCGAAAACTGGAAAACCAACTTTTTCGAACTCCTCCTTGGGGTTTTGCCCGATCAGCATGACACTTGGCACGTAAAGTCTTCCGCTGGACCCGATCTAAAGTTATCAAAAGAATTTTGTTTGGTTAAAATATGCGCAAGTTATTAACGAATAAAATTTTCCAGCTAGCTATAAAAAGGCGAACTGCTGCATATCTCTGTCAAAATAAAAGCTAACAACACCAAATCTAAGATCCTTGATTGACATGTGACTGTGAGGGTGTGAGCCAAATTTGGCTAACTTTGGCCACTAGGGGGCGCTGCAAAGCTGAGACATTTATATCTCTTCAATGGCTGCACCAATTTTTACGAAATTTGGTGGGTATGATGCTGTGTCACTCCTGAGGCCATATCTTGAAGTTAATCACGACAGGTGAAAGTGGGCGTGGCTTATTACGAGATAAACAGCAAACATTTATTTCAGCTCAAGTATTATGCTGAGGGCTGTGAAATTCACAGGGTATATATAGAACAGCATACCGACCACCCATAGCAAAAATTGTGTGTCTGCTCCACTAGGTGGCGCTATAACGGATGCAAACGCATTTTGGCCTGTAACTTCCACATTTTAAATCACATCTTCATAAATTTTATATCCACGTGTTCCCTAAATAGTGTCGCATCTTCTGACGTAGGCCACGCCCACTCCCACTGCAAATTTCTCTTTGTAATTTACTATACATCAAAAACCTACTTTTTCGAACTCCTCCTAGCGTTTAATCTCCATCTGCACGAAACTTTGCACATACAATCTCCAGACTTGCCTGATGAAAAGTTATCAAAAGAATTTTGCTGCTCCAAGAAATGCGGTAGTTACAAATAAACAATTTTTTTTGGCTAGCTAAAAAACACATACCTTTGCATATTTTTGTCAAAGTAAAAGCTATCAACGTCAAACTCAAGTCCCTAGTTTCCGAGGTCAGCCAGAGGGTCTGTGCCAAATTTGGTGGAAATTGGCCAATAGGGGGCGCTAAAAACACAGAAACATGAAGTGACATGAAAATTAATCAGATTCGCCCGAAATTTGGCGAGCATGTTGTGGTGTCACTCCTGAGGCCAGAGTTAAATCTTAGTGATGTTTGGTCAAAGCGGGCGTGACTTGTCACAACACACACATTTAGCCTTTCGAGCTTCCAGTGCTGATCCCATTACAATAACTACACTGCGGGTGAGACGTAGGCCTGCGTCCCGACGCTCGCCCCGAACCCGTCGTCCTTCGGGGCCGACTTCCGTGGGCTCCGCGAAACCCGGGGGCCGAGTCGCGCGGGGAGGCTTGGCCCCCTATTATAACTGCTTGCAGTTCTAGTTATTATTATTATTATTATTATTATTCTTAACCGAAATCAACTGCCTTTTTGGGGGCCGTAACATACTGGAAAACTCATGAAACTTCACAGACTCGTCAAAAGTGGTGAAAATTTACGTATGGTAGGGGATTCATGACAATATGCACAAAAATGGCTCATTAGCGCCCCCTACTAATTTTCAAAATGTTTTGGGCTATAACTCCCAGACCATGTGTCGCACATTCACAAACCTCATATCTCCAGATTCCCTGAATAGTACTGAATCACCTGGGCAGGGCCACGCCCATTTCCGCCTATAAAGTTTTGAGCAAAATCACGAAAACTGGAAAACCTACTTTTTCGAACTCCTCCTTGGGGTTTTGTTCGTTCAGCATGAAACTTGGCAGGTAGAGTCTGCGGCTGGACGTGATCAAAAGTTATCAAAGGAATTTTCATTGGTCAAAATTTGCGCAAATGATTAACGAATAAATTTTTCTAGCTAGCTATAAAAAGGCGAACTGTGGCATATTTCGGTCATAAAACATGCTAACAACACCAAATCGCAAATCCTTGCTTGCCATGTGGCTGTGAAAGGCTGAGCCAAATTTGGCTAATGTTGGCCACTACGGGGCGCTGCAAATATGGGAAAGTTATAACTCGTAAATGGCTGCACCGATTTTTACGCAATTTGGTGGGTATGATGCTGGGTCACTCCTGAGCCCAAAACTTGAAGTAAGTGATGACTGGTCAAAGTGGGCGTGGCTTATTACAAGATAAACAACAAACATTTATTTCAGCTCAAGTATTACGCTGAGGACTGTGAAATTTACAGGGTATATAAAGAATAGCACACAGACCAACCCCAAAAAAAATTATGTGTGTACTCCACTAGGTGGCGCTATAACGGATGCAAATGCATTTTGGCCTGTAACTTCCACATTTTAAATCACATCTTCATAAACTTTATATCCACGTGTTCCCTAAATAGACTTGCATCTTCTGACAGAGACCACGCCCACTTCCACTGCATATTTCTCGTTTTAAGTCACTACACATCAAAAACCTAATTTTTCGAACTCCTCTTAGCGGAGCAGTTCCTATAACCAAGGTCAATGCGTTTTGGGCTATAACTCCCACACCGGACGTCGCACATTCAAAAACCTCATATCCCCAGATTCCCTGAATAACGCTGAATCACATGGCCTGGGCCACGCCCATTTCCGCCTACAATTTTTTTTCGCAAAATCGCGAAAACTGGAAAACCAACTTTTTCGAACTCCTCCTTGGGGTTTAGCCCGATCAGCGTGAAACTTGGCACGTAAAGTCTTCCACTGGACCTGATCTAAAGTTATCAAAAGAATTTTGTTCGGTTAAAATATGCGCAAGTTATTAACGAATAAAATTTTCTAGCTAGCTATAAAAAGCCGAACTGCTGCATATCTCTGTCAAAATAAATGCTAACAACACCAAATCTGAGATCCTTGATTGACATGTGACTGTGAGGGGGTGAGCCAAATTTGGCTCATGTTGGCCACTAGGGGGCGCTGCAAAGCTGAGACATTTATATCTCTTCAATGGCTGCACCGATGTATGATGCTGCGTCACTCCTGAGGCCATATCTTGAAGTTAAATACGACAGGTGAAAGTGGGCGTGGCTTATTACGAGATAAACAGCAAACATTTATTTCAGCTCAAGTATTATGCTGAGGGCTGTGAAATTCACAGGGTATATATAGAACAGCATACCGACCACCCATAGCAAAAATTGTGTGTCTGCTCCACTAGGTGGCACTATAACGGACGCAAATGCATTTTGGCCTGTAACTTCCACATTTTAAGTCACATCTTAATAAAGTTCATGTCCACATGTTCCTTTAATAGATTCGCATCTTCTGACATAGGCCACGCCCACTCCCACAGCATATTTCTTTTTGTAAGTCACTACACATCAAAAACCTACTTTTTCGAACTCCTCTTAGCGTTTAAGCTCCATCTGCACGAAGCTCTGCACATACAATCTCCAGGCTTGCCTGATGAAAAGTTATCAAAAGAATTTTGCTGCTCCAAAAAATGCGGTAGTTACAAATAAACAATTTTTTTTGGCTAGGTAAAAAACACATACCTTTGCATATTTTTGTCAAAGTAAAAGCTATCAACGTCAAACTCAAGTCACTAGTTTCCGAGGTCAGCCAGAGGGTCTGTGCCAAATTTGGTGGAAATTGGCCAATAGGGGGCGCTAAAAACACAGAAACATGAAGTGACATGAAAATTGATCAGATTCGCCTGAAATTTGGTGAGGTTGTTGTGGTGTCACTCCTGAGGCCAGAGTCAAATTTTTGTGATGTTGGGTCAAAGTGGGCGTTACTTGTCACAACACAAAAATTCAGCCTTTCGCACTTCCAGTGCTGATCCCATTACAATTATCATACTGCGAGTGAAACGTCGGCCTGCGTCCCGACGCTCGACCCGAACCCTTCTTTCGGTGTCAAGTTCCGTGGGCTCCGCGAGACCCGGGGGCCGAGTCGCGCGGGGAGGCTTGGCCCCCTATTATAACTGCTTGCAGTTCTAGTTATTATTATTATTCTCTATTTTTATTTTTCCGTTGGTAAAAGTGGTGCTGCAGGCTAAACCGTGCAAGGGAGGGTGGTGCAATTTGGAGGGTTGGTCCAGACCCCTGCACGTACCCCAGGCGCAAAAAATGACATATGTCAGCCAGCAGGGGGCGCTATAACCAAGGTCAACGCGTTTTGGGCTATATTTACGCTAAATTTACGCAATTTGGTGGGTATGATGCTGGGTCACTCCTGAGCCCATAACTTGAAGTAAGTGATGACTGGTCAAAGTGGGCGTGGCTTATTACAAGATAAACAACAAACATTTATTTCAGCTCAAGTATTATGCTGAGGGCTGTGAAATTCACAGGGTATATACAGAACAGCATACCGACCACCCATAGCAAAAATTGTGTGTCTGCTCCACTAGGTGGCGCTATAATGGATGCAAACGCATTTTGGCCTGTAACTTCCACATTTTAAATCACATCTTCATAAAGTTTATATCCACGTGTTCCCTAAATAGATTCACATCTTCTGACGTAGGCCACGCCCACTTCCACTGCATATTTCTCGTTTTAAGTCACTACACATCAAAAACCTAATTTTTCGAACTCCTCTTAGCGTTTAAGCTCCAGCTACACGAAACTTTGCACATACAATCTCCAGACTTGCCTGATGAAAAATTATCAAAAGAATTTTGCTACTCCAAAAATTGCGCTAGCTAAAAATAAACATTTTTTTACTGCTAGCTAAAAAAAACATACCATTGCATATTTTTGTCAAAGTAAAAGCGATCAATATCAAACTAAGTTCACTTGTTTCAGATGTCAACCAGAGGCTCTGTGCAAAATTTGGCGGAAATTGGCCGATAGGGGGCGCTATAAACAGAGAAAAATCAAGTGACATGAAAATCGATCGATTCGCACAAAATTTGGCGAGCGTGATGTGGAGTCACTCCCGAGACCACCTGTCAAGCTTAGTGATGTTTGGTTACCGTGGCAACGCCTTATTCGCCATAAAATACGAAGTTGTTTTTGAGGGATAAGGGATGCTTGTAAAGTCATGAAACTTGGCACACATATGACAGTATCCGATTTGTGTTGTCTGATGTGATTTCTCTGCTCTGATGTGCCAACATGGCTCAACACCGCCCCCTACAAATTTTCAACGAAGCAGCCCCCGAAGCTGGTTTGACCTACATCGATGAAACTTGGTAAGCACGTGCATCACTGAAAGAAGTATAAAAAAGCCTGTTGCAGCCATGTGCCAAACCCAACAGGAAGTCCGCCATTTTGAATTTGCTTGTAACTGGTTCACAACTTCACCATACATGTTCCTATCTTCCCCAAACTTCACAGGATTGATGACAGTCCTGCCCTGAACACATCTATACGCCAATACTTGGTTATTAGTACGGCGCCACCTACTGGCAAAATTACATATCTTCGTATGATTTGAGGGATTTGACGTGTAACTCCTGCGTGAGGGGTCTTCCGTCGACAGGAATGAACGGCGGCGTGAGCTGGCGTCCTGCCAGCGCCCTCGAGTTGCGTGAAGGTGCGAGGGCCCATTCATTGCTGCTTGCAGCTTTATTTATCATTATTATTATTATTATTATTATTCAGAAATGTTTTTGCAAATTCCCGTGAGATGGTACATCGTAGAGACATGAAATTTTCACCAGTGACTGGAAGTTGTGTGCAAATGGTGCTCATAATATAGAAATGCCAATTTGCCAGATGGTGGGGCTATAGTTAAGGTCAAGGAAAATTTGAATTTGAGAGGCAACCACCCTCACACTGTATGTCAGATTGACCTGAAACTCGACACACATGGTCAGGTGAAGGACTTCTATGAAACCCTGAAAATAATCTCAAGGTCTGCCCATTAGATTGTCAGTCATATTGGATTTTTTGTTTTTGACATCTCTTCCTAAGGTGTAGGTCTGACTTGTACCAAACATACTGTGGATTATCACGGGATGAAGCTTTGCAGCTTGTCTTTGCATTTTGATGATATTGATCAATGAACTTTACAGAGGGCATGGCTCAGCACATAAATGGAATTTACTCCTTGACCGTTGAGCCAATTGTCAAAATTTGTAGGAAATGTCAACATAATGATCTGAATCATACTCAATCAATCAATCAATCAATCAATTTTATTTATAAAGCCCAATATCACAAATCACAATTTGCCTCAGAGGGCTTTACAGCATACAACATCCCTCTGTCCTTTGGACCCTCACAGCGGCTAAGGAAACACTCCCCAAAACAACCCCTTTAACGGGGAGAAAAAAATGGTAGAAACCTCAGGAAGAGCGACTGAAGGAGGGATCCCTCTTCCAGGACGGACAGACGAGCAATAGATGTTGTACAGAACAGATCAATATAATGAATTAACAGTAATCCATATGACACAATGAGACATAAAGAGAGACAGATATTATATTAATAATATGATTATATATGTATGTGACAATAATGATATGTGTATAATAGTCCAGGTATGACTAATAGTAACAGCAGCAGTGGGAGGCATCAGGCAGGACCACGGCAGCAGCACAACACCACACACCATCCAGGCACAGCTGTGACACGAGTCAACCTGCGAGACAGTGGAGAACAAAGGCTCCGGAGAACAAGCCGAGTTAATGACATGCAGTAGAGCCGAGTTAGAGAGATGCATTAACAGGACATGAATACTAGCAAGGGAGAGAGAGAGAAGGAGAGAAGGGGCTCGGTGTATTATAGGAGGTCCCCCGGCAGACTAGGCCTATGTCAGCCTAACTAGGGGCTGGTCCAAGACAGGCCTGAGCCAGCCCTAACTATAAGCTTTATCAAAAAGGAAAGTCTTAAGTCTAGTCTTAAAAGAGGAAACGGTGTCTGCCTCCCGGACCGAAACAGGAAGCTGATTCCACAAAAGAGGAGCCTGATAGCTGAAGGCTCTGGCTCCTGTTCTACTTTTGGAGACTTTAGGGACCACAAGTAACCCTGCATTCTCAGAGCGCAGTGTTCTGGTGGGATAATAGGGCACTATGAGCTCTCTGAGATATGATGGAGCCTGATCATTTAGAGCTTTGTAAGTTAAGAGAAGGATTTTAAATTCAATTCTGGATTTTACCGGGAGCCAGTGCAGAGAAGCTAAAACAGTAGAAATATGATCTCGTTTCTTAGTTCCTGTCAGTACACGTGCCGCCGCATTCTGGATTAGCTGGAGAGTTTTCAGGCACTTATTAGAGCTACCTGATAATAGAGAATTACAGTAATCCAGCCTCGAGGTAACAAACGCGTGGACCAATTTTTCAGCATCTTTTAGTGACAGGATAGGCCTAATTTTTGCAATATTACGCAGATGAAAAAATGCAGCCCGAGACGTTTGTTTTAAATTGGAGTTAAAAGACAAATCTTGATCAAATATTACGCCGAGGTTTCTTACGGTGGTGCTAGAGCCCAGAGCAATGCCATCAAGAGAAACTATATCATCAGATAAAGAGTTTCTGAGGTGTTTGGGGCCAAGAACAATAACTTCAGTTTTGTCTGAATTTAACATCAGGAAATTGGTGCTCATCCAGGTTTCTATATCTTTAAGGCATTTCTGAAGTTTAGTTAATTGATCCGTTTCTTCTGGTTTTATCGATAAATACAACTGTGTATCATCCGCATAGCAATGGAAATTTACAGAGTGATTTCTAATGATGTTACCTAAGGGAAGCATATATAGCATGAATAGAACTGGTCCGAGCACTGAACCTTGAGGTACTCCAAAACAAACTTTAGTACATGAAGATGATTCATTATGAACGTGAACAAACTGAAAGCGATCGGATAAGTACAATTTAAACCAGCTTAGTGCAGAACCTTTAAGACCAATTGAATGTTCCAGTCTCTGTAGCAGAATTTGATGGTCAATTGTGTCAAATGCGGCACTAAGATCTAGTAAAACAAGTACAGAGACGAGACCTTGGTCTGAAGCAATCAGAAGGTCATTTGTAATTTTAACTAGTGCTGTCTCGGTACTATGATGGGCCCTAAATCCTGACTGAAATTCCTCAAATAAATTATTATCATGGAGAAAGTCACACAGCTGCTCTGCGACTACTTTCTCAAGGATCTTTGAGAGCAAGGGAAGGTTGGATATAGGTCTGTAATTTGCTAACACCTCTGGATCCAATGTGGGCTTTTTTAACAGAGGTTTAATTACAGCTACCTTAAAAGACTGTGGTACATAGCCCTTTAATAAAGATATATTGATCATGTCTAGTATGCAAGTGTTAACTAAAGGTAAGACTTCCTTAAGTAGCCTAGTTGGGATGGGGTCCAAGAGACACGTTGATGACTTGAATGAAGAAATCATTGAGGTCAATTGTTGAATAGAAATCAGGGAGAAGCAATCTAAATATGTATCAGCACTTATAGCTGTGTTTGAAGGCAGATTAGTACTGTTAGAGGGCAGGAGGTCATGAATTTTGTCTCTAATAGTTACAATTTTGTCATTAAAAAAGCTCATAAAATCATTACTGCTAAGGGCTAAAGGAATACAAGGCTCAATAGAGCTGTGACTCTCTGTCAGCCTGGCTACAGTGCTGAAAATAAACCTGGGGTTGTTCTTATTTTCTTCTATTAATGAGGAGTAATAGTTTGCTCTGGCATTGCGGAGGGCTCTTCTATATGTTTTTAGACTATCTAACCAGATTAAATGAGAATCTTCCAGTTTGGTTAATCGCCAATTCCTTTCAAATTTTCGCGACATTTGCTTTAATTTTCTAGTTTGGGAGTTATACCAGGGAGCAAACTTTCTTTGCTTTGCGAACTTCTTTTTAAGAGGTGCTACGGAGTCAAGAGTTATTCGCAGTGAGCCTGCAGCACTATCGACGAGATGATCAATTTGGGAGACTTTAAAGTCAGTACGGGAAACCTCAGTTACAGAGGGTATTAAATTTAACGCCGATGGAATCACTTCCTTAAATTTTGCTACCGCACTATCTGATCAACACCTAGTATAGTAGCTGTTACTGAGTGGCGCGTAGTCAAGTAGACAGAAATCAAAAGTTATTAAGTAATGATCTGTAGAGAGGGATTCTCTGCAAAGACCATTAAGTTATTAATCTCAATTCCATACGCCAGAACTAGATCGAGGGTGTGGTTAAAATGGTGAGTGGGCTTATGTACACTTTGACTGAAGCCAATGGAGTCTAATAATGTGATAAACGCAGTAGCAAGGGAGTCATTATCAACGTCCACGTGAATATTGAAATCGCCTACAATAATAACTTTATCTGATTTCAGGACTAAACTGGATAAAAACTCGGAGAATTCAGATAAGAATTCTGAATACGGGCCAGGAGCATGGTACACTATAACAAATAGAAGAGGCTGCAAGGTTTTCCAGGTCGGATGTAAAAGACTAAGGACAAGGCTTTCAAAGGATTTATAATCTAGTTTAGGTTTAGCGTTGATTAATAGACTAGAGTTAAAAATGGCTGCAACTCCCCCTCCTCGGCCGCTGCCTCGAGGAACGTGGGTATTATTATGACTGGGAGGAGTGGATTCATTTAGACTAACATATTCATCTTGACACAGCCAGGTTTCGGTGAGGCTGAGTAAATCAATATGATTATCTGATATTAATTTGTTTACTAACACTGCTTTGGAAGATAACGATCTGACATTTAACAGTCCACATTTAATTCTCCTGTTTTGTCTTTCTGTCACAGAAGAGGTTTTAATTTTTATCAGGTTGTTATGTACAACTCCTCTTTGTTTGACTTTATATTTTAATAATTTAGGAGGTCGGGGGACAGACACCGTTGGTATAATACTATACTATGACTGCTCTAGAAGCTCAGAGAAGCGTTTTACACTGCGACTCTGATTCCTGGTCTCACCTCTGGGTTGTCACGGTTTTAGATCACTAATAAACTTGTCCAGGTTTCTAGATATGAGAGCGGCTCCATCCAAAGTGGGATGAATGCCATCTCTCCTAGTCAGACCAGGTTTTCCCCAGAAGGTTTTCCAATTATTAACGAAGCCCACATCGTTTGCTGGACACCACCTAGACAGCCAGCGATTGAATGATGACATGCGGCTAAACATCATCAACACACATCAACAGTGGTCAGATTTGGCAGGGGTCCAGAGAAAACTACCGAGTCCGACATAGTTTTGGCATACTGACACACCGAGGCAACATTAATTTTTGTGACCTCCGATTGGCGTAACCGGGTGTCATTAACGCCGACGTGAATAACAGTCTTACTGAATCTACGTTTAGCTTTAGCCAGCAGTTTCAAATTTGATTCAATGTCGCCCGCTCTGGCCCCAGGGATACATTTGACTATGGTCGCTGGTGTCGCTAACTTCACGTTTCTCAAAATAGAGGTGCCAATTACCAGAGTTTTCTCCTCAGCGGGTGTGTCGCTGAGTGGGGAAAAACGGTTAGAAATGTGAACGGGCTGGTGGTGAGCCGAGGGCTTCGGCCTGGTACTACGCTTCCCTCGGACAGTCACCCAGCCTCCTGGCTGCACAGGGGTTACCGGAGGACCGCTAACAGAGGCTATGCTAAGTGGTTCCGCGCCAGCTACAGGGGACTGGCTAACTACCGCAGCTACAGTTTGACTCTCCATGGTGCGGAGCCGAGCTTCTAATTGACTAAGCCTCGCCTCCAAAGCAGAAAATAAACTACATTTCTCACATGTACCATTATCGCTAAAGGAGGCAGAGGAGTAACTAAACATCTGGCACTAACAAGCTAACAAGGCTGAGGGTGTGTGAGCAAGCAAAGATGAATAAGACAGTCGTTTAAAGAAGCAGAGTGATTAACACTACAACTAGTGAGGTTTAAGAAGTGAAGTGGATGTTTAACGGCTAAAGTGAGGAGAAAAAGCAGAAAAGTAGCTGGTGAGAGATCGCTGCAGCAGTTGAGAGACACCAACACAGAAACACCGGAAATGACACAACACACTTACCGCAGTACGTCAGCACGTAGCACCTGAAACATGGAAGTAGCTACATGCCCATTAGCCCACAGCATCATTAACAGGCGGCTCGCTCTCTGAACGTTTGATTAAAATCAACCCATAGGGGGTGCTACACAAGCAAAAAGTTGATATCTCATAATCAGCTAGAGATATTTGTACAAGAGTCATGTCTCAGTCAAGACACCAAATTTGACAATGATTGCTTAAAGGGGGCGTGGCCTATTAGGTAAAATCTAAATTTCAAGGCATTTCACATTCCATACTTCATAAAATCATAAAAAATCAGCAGTGTGCCCTACACAGCTGAAAGCTTTTCAGCACATTCACTGAATTGTGGAAACTTTGCCACAGGCAACCTATAATCAATTCAGAAGTCCCTCACTCTATATTTTTAAGAATATGCAAAATTAATTAACATCAATATCTCCAAAAGTCTCCATGTAAATGCGAGCATAGTTGACACACTTACTTTTTGGATACTAGATGTCACATGTTCCATATGGTGTTCAGATTGGTATAGCGGTTAGCTCACAGTGATATTCATTATCTTATTGTAATTTGTACTGTATGCACAACATTTTCTATTTCATCTAATTTTCAACCAAATGTCACCAAAATATTTGACAATATACTTGAAATTAGCAGAATGATGTGCAATTTTTTTCAGAATTTAATCACCAACGCTTTCACTGTTATTGAGATCTCAGTCTGTTCTAAAAAGTATGACTAATGAACTTTAAAGGGGGTGTGGCTCAGCAAATTAATGCACGACGTTTGGACCAATCATCACAAACCTTGCAAGCAATGTCTTAAGAGGTACCAGGCACATTTCATTCAAATTGACCACTAGGGGGCACCAAAATTCAAAAAATGGGCATGCAGTAACACAAATCAGACTAGAAATCAGAAACTGATTGTCCAGTCATTACAAAACTTGTAGGGTATGTTAGATAATAATTATGAAACACGTGTATTATTTTAAAATCGGTCAATAGGGGGCGCTACAACTTCCAAACAAGTGCAATGGCCTTTCACAAAATCCGGTCATAAATCAATGAGGGTTTTTTTCAAACATCAACAAACTCAGTGTATCAAAGGTCTTGATCTTACCCAGCTTTCACAATTTAAATGTCCATGCTGGCTTGAACCCCGGAATTGCTGCTTGTAGCTATATTCTTTTGTTGTTGTTGTTGTTTTTTGTTTGTTTGTTTGTTTTTACAAATTATTAATTATTTCTTCTTTATTTAATATTCATCCTTTGAAAGTGTATTAAATTAGAAATACTTAGAATCCTGATTTCTTTCATTTTTTTCTTAAGAAGTTCAAAAGAGATACAAAAAAGATACAAAATTACCTATCCAATTTCTATAAAGCTCTGATATGAGCATGCCACAGAATTATTATATCCTGTCAGATAAGATGAGAGGGAGTTGAGAGGAGAAAGTTCTCTTGGGAGGAGTTGGAAGACATGGAAGCATCTCAAACCAGCTTCATTACATTATAAGACTCTACTTGCCCCCTCTGCCCATCTCCAGCAAACCTAAAACACATTCTTGGCTGCAAGACAAGCCTGACACGAAGTCGTTATACCTGGTAGCACAATCAGGAGCTGAAGTGTTTAGCAGCTAACCTGGAGACCAGACGGACAACCATTAATGCCCTACCTCCTCTATCATTCTATCTTGCCCTTACAAGAGAGTTTATCTGCAAAGGTGCAAAGCAATCCAAGGCCTGTACAGTAAAATCAGACACCAGCCAACTGGGAGGGGCACAAAACTGGTAGGCTACTGGCAGATCTGAATCAGCGGCTATGCTTCCCATCTAAGATCACCTCTACTAGCCTCAGTCCAGACCTCATGCTTTGGTCCTCATTACTGTGCCTTGTCTACATCATTAACCTCACTGTGCCCTGGGAGGATGCTGTGAAGGAGGTCTATGAATGCAAGAGCCTTAAGAACGCTGAGCTAGCAGCTGACACTGAGCAACACAGCTGGAAAGCAAAGGTTTGCTTGGTTGAAGATGGCGGCAGAGGCTTTGTGGGCAAGTCAACTACCAGGCTGCTTAAGGAATTGGGAATTCAAGGCAAAGCCCGGTGTTAGGCCATCAAAGCCCTCTCTGGCGCAACCGAACAGGCAAGCCAGTGGATTAAAAGGAGAGGCAACACTTTGACCCTGAAATACCACTAACAACAGCAGGGTTCGAGGGTGTAAAAGCAGAGGGGGTGCATCTGGGATGCCAGGTGTTGCTGATGAGCCCTCTGGAGTTGTTGTGGGCCTATTATCGAAACACCAGTGAAGGCATTTACTCACCTGATGACCCAAATTAAGTTTTTACCCTCCCCAACCCTCACCCCCTCTTACAACATGGCTCCCATTTAAAAACTGTCAATCATAATCTTAAGAATGTGCAATAGGGAATTTGACCGGTTAAATTCCACCTTGATAAAAGTTAGGTAGGTTTTCTCCTGTTAGTTTTTTCTCTCTTATCCCCCCTCTTTCCTCATCAAAATGAGGGAGTGGGAGGGCGCAGAGTGTACGGCCTGGTCTGGTGGAGGACAGTTTAGGCCACACAGATGTCTCTCCTTGGCTTTGCCTTCCCCATGCTCCTTCTTACTTTTCTATTGACCTATGCTCTTTCCTACTTTTCTAAAACAAGTCTGTATAATATCAGTATATTATTGTTCAAAAAGCAAAGCACATACCTTTACCTTTACTGTATATATTCTGTTAATTATCTATTTTTGCCACTGCCTCTGTGTATATTTGATAGGTTACTATATATATTTTTATAAATAATCTTGTTACATTATCTTATATTTTCACTTAATTGCACTATATGTACATCAAGGGATTGTAAGATCTAGTCCTAAACTGAACAGTATCTCCTGGGATGAGACTAAAAACTTGCACACTGTACTGTACATACAAACCATGTTATTAATGAACACTCCTGCTTTGTTGTAATGCATCACGCATGGGCGAAAAAAAAACAAAACCAAACATCATTCAAACAAAAAATCTCATTTTATTGACTAAATCTCAGCTTACAGGAAGACAGTTGTATTGCAAAGACAGAACTGGATACAAGTTCTAGTGTTGTGGTCATCTACACACTAAAACCTCACCAAAATCATGATGCTTTGAAATATGTCACTGTACAGAAAGACACTGGAACTCTATTACAACACATTACATTATGGATTAGATGAGGAGGCAGCGGCAACTGATTCAGGCATCACAAGGAAGAAAAGGGAAGGTGTCTAGTGGCAAAAGCACGGTTCATTTTATGTCTAGTTTGGTGTGACTCATCCTTCCTCGCAGGTCAGGTGTCCTCAGCTGCAGCAAATACTGGACCTGATGGTAACAGCAGAAAGTTGTGTTCCATCCTAACTAGTGTTGGGAATGTTACTTTTAATTGTAATAGGTTACAGATTACTAGTTACCCTGTTAGATGTAATAAGTAATGTAACTATTTTTATTACTTCATCATTTAAATACTTTAATTCAATGTTTTAGACTGAATTATAAAGCTGGAAAATGTCTGGAAATAAGTTCTGCCAAAAGAAGACATTCCTGAACAGAGAAAAGATGTAAAGCAGCAGAATGAATGTTATATTCTAGGTGTTATGTTATTACCGGAAATAATATATTAGATTGTATCCCCTTTGTAATCACCAACATTTTGACAGCTGTATATTAGTAACTGTATTTTAATTACATATTTTCTCTCAGCTAACTGTAGAGGCCCTGACACACCAAGCTGATGGTCAGCTGTCAGTCAGTGTTGGGCTGTTGGTGAGCATCTGTCACCCTAGTTGGTGGGGTGTGTCCCACACCGTTGTCCTCCATTGTTTTTTTTTTTCTTTTTTGGCTGAACTGAATGAAATCACCCTGATTGGCAGTTCAGCTCAGCGTATGAGAAGAGAAACAGAAGTGAGGAAAGTAAACAATGAGCTAAAGTCAAAAGGGAGTGAGACCAAAACAAACTTGCTCCATAAGGTCAGATTATTTTTTCTTATCCACTGAGCTCATGAACTGAGTTATTGTACACTGGCGCATGGTAAATATGCTCTGTTCTTTAGACATTGGATTATGTTGTTAATGTGCTCACTGGCTAATTAGCGTCAAGATAGTCTCCCACTTTCCCTTTTTGAATGACGATTACAGATCACTGCCATCTGCTGGTGTGGAGAGTTATTTCCTAACATGCAGGCGCAGAATGTACATGCTGGTTGGCTGTAGTCTTTGTGGTGTGTTCATGTGCAGCTTTTTTGGCTGAGACACAGCAATGCCAGGAGAACCGCTGGTTCTCTTAAGTCAGTTTGGTGTGTCTGGGCCTTTACAGATTACAATTACATTTATTTTGTAATTTAATTACATGTAACTGGTTATATGTAACTAGTTACTCCCCAACAATAATCCTAACACACCACTATACAAGGGTATTTAGAGATCATATTAAATGGGCTATTCTTAACATTTTAGTGAATATTAGAAGATGTTTACTCATGTCCAAAGTTTGACTAAAATTATGCCCTAGTCTTGTTGGCAAAAATAATGATGAAACCAGCAAAAAACTTATAAAAGAAAGTAAAAAAAAGGTAAAAAAAAAAAAAAAAGTATCAAAGTAAGTAAGAATTTCAGAACACACTAAAGTACAGTACATATACAAGGATTTTGTTTCTCCATTTTAACATTTTACCCAGTGGATTTTATCACCACATTTAGTGCTATGAGCAATGTTTTTGCACTTGAGCGGTGCAACTCACATCCTGTCAGCATTTAGGGTATTCTGCTGATGGTTAGTGGTAGTAACATACACATATATGTAGCAATGCACAATGTGCATAACGTGATAATATCCACAAAAAAAAAAAAAGTATTTTTCCACACTTCATGGATATAATGATATAATTATTTTTAAAAAAAAATTAAGTTTTCACGGAAACTCCAAAGGACACATTCAATATAACTCCTGTACAACAAAACGTGGCTAGCTAACTTTTGCAGGAAAGATAATGCAAAAGACAAAAAAAAGCAATCAGTCAAGTGATGCTGTGTTTGGTGGCCAATGGGGTGGCTAGACTTTAGGCCCTATTCTGACATAGGCCCAGAACGTACATGCTAGTTGACTGCTGGCTGTAGGTTTTGTTGTGTGTTCAAGTTCAACTTTTTGGCAGAGACGCAGGTGACATGAGGCGACCGAACAGTTGGCCTTCATTGCCACCAGTTATTTACATCAGTTTGGTATGTTGGGCCAGAAGAGCTGTGCATAACCATGACATGACACCACATATATATATATATATACATATATATATATATATATATATATATATATATATATTTGTATATATGTATATATACAAATAAGTAATAATAAGTAGGGGTGTAATGATCCATCGATCTGGATTGATATATCAATTCAATGATTAATGATCCCATATCATCGATGCAAAGTGAAAATTTTAATCCATATCATTATCTATATCATATACGCCTTTATTTTGACATTCTGTGTCACCTCTAACAGCAGGAGTCAGATAATGGGGAGCAGCCGAGACAATGAGATAATGTTATTTACTAAGGAATAAATCAGCAGTCTTGAAATACTTTTGATTTCGGAGAAAGTATGGGTCAACAGACAGAGCACATGCTGTACGTAAACAATGCTGTTACGACATAAAACATGACATACATGCCTGGCAGCTCACTCTGCTAACTTCTGACAGAAACACGACGACATGACCTGCTCTGTTTGGCTGAAAAAACATGCATACAGGCTGAAATTTAGCCGTACTGCCCTGTTAGGAGATGCAGTGACTTAAAGTGAAAACGTACAAATGTCATTTGTTAAGCTGTGAGTTGAGGAAACTTCTGCTAGCCACTACTAATTTATGCAATGTTAAAGTGCTTAAGCAAATAATGGCAAAGACTAGCAAAACATTATTGTTTTGTCTCTGAACCTAAAATATTTATTATTGAGTTGAGTTTTATATCTTTGTCGAATGAACTCGTCATTTATCCACGTTTTATGACTGTTATTATATGGCTGGAGAGGTTTGCCTTCAGGGCTTTAAGCCAGAGAGACCTAAAACTTTTATGGAAAAGAATCCTGGTTTGGGTTAAAATGAAAAGACTTCTTCCAAAAACATCTCTCTGACAGAAAGCCCCGAAGGCCAACTTATCCCATGTGCTGTTTTATGTGTGTTAGTGGAGTCAGTTTAAAGTAAACTTTACGACACTTAACCAGTTACAATTATTTACATTATGTGCTGAATGGGCAAATAACACATCTCATATCAATCTCCGGACACTGAATCAGCAAATATCGTATCCAAAGAATCGATAATATTGTATTGTGTATTGTATTGTATTGTGATGAAAGAAGTGATTTACACCCTTTATAATAAGTCATGGTTGAAGGCATTTTGGCACCAGAGATGGAGAACTTGTAGATAAAGGTGAAGCTGTTTAGCCTTTTATTAGCCCACATGTTGATAGCATTAACACAACAACAAATCTATCGTTAATTCATTAATTAGTTCATTAAGGAAGTGGAGGCACAAACTATTACTCATCATTACTAGAAGAAAATAAGAACAACCCCAGGTTTCTTTTCAGCACTGTAGCCAGGCTGACAGAGAGTCACAGCTCTATTGAGCCTTGTATTCCTTTAGCCCTTAGCAGTAATGATTTTATGAGCTTTTTTAATGACAAAATCGTAACTATTAGAGACAAAATTCATGACCTCCTGCCCTCTAACAGTACTAATCTGCCTTCTAACACAGCTATAAGTGCTGATACATATTTAGATTGCTTCTCCCTGATTTCTATTCAACAATTGACCTCAATGATTTCTTCAACCAAGTCATCAACGTGTCTCTTGGACCCCATCCCAACTAGGCTACTTAAGGAAGTCTTACCTTTAGTTAACACTTGCATACTAGACATGATTAATATATCTTTATTAACAGGCTATGTACCACAGTCTTTTAAGGTAGCTGTAATTAAACCTCTGTTAAAAAAGCCCACATTGGATCCAGAGGTGTTAGCAAATTACAGACCTATATCCAACCTTCCCTTGCTCTCAAAGATCCTTGAGAAAGTAGTCGCAGACCAGCTGTGTGACTTTCTCTATGATAATAATTTATTTGAGGAATTTCAGTCAGGATTTAGGGTGCATCATAGCACCGAGACAGCACTAGTTAAAATTACAAATGATCTCCTGATTGCTTCAGACCAAGGTCTCGTCTCTGTACTTGTCTTACTAGATCTTAGTGCCGCATTTGACACAATTGACCATCAAATTCTGCTACAGAGACTGGAACATTCAATTGGCCTTAAAGGTTCGGCACTAAGCTGGTTTAAATCTTATTTATCTGATCGTTTTCAGTTTGTTCACGTTCATAATGAATCATCTTCATGTACTAAAGTTTGTTTTGGAGTACCTCAAGGTTCAGTGCTCGGACCAATTCTATTCACGCTATATATGCTTCCCTTAGGTAACATCATTAGAAATCACTCTATCAATTTCCATTGCTATGCGGATGATACACAGTTGTATTTATCGATAAAACCAGAAGCAACGGATCAATTAACTAAACTTCAGAAATGCCTTAAAGATATAAAAACCTGGATGAGCACCAATTTCCTGATGTTAAATTCAGACAAAACTGAAGTTATTGTTCTTGGCCCCAAACACCTCAGAAACTCTTTATCTGATGATATAGTTTCTCTGGATGGCATTGCTCTGGCCTTTAGCACTACCGTAAGAAACCTCGGCGTAATATCTGATCAAGATTTGTCTTTTAACTCCCATTTAAAACAAACCTCTGGGACTGCATTTTTTCATCTGCATAATATTGCGAAAATTAGGCCTATCCTGTCACTAAAAGATGCTGAAAAATTGGTCCACGCGTTTGTTACCTCGAGGCTGGATTACTGTAATTCTCTATTATCAGGTAGCTCTAATAAGTGCCTGAAAACTCTCCAGCTAATCCAGAACGCGGCGGCACGTGTACTGACAGGAACTAAGAAATCAGATCATATTTCTCCTGTTTTAGCTTCTCTGCACTGGCTCCCTGTTAAATCCAGAATTGAATTTAAAATCCTTCTCCTAACCTACAAAGCTCTAAATAATCAGGCTCCATCATATCTTAGAGAGCTCATAGTGCCCTATTATCCCACCAGAACACTGCGCTCTGAGAATGCAGGGTTACTCGTGGTCCCTAAAGTCTCCAAAAGTAGAACAGGAGCCAGAGCCTTCAGCTATCAGTCTCCACTTTTAAGACTAGACTTAAGACTTTCCTTTTTGATAAAGCTTATAGTTAGGGCTGGCTCAGGCTTGTCTTGGACCAGCCCCTAGTTAGGCTGACATACGCCTAGTGTGCCGGGGGACCTCCTATAATACACAGAGCCCCTTCTCTCCTTCTCACTCTCTCTCTCCCTTGCCAGTATTCATGTCCTGTTAATGCATCTCTCTAAGCTGGGTCTATTGCATGTCACTAACTCGGCTTGTTTTCCGGAGCCTTTGTGCTCCACTGTCTTGCAAGTTAACTTGTACCACAGCTGTGCCTGGATGGTGTGTGGTGGTTGTGCTGCTGCCATGGTCCTGCCTGATGCCTCCCACTGCTGCTGTTACTATTAGTCATACCTGGACTATTATACACATATCATTATTGTCACATACATATATAATCATATTATTAATATAATATCTGTTTCTCCTTATGTCCGATTGTGTCATATGGATTACTGTCAATTCATTATCTTGATCTGTTCTGTACAACATCTATTGCTTGTCTGTCCGTCCTGGAAGAGGGATCCCTCCTTCAGTTGCTCTTCCTGAGGTTTCTACCATTTTTTTTCCCCGTTAAAGGGGTTTTTTTGAGGAGTTTTTCCTTATTCGCTGTGAGGGTCCAAAGGACAGAGGGATGTTGTATGCTGTAAAGCCCTCTGAGGCAAATTGTGATTTGTGATATTGGGCTTTATAAATAAAGATTGATTGAATTGATTGACATAAATGAATATAATGTCAATTCTGCAGTGTATTTTCATGATTTAAGTATGTGGGCTGTGTTCTATATAATTTAAAAAGGGCATTTTAATTGTTATTTGTTTTAGTTTGTTTGTTTGTTTTTCCAAAAGGTGACAGTCCTTAAGGCCATAACTGGCCACCCCTTGATTCCACCACCGCCAGACTTACAGAATTTCTCACCAGACTGATATTGAGTAGATACATCTGAGAGGGGATAAGGTCAGGGTGAAGGGGTACTTTTAAAGTAAAAAGTGCAGTGAAATAAAGACATGATGTGTAGTGTCTTCTTTATACAGTCATGTGAGACCTCCCCAGCTAAATGTTATGTGGCAAGGCTTACACAGTGAACGTTCAGAGTCAGTGCTGCTTGCAGCTGGCTGATGGAGAGCAACCTACTATAGAAACACAGCACAGCTACAGTATCTGTATCAGGACTGTCCTTTGTTCTGAGTCAGAGGGCTGCCAATGAGGTCAGAGATTGTCACAAGATGTAGTTATTTCCATACTCCCTCTCTGATCCAGGGCAGTAAAGGGCTGAACCGAGTTTGAGCTGATTCTCAGTCATCCAAGCTGAAGCTACTGACTCTCACAAGTTAAAGAAACATGTTGTTTGGAGCTATACTACATCTACAGAGTACTACAGCTTGAGACAGGAGGAACACTGGGTTTTCACAACAGAGCTTTAGCACATACAAGTTCATGCAGGTTTATGTCTGGAAAGCATAACACAAAATGCCATTTCTTACGCATGATCAAATGCTTTTTTAAATTTTCGGAAAATTAAAGGTAGTAATTACGTGTTTGTTTGGGTAATTATTAGGGTAATGTTCAGTGAAGAAAGAAATTGATTACTTTTTTCCTGTTAATTTTAACTTGGTAGGAAAAACTCATCCACACCACACTACTTCACTACCGGTGGCAATTAAGATGCAAAAATGACATTATTTAATTCCCTACCTGTGATTCAACTCAGCTCTGTCACACTGTCCTTATGCTTTGCTTTATTTTTCTGGTCCTGATGGTGGTGAGATGAGTACACAGCATAGTAGCAATACAAACACAACACACTGAATAGAAACTAACTAAAGTTCAGATTTTTTAGCCCTAGTATGTCTCAAGAGATTATGACGGCAATATTCACTCAGGGACATAATGCAGGAAATTGTGCTACGGCAAAAATTTCACATCACAACATTTTATGTTTCTTTTTATCTTTTTTTCCTGTATTTTCTTTTGTAATGCCAGTTCAAATTCTTCATAAATATAACTTTGAACTACTTGTCATGCAGTTTATAGAAAGGAAACCCCTCTGACATCTTCAGTGATTTTTTTTTTCCTTCAGATTGAATTGAAAATGATCATGTCTCTCTTCTTTTCAGACAATACATTTCGCTAAAGGTTTCGAATAAAACAAGCAATTCAATCTGAATTTTTTGAGAAATGTTTCAAAGAAAACAGAGCCTTTACAAACAGAATTTTGAGAGTGAATAGAAAATAGTTTGTCAACAGTGAAGTTGATATGTTTGACACGAAGTACAGAGACATTATAAGCCTTCTCTCAGACTAGTCTGTTGTAAATGGACATACTGGTTTACAGATAGTAGCTGTAAAATATTCTGTTGGTCAAACCTCATACATGATATGCAGCTACTCATACCAATATGTGCAGAAGCCAACCACATGTGTTGCACATTATAGGTGTGTGGATTTGGCACAGCTATGTCACAACACCAAAATACAATGTGAAGTCTGATGAAAAAGAAAGAAAGCTGCCTTACAAAAAACAATAGGAAATATAGAGAGTGTAGTCTCTTTAGATTCAAACAAAGAATAAAATTCTTAAAGCAAAATAAATACACTTCTTATGGATTCAAACACACAGAACACACAGTGATACACACAACAGACACACTCACACTTTCACATTTTTGTTACACAAAACACTTAAACCACTGCTCACTTGTTTTTATCCTACAAGTTATTTCCTTGAACTCTGTTTTTAGTCTTCTTCAAAAATACAAATTCTTTGTCTCCATTCTCTGCCATCCTGAAGAGATCACACAGCATTCTGCCCCTTTGTGTCTATATTTGCTTTTTTTGCTCAAAGTATTGCTTTAAGAAATACATTATCATCTGCTTTTCAGATAGTTTTATTGACAAAATCTCTAATGGAAGCAACTTTTCATTTTTTCTCTGGGTTTCACGAAACAGCATTTGTACCAGTCATTTAAATCAAAGTATAAATGGGGTTTCTCATGGAGTCTTTTGACTCCAGTTTGTCCAAAAACCTTACCTCATGAGGAATGTATGCTCTCATAAATACTCTCTGTTAAGTCTTCCGTGTGTTCTCTACCTTCCCCAAGATGTTTAAAACAGGACACATGTTAGTACTCATTGTCTGTTTGTTTCTTTTTCCATGCATGCACATCTATGTGGTTGAGTGAGAGGTATAAAAGTGTGTACCAGTGAGTCTATGACAACTTGAACACTCTGATGCACTCAGACGCAGATTTCAATGGGTGTAGCCACCAGCATGCGGCCACCAGGTGAACTGTTTTCTCGCGGCATTCGATCGTAGCTATTGGTGGACGACACAGAGCTGTTGGTGGAGACAGACACAAAATGGTGGCCGCCACCTGGTTCCATCATCCCACCCTTAGCCCCACCACCACTCGCCCTCTCAACTGCCCCTGGAGACATGGGAGAGAGAGGTGACAGCGGGGAGAGAGTCTGCTGCTTCATCCTCTCCACAAGGAGTTCCTCGTCTTCCTCCCCAGATGAAGATGAGGAGATAGTGCCGTCCACCTCTCCCCTCACCCCTCCTCCTCCACCACCAACCCTCTCTCCACCACCTCCGCTGTTGCTGTTGCAATTTTTGTTGTTGTTCTCTGTGTCTAGCATCCAGGAGTGGCTGAAGTAGCCAAAGACCTCTTTGACGGAGCAGCGGCGGTCCTGTTCCACAGAGAGGAGCCGACGGAACATGCGGAGGGCCTGCTCAGTGAAGCGCCTCCACTGGGACGGCACCGTGTTCGTCCTCCTTTTCTGCCAGCGAATGAACTCCTGGTAGAAGGAGTCAGAGGGCAGTGCCTTCTCCCATGGGAAGTTGCCAGTCAGCATGCAGAAGAGCAGCACACCGAAGGCCCAAACGTCAGTGCTGTAGTCCACTGAGAAACCCTCATGACGGGACACGTCACAAAGCTCTGGGGCTGTGTAAGGGATGGTGCCACTCACCTGGAGGGGAAACTCAACAGGTCAACACCTTGGATGAAACAAGACAGAATTGGGTCATAGAGAAAAATATTACTCACTCTTTTCACAGGTGAGCCAGCTCGGCGGGTCATGCCAAAATCTGACAGCTTGACTTTACGGCACTCTCTGTCAAAAATTAGGATATTTTCAGGCTTGATGTCCCTGTGGACCAGCTTCTTACAATGCAAGTAGTCCAAAGCTATGGCTACTTGGTGCACACAGCGCTTTGCCATTGCCTCAGGAAGACCAACCTGAAGGGATAGACAGAGGACAATCAGAGTTAAACACACAATACATACAATATATACACCAATAAAACATGCATCGCTGTCCTGGCTGATTTTCTAACTGATCTAACACTTGGCTTTTTAAAAACTTGTCAAGATGTCAATATTTTTGCTTAAATCCTTAATCCAAAAGCAATTATGCAAATAAGCAATAACCAGAATAAAAACTAAGACTGAGCACCTGTGGAGGAATGATATCAAAGAGATCTCCTGCCAGAGCATACTCCTGGGCGAACACGTAGTAGTCATCTGTCTCGAAGGCGATGCCAAACATGTTAATGATGAAAGGGCAGGGAGACAGGTAGAGTGAGATGCTGTACTCCCGCAGGAAGGACTTCAGCTTGGTTGTCTTCTTCTTCAGGAACTTCAGTGCCATTTTTGTACCTTATTGGTCAAAGTGGAAGAAGAATAACCACACAGACTTTTGTGAGTTTTAACTTTTTGTTTTCTTGTTTAGCGCAGCAGGTTATTGTTTATGTGTTTGTGTGTGGACATGTCCCTCACCTCTGATCTTGTGGATAACCAGGTCCACCTTGCCGTAGGTGCCCTTGCCCAGCTCCCTGATCACCTCATAATACTTGTTGACCTCCAGTCTCTCCAGGTTCTGGGCTGCGATCAGCTGCAGCTCATCCAGGATGTCCACGTTGGCTCGAGACACCAGTGGAGAGGAACTCATGCTGGGGATTGTTTTAGGGGACAGACTGGGAGAAAAAACTGGGAAACAGATGCTCAGGTGGGACAGAGCAGTAGTAGCTAGTAGCTGGTGTCACTGTACAGAAACAAAAGAGGACACACATTTTTAAATTGGCATAGAAGAATAATTTAGATTCTTATCCATATTTGTATTATTGTTTTAAAATTTGTTTATTATTTATTCAAGTATTATTATTGTTTGGAATCACTGTAGATTGGACAATTCAACAACAGATTACAGATTTATATCATCTATACTTATGTAGGTTCATTTATATGCAATAAATCTACAACAATAGACGCAATTTAAAACAAATTCTAAATGTGATTTTTATTAATAGCATTCTACTTACTCCATATAATGATAAGTAATACTTATTATTAGGGATCCACGATATATCGGCATTAATATCGGTATCGGACGATGTTCATCATTTTTTAACATATCAGCATCGGTCCGATGAGTAAAACTGGACAGATATTAACAACCAATGTTTATATTCGTCTAGTTGCTGTTTGTGTATGTGTGTCAGGGGAGGGAAGGTGAGAGGGAGAGAAGGGGGAGGGGGATTTGGTCATGCGGTATTTGTTTGGGCACGTGTCAGTGACACAAACAGCACAGGATTGTGGGGTGTTAAACTGAAGAGGAGAAAAAATGTCAGCGGTGTGGTCGTTTTTCACGGTGTCGAAAGAAGATACTCGAAAAGCAGTATGCAACACTTGCAAAGTCGAGGTAATGCGAGGAGGATGCTGCGTCAAGTCATTCAGCACTACAAATTTAATATCTCATTTGAAAAACCGCCATCCAGAAGTTCACAACCAATGGCGGGAAGCTAATGCTGCTAACATTAGCCAGCAGGCAAAAACGAAAGCAGCAGCAGCCGCAGCAGCTGAGAGCCCAGTACAGCAAGTACTCAACCGGACCAAGAAATTTGCCAAGGACAGTGCAAAAGCCAGGTCAATAACAAACAAGATAATGGAAATGATTGATCTTGATGACCAGCCGTTTTCCATAGTGGAGGACCAGGGATTTCGGCGGTTGATAGAGCATATTGAACCCCGCTACAGCCTGCCAAGTCGGCGCTACTTTTCCGATATCGAGTTCGGACGTAAGTCAGATGAGTTGTTGAGCCTCACTGCTCAGTGGATTGATGACAACTTTGAAATGAAGAGAGCTGTTTTGCATGCACAAGAGTTTGCAGGATCGCATGCGGGGGCCGCCATCGCTAGCGCATTTGACTGCATGTTTGCTCAGTGGAAAATTTAAAAAAACAATGTGCATATTGTGCTTCGCGACAATGCATGAAATATGCAGAAGGCAATGGACGAGTGCGGCATTAAAAGCCTGGGCTGCATGGCTCATACGCTGCAGCTAGCAGTGCATGATGGAGTGTTAAGCCAGCAAAGCGTCTCTGACTGTGTGGCTATTGGAATAAAAATAGTTGCACATTTTCGCCACTCTCAACTCGCCACCTCCTGGCTGAGAGACATACAGCAAGAGTTAGGCATGAAAACCAAGATGTTACAACAAGATGTCGCAAGCAGATGGAATAGTACTTTTTATATGATGAAAAGTCTACTGGATCAGAAGCGCGCACTTGGTGTGTATGGAGCAGATCATGAGCTGCCTGCTTGTTTCAGCGCATATCAGTGGGGCCTCGTTGAAAACATGACCACGCTTCTCACTCCATTTGAACAATTAACGGGGGAGATCAGCTCACATTTGGCTACTACTGCGGACGTGATTCCCTCTGTTGTGGCACTGAAACGTTTGCTGAGCAAGGCAGCTGACACAGACAGTGGGGTCCGCACAACAAAAAACACTCTACTGGAAGCTGTGAACGAGAGATTTAGAAGCGCTTTCTCTGAGCTGCTTTACTACTTGGCAACGATCCTTGACCCGAGGTACAAAGACTGTTATTTTAACACAGTCACCAAGCAAGTGGCGGTAAATATGCTCCAGAGGCAAGTGGACAAAATGACGCACAGCGACAGAGCTATGGAGACACCAGACACAGAAGAACCGCAAGAGAAGAAGATAAGAACAAGTGATGAGGGTGGAAAGTCGCTGCTTGACATGCATGATGAAATTCTGGAGGAAAACTCCATCGTGGAACAGCAGGCAGGCCTGACAAGCCACACAAGTGTGCAGGTATAGTATTATCAGACCCTGTCTTTTATTAAAATAACAAATCCTTTGTGCAATGATATTTACTTATTAATGTGCTGTACATTCTATAGAGTTACTAAAACAATAGATTTACTTAAATGAAAAAACTAATTGTTATAAAAACATTATTTAGTAATGCTTCTCTGCCCTCTTGAGGTTGGCCTTTAGCACTGGTCATCTGCTCAGAGCAAAGTTCATCAAACCTCTTAAGGGGAGGAGGACAATGTTACGTCTATATTGCTGGTAATTTATCAGACATACATACTAATACACTTGTCTACATTACTGTAGGTGCATGGCTATCTGACTGAGCCCCCCATCCCCAGAAATGAGAGCCCACTGCAGTATTGGAAAAGCAACATGTCTCGCTTTCCTGCCCTGGCCAAAGCAGCATGCAAGTACCTTTCAGCTCCATGTACAAGTGTGGACAGCGAACGTCTCTTCTCTGCTGCATCACATATTGTTGATGAAAAAAGAAACAGGATCCAGTGCGAGAAAGCAGAAATGCTTCTCTTTGTCAAAAAAAACCTGCCTTTGCTGATGAAGTAGGTCTGGACTATAACCTACAGTGTCAGGTGGAAACACTATTTTAGTGTTTGGGACATTTACTTTGAGTACAATGTGGCTGCTTTAAGTTGGAAAATGTACCAAGACTACTATGTCTTTTGAGTTACAGTTATGTCACAATTCTAAAATTCTGATTGAGTATTTTTATAGATGGGACTTGAAATTGACTTGCACTGATTTGCACTTGTATAGTGTTTTTTATGTTTGCTTGGTGGAAACATTGTTTCAGTGTTGGGACATTTACTTGAAAATTACAGTGCAAGTTGGAAAAATGTACACTGACAGTCAGGACATGTTTTTGATATTTTTGATTTAGCCTTTTTCACAGATTTGAGTTTAAATGGAGTGGGCTTGAGCTTAAAACATGTTTTGCAATTTAATAAATGCCTGGTTGCCATGAATACTGGCAAGTTTTATAAGGTAACTTTGTCAGGATATTATTTTGATTTATGATCCTTGTTGTAATTTATGATCCAAACCTTTCTCACAGGAGTTTTGTAAGTTGAGGGAGTCAAATTGTACTTTAATTTAGTTACACAGTTGCTACAAGTAGTAAAGGTTGCTGAAAAGTAATACTGTTGGTTACTTGTGTTTTATGGTAGCCCAATAAACTTGTTATTTGGAAGTAAAACACGTTTTGAAAATAAAGGAAGAGATTCAGAAATTCAGTTTGCATGATTCTCAGTCTGTACAGAATTTTATCATCTCTGAAACTTAAAAAAAAACCCAACATATATCGATATCGGTAAATATCGGCTATCGGCCATAACAGCAATATTAATATCAGATATCGGTATCGGCCAAAATGTCCATATCGGTGCATCCCTACTTATTATAATTATTTGCAATTGCAAACTGCAAAAGACAAATAAAATGCTATAACAATAAATAAACAATTACATTTATTGATTTCATGTATATGTCAAACTGATTTTACATGTTAAGCATGTGGAAAAACATTTTAAAGTGAATACTTATTGTGGTTTTCCAACATTCTAAGTGTAAAATCACATATGAAAATATATTTTATCTTATTTATATTAGGCAGCAAGCTGGTGTAGTGGTTAGCATTGTCGCCTCACAGCAAGAGGGTTCCTGGTTCAAACTCGAAGTGGAGGGTTCCAACCCCAGGCTGGGAGAGCCCCTCTGTGCAGAGTTTGCGTGTTGTCCCTGTGTCAGCATGGATTTTCTTCAGCTACTCCAGCTTCCTCCAAACTGCCTGTAGGTGTGAATGTTAGGGCGAATGGTTGTCTGTCTGTGTCAGCCCTGTGATAGTCTGGCGACCCGTCCAGTTCGTACCCTGCCTCTCGCCCAATGTCAGCTGGGATAGGCTCCAGCCCCCCTGCGACCCCTAACAGGATAAGCGGTTACAGAAAATGGATGGATGGTTTTCTGAACATTTTGTGTGTGAAATAAGATAAACACAATAACAATTAATTTAAAAAAAATTAAAACAAGATATGAGATTTGTTTGATAAGATGACAGCGCCATGTGTGACCTTGTTAGTCACAATCATTGTTTGTCCAGAGTATGGAGGGCAGGCAGCTCCATTATATCCCCCTCTATCATTTACTGAATCTCTGTAACTGGATATCCTTGTACAAGGTCACAGGGGGTGCTGGAGCCTGTTCTGTTCAGTTCAGTTCAGTACACATTTTTTTTCTGTTTCCACTGTGAAAAGCTGTGGATGGTACCAATGGAATTGTTTATTACCGTACCCATTTTTGGTCACCCCTCTGTTGGGATACCTAGCACACAGATCTGGTACTAAAAGGTGGAGCTAGAGACACTGCAGTCCATTGATTAATCAATAGAGGATGGTCACTCTTGCTCAGGGCTGAGTTATGGCTGTTTTTGAGGCTTATGTAACCACTGTTTATACTGTAACAAGTTTTTACATACATTAGTAAACTATAACTATAAAATGAACTAGGCCGACTGCCAGCAACTTTTACGGTGGAACGTTTACTTGTGATGTTACTCAATGCATGAGTTGACGATGTGAATCTATCAGCACACCTTAAATGTCAATATGACAACTTTGACCATTCCATTAGTTTTTATTGTGTTCATTTGCCCCCTAAGTGTAGTTCCTTTGGGCAAGAGTGAACACAGCAATCGCACCTCCTTGAAGAGGTGGTCTCGGTCCAGTTACAACCAACCTCTGGTGCGGTTCGTTTGTGGTGTTCCCACCTTGATCCAAACCAGGTTCCAAAGGTACTATAACAAAAGTGTTTGGTGGAAACAGGGCTATAGAAACAGAAAACCATTCACATTCACATTCACACCTACAGGCAATTTAGAGTCACCAATTAACCTGCATGATGTAGAGCCCAGAGAAAATCCACACTGATGTGGGGAAAACATGCAAAGTCCACACAGAAAGGCTCCAAACCTGGATTTGAAACCGGGCACCCTCTTGCCCTGAGGTGACAGTACTAACAAAATAACAACAACAACAAAACAATGGCAAACAAACAAAAAATAAAGGGGATGGACACAGAAACACAACTTCCACGTGTGCTGTTCTGGGAGGGATGTAAGTAGGAAAGTGTGTTTTCGGTTTTTAGGGTCAGTGATGGACAGCACGTCTTGGATGCTGCAGCTCACAGTCTGCAGCTCTGATCTGCAGTGTGACAGTCACTGAAAATGCTAATTATCTGCAGTGAAGGCTTAAGTCATTTCAAATACTATTTGCCAATGGAAATGTCAGCTGAGTTGTGTGTGTCTCTTTCTCTCCCTCTCTTTCTCTCCCTCTCTTTCTCACACACGCACGCACACACGCACGCACACGCACACACACACACACACACACATACACACACACACACACACACACACACACACACCACACAAAATCACACACAGCCAATAACAGTCCTTTTTAGCAAATCCACTTCTTGCTGCAGTGTGATTATTTTAGTGATTGTGTTTTTTTCTTTCTGAGCAGCCTGCCACGTCCTGAACCTCACTGATGTAGGCACATGTGGAAGAAAGTTTGCATGGGCACACACACATACACACACACACACACACACACACACACACACACACACATGCATAAATGCATGCACACACACAAGCACATTCATTACATAACCTGAGGTGCTAGAAAGCAACCCCTCCATCCCTGAGCAGACATTTTGCTTTCCTCTCATCACTTACAGGAGAAGCAGCAACACTTGGACTGTTGTCATTTTTACAGTGCCTCTTTATGGTCAACAAATATCCATGTCAATCATACACAAGTTACATTTACTTGATATTCTTCCTAAATCCTTCAAAGCGTTAACTCTCTTTCCCCCATCTAGTGTCCAGATGCAGAAAATAGCATTCTTATTTAGGCTGAGCAGCTGTCACAACCTGCTTCATCATGGTAAGTCACCAGCTATGTGCCATAATTCACAAACCAACATGCTAGACCTCCACGGGCTTGTTTTCCTCTGTGGGAGTGTAATCTCTTTTGTGTGAAGCGGACAGGAAGAGCAGTTGACACCAGCAGGTGAGGAGGGATGAGTCAGTTTGGATGATAAATGGCAGCGCAGAGGGAATGTACTGTACTTCCTGCCCTCTGTTAAATAAAAGCTCAAGGACACATGCAAAAACACACACACACACACACGCACACACACACACACACACACACACACACACACACACACATGTAGAGGAGGGAGGGTGGGGAGTTGTAAACAGAGAAGGCCATTTGTTGTTGTCCAGGACCAGAAGTGTCTAATGTGGCACTGCAGGATGTGTGTGTGTGTGTTGTTGTTGTTGTTGTTGTTGTTGTGAAGACTACAGGTATATAATAATCCTGATATCTTGTCATGCGAATCATGTTTCTAATTCATCACTATAACTTCTACATCAACCTTTTGTTTGATTACTTGTTACACTACATGTTTGCAAGTTTCTATTTTGATATCTTGTGGTCTTTTATATTTATTGCACTATTTCTTTTTTTTCATATTTTTAGATCTATATAATGAGTTGTTACCATGCATGGTTTACTGTCAGGTAGCTTCCAGAGCAGTTGTGTCACAAGTATTTTGTTGCTTAGTTTAATGTTTGTTACGCTGAAAAAAATAACTTTACTTTAGATTATACTGTATAATCAAGGCATGATAACATCTGACAGATCAAAACAAAGTAAAATAGCAACTATTCCTTACTCAGAGCAAACGACATTGTTGGGACCCATCTGCCAGACTCATAATGCACACAGCATCCCCAATACCCATTACCCTTATTCCCCCATCCCCAAGTGTGCAATAACTGGAGCACAAGCCCAGCACTTTTATTATATATTAGGGCTGTCAAGCAATTAATTAAAAAAAAAAATCCCACTTAATAGTTGAATTTAAATAGTTAGTCACGTTAGTCACTTAAATAGTTAGTCACTTTTTAGTTGCATGTTTAAAATTCCATTATTTTGCATTTAAAAACTGTTTTGATGTCAATATTAATAAGGTAAAGCCATTCTTACCAGTGTCTTGATTGGGAATCAAATGATTGCAAAGGAATTTATTTCATGATGTTGAAAATTTGAAAGGAAATGGCGATTAACCAAACTGGAAGATTCTCGTTTAATCTGGTTAGACAGTCTAAAAACATATAGGAGGGCCCTCCGCAATGCCAGAGCAAACTATTACTCATCATTAATAGAAGAAAATAAGAACAACCCCAGGTTTATTTTCAGCACTGTAGCCAGGCTGACAGAGAGTCACAACTCTATTGAGCCTTGTATTCCTTTAGCCCTTAGCAGTAATGATTTTATGAGCTTTTTTAATGACAAAATCGTAACTATAAGAGACAAAATTCATGACCTCCTGCCCTCTAACAGTACTAATCTGCCTTCAAACACAGCTATAAGTGCTGATACATATTTAGATTGCTTCTCCCTGATTTCTATTCAACAACCTCAATGATTTCTTCAACCAAGTCATCAACGTGTCTCTTGGACCCCATACCAACTAGGGTTCTTAAGGAAGTCTTACCTTTAATTAACACTTACATACTAGACATGATCAATATATCTTTATTAGCAGGCTATGTACCACAGTCTTTTAAGGTAGCTGTAATTAAACCTCTGTTAAAAAAGCCCACCTTGGATCCAGAGGTGTTAGCCAACTACAGACCTATATCCAACCTTCCCTTTCTCTCAAAGATCCTTGAGAAAGTAGTCGCAGACCAGCTGTGTGACTTTCTCCATGATAATAATTTATTTGAGGAATTTCAGTCAGGATATACGGCCCATCATAGTACCGAGACAGCACTAGTTAAAATTACAAATGATCTCCTGATTGCTTCAGACCAAGGTCTCGTCTCTGTACTTGTTTTACTAGATCTTAGTGCCGCATTTGACACAACTGACCATCAAATTCTGCTACAGAGACTGGAACATTCAATTGGCCTTAAAGGTTCTGCACTAACCTGGTTTAAATCTTACTTATCCGATCGTTTTCAGTTTGTTCACGTTCATAATGAATCATCTTCATGTACTAAAGTTTGTTTTGGAGTACCTCAAGGTTCAGTGCTCAGACCAATTCTATTCACGCTATATATGTTTCCCTTAGGTAACATCATTAGAAATCACTCTGTAAATTTCCATTGCTATACGGATGATACACAGTTGTATTTATCGATAAAACCAGAAGAAATGGATCAATTAACTAAACTTCAGAAATGCATTAAAGATATAGAAACCTGGATGAGCACCAATTTCCTGATGTTAAATTCAGACAAAACTGAAGTTATTGTTCTTGGCCCCAAACACCTCAGAAACTCTTTATCTGATGATATAGTTTCTCTTGATGGCATTGCTCTGGGCTCTAGCACCACCGTAAGAAACCTCGGCGTAATATTTGATCAAGATTTGTCTTTTAACTCCCATTTAAAACAAACCTCTCGGACTGCATTTTTTCATCTGCATAATATTGCGAAAATTAGGCCTATCCTGTCACTAAAAGATGCTGAAAAATTGGTCCACGCATTTGTTACCTCGAGGCTGGATTACTGTAATTCTCTATTATCAGGTAGCTCTAATAAGTGCCTGAAAACTCTCCAGCTAATCCAGAACACGGCGGCACGTGTACTGACAGGAACTAAGAAACAAGATCATATTTCTCCTGTTTTAGCTTCTCTGCACTGGCTCCCTGTTAAATCCAGAAATGAATTTAAAATCCTTCTCCTAATTTACAAAGCTCTAAATAATTAGGCTCCATCATATCTCAGAGAGCTCTTAGTGCCCTATTATCCCACCAGAACACTGCGCTCTGAGAATGCAGGGTTACTCGTGGTCCCTAAAGTCTCCAAAAGTAGAACAGGAGCCAGAGCCTTCAGCTATCAGGCTCCTCTTTTGTGAAATCACCTTCCTGTTTCGGTCCGGGAGGCCGACACCGTCTCCACATTTAAGACTAGACTTAAGACTTTCCTTTTTGATAAAGCTAATAGTTAGGGATGGCTCAGGCTTGTCTTGGACCAGCCCCTAGGCTGACATAGGCCTAGTCTGCCGGGGGACCTCCTATAATACACCGAGCCCCTTCTCTCCTTCTCACTTTCTCTCTCCCTTGCTAGTATTCATGTCCTGATACTGCATCTCCCTAACTTGGCTCTACTGCACGTCACTAACTCAGCGTGTTCTCTGGAGCCTTTGTGCTCCACTGTCTCGCAGGTTAACTCGTACCGCAGCTGTGCCTGGATGGTGTGTCGTGGTTGTGCTGCTGCAGTGGTCCTGCCTGATGCCTCCCACTGCTGCTGTTACTATTAGTCATACCTGTACTATTATACACATATCATTATTGTCACATACATATATAATCATATTATTAGGGCCCGAGCACGTCCGTGCGAGGACCCTATTGAAATTGCAGGAATTATTATTATTACGACAAAAGTAAATCGCTTATTTGGAGGCCTGAACATATTCCAAAACACGCCAATTTTGGCATGCGCATCAGTCGCGGTGTAAATTTAGGTATTTTAGGGTTCGTGGAGGTGGGCGGGTCAAAATGGCTAGGCCACGCCCCTTAAAGAGCACCCTACTCGGCAGGTTTCACGGATCTGCACGAAAATCGGTACGCATGTAGATCATGCTGAGACGCACAAAAAAGGTCACAGGGACACATAGGCTAAACCCAACAGGAAGTGAGATATTTGGCGTTGAACGGCCATTTTTGGCGTTTTCCACGTGTTGTATTTTAACGAACTCCTCCTACAGGAATAATCAGAACGGCTTCAAAATTGCTGTGCACCAACTAGACTAGTTTGTGATCAAAAGTTATTAACGGATTACGTAAACTCCAAACAACCTGACCTGGGCGTGGCGGCGAAGTTTGATGTCTCGCCATGAAAAACGAGATTGCTATAACTTTGGCATTAATAGTCCGAACGGTACCAAACTCCCCAGGATTCATAATAGTCCCGCCCTGAAGACGTCTACATGCAGAAATATTGAAATTTGCATAGCGCCCCCTGCTGGTGACAGAAAAAGCGATGTTTTAGACTTTGAGGTCCAGCTCTGAGCACGTTCAGCAAATCCAGCTCAAATTTGGTCAGAAAGGCCTCAACATGTTGGTAATGCTCCATGATGAAGAATTTTGACTGTCGTCAAACGGCGTTCCATCCGGAGGGCGGCGAAGTCGACCCTTCGCCAAAATGCATAAAAATGGCCTTAACTTTGGTGTTTTTGATGATATCCACCTGAAACTTCATATGTGTGTCAACAGTCCAGCCCTGAATATGTGATATGAATTTCGTCAATGGGCGTGGCCATATGGCTTGGCCACGCCCATTCATATGAATTACTTCCATAGGACGTCTCACCGATATGCACAAAAATTGGTACACATCTCCATCACCCCCAGACAAACAAAAAAGTCTCTTGGACCTCTAGGCTAAATTCAACAGGAAGTCGGCCATTTTGAATGTCATGGTCATTTTTGGTGTCGCGCACGCATCGTATTTTAACGAACTCCTCCTACAGAATTCATCAGAACGGCTTCAAAATTACCGATTACCATCTAGAACACTTCCTGATCAAAAGTTATTAAAAGGTCTCGCAGAATCTAAAGGGCACGCCAGTTGTGGGAGGTTGAATTTTGACGTCTCGCCATGAAACAGGAAGTGGCAATAATTTCACTGTACTTGGTCAGATCTGTGTGAAACTTCACAGGTATATTGACAGTCCAACCCAGAACATATGTTATGAATTTCGTTAATAGGCGTGGCTAAATGGATTGGCCACGCCCATTCACACAAATAACCACCATAGGACGTCTCACTGATATGCACGAAACTTGGTAGACACATGTATAACATCCACACGCACAAAAAAGCCTCTTGCACGGATAGGCCACACCCAACAGGAAGTCGGCCATTTTGAAATTTACAGTCATTTTTGGCGTTTTCCACCTGGCGTATTTTAATGATCTCCTCCTCCAGAAATGATCCAATTCACTCCAAAACTGCTGTGTACCATCTACACCAGTGTGTGATCAAAAGATATTGAGAGAATTGCTCAACATGGAACGGTGTGGCTGTGACATGGTGTATATTTTGAAGTATAACTCCCACAACTTGGACAGATCCACCTCAAACTTTGTCAATCTATCCAACACATGTAGAAGATGTCTTATTGTGAACACTGTAAGTTTTCGTCAAAGGGCGTGGCCATGACATGGCGGCGAACTTTGAGGTTTCGCCATGATTACAAAAGTTGTGTAACTTCACTGTACGTGGACATATCTTTCCAAAACTTCACACATATGACAACAGTGTAGCCCTGAAAACATCTACAGAGTAATTTGTCATCAGCGACATAGCGTCACCTACTGGTGGCAGAAAGTTACTGATTTCATTCTTTCATGTTTCTCCTCTACCAGATGAACCACAACCACCTCATTTTTACGGAGACATAGTCCCAACAATTTGATGATGATGACACCAGAAGTTTTTTGAGGTTTCGTCAAACGCTGTCACTGTGGCAACGCCTTATTCGCCATAAAACACTTATAGACACAGTCCTGCCCTGAACACATCTATACGCCAATACATGGTTATTAGTACGGCGCCACCTACTGGCAAAATGACACGTCTTCGTATGATTTCAGGGACATGACATGTAAGTCCTGCGTGAGGGGTCTGCCTTCGACAGGAATGAAGGGCGGCATGAGCCGGCAGCATGAGCCGGCGTCCTGCCAGCGCCCTCGAGTTGCGTGAGGGTGCGAGGGCCCGTTCAATGCTGCTTGCAGCTTTAATTAATATTATATCTGTTTCTCCTTATGTGTCATTGTGTCATATGGATTACTGTTAATTAATTATATTGATCTGTTCTGTACAACATCTATTGCTCGCCTGTCCGTCCTGGAAGAAGGATCCCTCCTTCTTTTGCTCTTCCTGAGGTTTCTACCATTTTTTTCCCACGTTAAAGGGGTTTTTTTGGGGAGTTTTTCCTTATCCGCTGTGAGGGTCCTAAGGACAGAGGGATGTTGTATGCTGTAAAGCCCTCTGAGGCAAATTGTGATTTGTGATACTGGGCTTTATAAATAAAAATTTAATTGAATTGAAATTGACTTAGATTTATTTTTTCCAAATCAGCGTTGAACTGCTACACTGGTGTGGTAAAAGCAAAGGAGTGCAATGGCAACTCAGTGTCAATATGGCGTGCAGATACTCTGAGATAATTTTGATTACTCACTGATGTCCAATGATTACTTGTTAATGCAACAGCATTTGCACTTTTTAGGAGTTCCAGTTTAGTTGCTTCCCTGGATTCATACAGGTCCTGTATGCGTAAAAGGCATATGACTGGTCACAACATGCCAACCTGAGGATATCCCTTATGGCCCAGATACACCAAACCAACGTAGAAGAACTAGCAGTGATGAAGGCCCCCTGCTGCATCTTCTCTTGTCGCCATGTCTCAACCCAAAAGTTGCACACGAACACACCAAACTGACAGCCAACACACCTGCATGAGAGGACATACCACTCCATACCAGCAGACAGTGGTCATCTGTAATCGTCATTCAAAAAGGGAAACCAGAAAACCGTCTTGACGCTAGTTAGCCAGTTAGCATATTAATAACACAATCCACAGTTGAATGAACAGAGCATATTTACCGTGTGCCTGTGAACAATAACACAAACCATCGGGAAACATTTCTGCTAAAGAGTTCAATGGATAAAGAAAAATAATCTGATCTCACATAACAAGTTTGTTGGCCTACTAACACCAATGAGGGCCAATGGTGTGGAACACACCACACCAACAAGGGCGGTAGATGCCCACCAATGACCTAACTTTGACCGATGGCCAACCATCGGCTTGGTGGGTCAGGGCCTTTAGACCCATGTCTTCCACGATATTGACTGATCTGCACTCAACTGCCACCTATTTAGCAAGTGCTGCAGTTAACTTCTTTAGTTTCATTTAGTTTCATTCATAGGTGTGTGGTAATTTGCACACTGCTGCTGCACCTGTGTGCTTAGTGCGTAGGTGGTAGCTTAACCTTAAAGTACTTGAGTGATATTTGACACAAGGTCAGTATTACTTTTGACTGTCTGGGAGTTTTTTTTTAAATGAAATGAGCCATTTATAAGCACTGTGGTGTTGTTTTTTTTCCATCACTGCAGCATCAGGAAGCTGCTGCAGTGGCTTGACTACAAGTGAGGGTGCATTGATGTAAGGGACAAAATAGCAGCATGTGATTAACGCGATTAGTAAGAATAACACGTTATGTTCAGGCCTTAATTGCATTGCGGTAAATATGTTAATGTTGACAACCCTACTATATCAACTTTTTCTAATATTTATTGCAATATTCTCTCACCTGCTGGTTTGTATCTATCCATCCATCCCTCCATCCATTCAGCCAGCCACCAACCAGCCATCCAGCCAGCCTACTCACCAGAAGAAAATGTTGGCATTGTGCATTTGTACATTTGCACTTGTTATACGATTCATAGCAACATTTCTAAAGTGACGTAGTACAGGTGCATCTCAATAAATTAGACTATCATCAAAAAGTTGATTTATTTCAGTAATTTGATTCAAAAGGTGAAACTCATACATAGATTCATTACACACAGACTGATATATTTCAAGTGTTTATTTCTTTTAATTTTGATGATTATAACTGACAGATAATGAAAACCCAAAATTCAGTATCTGAGAAAATTAGAATATTACTTAAGACCTATTTAAAAAAAAAAAAAAGGATTTTTAACAAAGAAATGTTGGACTACTGAAAAGTATGAACATGTCCAGCTCTCATTACTTGGTCGGGGCTCCTTTTGCATGAATTACTGCAGCAATGCAGTGTGGCATGGAGGTGATCAGTCTGTGGCACTGCTGAGGTGTTATGGAAGCTCAGGTTGCTTTAATAGCGGCCTTTAGCTCTTTTGCGTTGTTGGGTCTGGTGTCTCACATCTTCCTCTTTACAATCCACAATCCTCTCAAGGCTGTGGTTATCCCTGTTGCTTCACCTTTTTCTACCACATTTTCCATTGAACTTTCCATTAATGTGCTTAGATGCAGCACTCTGTGAACAGCTAGCTTCTTTAGCAATGACCTTCTGTGTCTTACCCTCCTTGTGCAGGGTGTTAATGATCGTCTTCTGGACAACTATCAAGTCAGCAGCCTTCCCGACGATTGTGTAGCCTACTGAACCAGACTGAGAGACCATTTAAAGGCTGTATATGAGTTGACTTTGTCATTGGGTGGAGGGGTTGGGGGATGTCGAATCACTTCAGTGAGATACCTGCTAAGCAAGAGACCACTACAGACCACTGCTCAAGACCAACAAACATGATTTAGCGAGTTTTGCAGTGATCTGTCCCTGCTTGTCCAGCGTGAATAGTGCCACGAAAAATTGTTGCTTTATTAAGACATTGCTCCATTTCAAGCAGGGATTTTGTCCCCTAAACCGGGTATTTTAAGCCAAGACATGATCTATTCATAACCATAACTAAGTGGTTTTTGTCCCTAAACTTAACCATACATTACCCACAATGTTGTTTAAACATGAAATTTCAATGTTTGCACTACCTAATAATGTGCAAATGTAACGTATCTACAGTTTGCAGAAGAGTACAATGCCAACTTTTTTCTGACAACTTGGTTGATTTACCATCAGAGATATACACTCAAACAGAGGTACTATTTAGATTAAAGAAAGCCCAGATTTTAGATGAAAAAGGCCGCATTTTTATGTAAAGTGAAGTCTGGACAGTTGCAGCATAGTTGACTAACACATCATACAACTGCTTGATGAGTTTCAGTATGTACCAGGGATCCCTAGGAAGCAAGTATTGATTCTGGATAACGCTGATAAATAAAACTGAATTGAATTCCACCTTAAGTGTTTCTATGGTAACTACATTAAGCTCATGATTGTTATTTGCACAACTTCTCAAACATTGTGCTCAACCATTTTATTTCTTGGGAATAAACACATAGCCTGATGTCATTTGGTGTAGTACATGTGCCAGAGTGTGATACAATCTTCTGCGTTCAGCTGTACTAACACCACAAGAAACAACATTTTTACTAAGGTGCTCTGTTTCATCAATGTGAAAAACAATATTGAAAAATTTGTGCTGTCGCATCAGTTTTCACACACACAGGACCATATCCACAGAAACAGACAGTAACATATGTTATGATTCACTAGCAAGGACCACCCCATCAACAAGTGTGTTTAACAGTTTTATTTAAGAAAAACATGACTGATGTACGAGGCTTAGATTGTTTGTAGACCATCCACTTTTCCAAACGCATTGAGGGGAAACTTCGACAGGGAACTCGCTGTAGCACCTGGGCCCAACAAAACCTGTCATGACTCAAGACAGTTGAAAGGAAGAGAGGGAAAGAGAAGACAGGGGTGGAAGGGAGGGGTTAAGAATATAAGATTTGAAGAGGATGAGTGGTTTTGGCAGGTATTTATGCAGGAAGTGACATGTTGAGGTGTGGTCCTGCTCTTGGAAATTCTGCTAGATAGCTTCAATTTACTAGCAAGGCCCACAACGTCACCAAGATGCCATTAACAGTTTTATTAAAGAAAAACATGACTGATGTGCAAGGCCTGGACTGCTTATAGCTTATCCACTTTGCTGAATGCATTGTGGGGAAGCTTCGACAGGGACCAGTGGCCCATGATATGTATTAAGTGTTCTGATATGCCACTACAGGAGGTGGAGGTAGGGCTCCAACTCTAAAGGAGTGTAAGCAGTAATGGGCAGGAGAAAGGCCAGACAAGGGGAGAACTTGATGGAAGTAATGATGGAACCAGAGTCAAGTAGCCACTTGTACAGACTCAGAGACGGAGATCCTTTCAATGTTAAGCTTTGGGACTCCCAGAACTGCAAGTAGTTGGCAAGGGTCTCAGAATGATTCAGGAATTATGGTATTTTGGAGTAAAGAAGAGTGTAAACTGGCTAGATTGACTGATTTTAGTGTTTCAAGAAGAACACCATGATGTCCAACACCATCCGTCCAGCTGTACTGGGTGACAAGCTGACAGCTATGCAGGTGGATGCCTCTCTGGTGTCCTGGATCGTGGACTACTTGACTGGTAGACCACAGTACGTGCGCTTGCAACACTGTGTGTCAGACAGAGTGGTCAGCAATACCGGGGCCCCGCAGGGGACTGTCCTCTCTCCCTTCCTCTTCACCCTCTACACCACGGACTTCAGCTATTGCACTGAGACCTGCCATCTTCAGAAGTTTTCTGATGACTCTGCAATAGTTGGATGTATCAGCAAGGGTGATGAGGATGAGTACAGGGCTGCTGTGGATAACTTTGTCACATGGTGTGAGCAGAACCATCTGCAGCTCAACGTGGCAAAGACAAAGGAACTGGTGGTGGATTTGAAGAGAACCAAGACACCAGTGACCCCGATCTCCATCCATGGGGTCAGTGTGGACATTGTGGAGGACTATAAGTACCTGGGGGTCCACACTGACAATAAACTGGACTGGTCTAAGAACACTGACGCCCTCTACAGGAAGGGCCAGAGCCGTCTCTATTTTCTGAGGCGACTGAGGTCCTTCAACATCTGCCGGACTATGCTCAGGATTTTTTATGAGTCTGTGGTGGCCAGTGCTATCCTCTATGCTGTTGTGTGCTGGGGCAGCAGGCTGAGGGTGGCGGACGCCAACAGACTTAACAAACTGATCCACAAGGCCAGTGACGTTGTGGGAATGGTGTGTGACTCTCTGGTGGTGGTGTCAGAGAGGAGGATGCTGTCTAAACTGCGAACTATCTTGGACAATGTCTCACACCCACTCCACCATGTGCTGGTCGGGCACAAGAGTTCTTTCAGTGGGAGACTCATACCACCAAAACGCACCACTGAGCGCCACAGGAAATCATTCCTGCCTGTGGCCATCAAACTGTACAACTCCTCCCTCTGAGTTGCCCTTGGACTGTTTCACCACTGTCACCAACTCATAATAAATTATTACATATTTATTCCTCAATAATCCATGCAATAACTGACTACATTGTTCAGTCTGTATATAAGGTTCCTGTATATATTGTAAATTATGTTGTGTGGTCTCTACATATATATTTTGTAAATTATCTTCTTATATTTCTTATATTTTGCTTCGTTTTGCACTATATCTTTTTTCTACACTTGTTTGCACTATATCTTCTTCTTTTTACACTTGTAAGGAGCACCTGTAACGAAAACAATTTCCCCTGGGGATCAATAAAGTATTTCTGATTCTGATTCTGATTCTGATGTCATCTCAGAAATATAACAAGTCTGAAATGTGATGGCGTGGGGTCAAAGGATTGAGGCAATGGACTTGGAGCTTCAGAGGAAAACAAAAAGCAATCAAGGACATGGCTTCTTAAGTTTAAGCAACATGAGGATTGCTGCACCGTGCAAGGGTGACTGCAAGGAAGACAGCAAGGATTTTGAGCAGGCTCTTTCCATAGATGACCTCTGAAAAGTGGAGGTAACTGAGGACAACAGGGGGCCAGGCCTGGACTGTCAGTTAAGATGTTTGTTACTGTTTACATATTTGTTACATCTTGCTGATGCTTTTTGTTATTTCACTATCCCTTATCCCTGCTGCAACACTTCAAATTTTCCCATTGTATGAATAAAGGTTGGTTATCCATCCATCCATTTTCTAACCGTTTATCCTCTTGAGGGTCGCGGGGGGCTGAAGCCTATCCCAGCTGACATTGGGCGAGAGGCAGGGTACAGCCTGGACAGCAGGGCTGACATGCAGAGACGGACAACCATTCACACTCACATTCACACCTACGGTCAATTTAGAGTCACCAATTAACCTATCCCCAACCTGCATGTCTTTGGACTGTGGAAGGAAGCTTATTTCTAATGAAATAACTAACATTACCGTCGTCATTAATAGCCAGTAGGTATCTCTAAATGTATCAGAAAGGAAAATGTAGGCATACAATATAATCAATCAATGTTCAATTAATTTTATTTAGAAAGCCCAATATCACAAATCACAATTTGCCTCAGAGGACTTTACAGTATACAACATTCCCCTGTCCTTAGCAGATGAAAAAAAACTCTTTAACAGGGGAAAAAAATGGTAGAAACCTCAGAAAGAGCAACTGAGGAGGGATCCCTCTTCCTCTTCAATCAAAACTAAGCACAAAAATTAAGGAAATTTTAGTTTGATAGATTATTTCTTTGTTGTAACAATGCTTCTTGGCAATAAATCTTAAACAAATCTTATGGTGCCTATCGTAATGCATTTGTGAGATGAGCAGCAGAGCTGTGCATGAGGGTTGCACCCATGAAAAATTTGCCAAATCTTCTCTGCCAATGCCGAACAGCTTTTTTTACTGTTGCTATTGACTCTTGTTTTGAGCTTCTGGTGCCCCCAGGTGTTGACAATCAGGTGCCAATCAGGCTCCTGATTGTCAACACCTGTGAGCATGGGCCCTGCTACAGTGGTCAGTTGGCATCTACTCCAAAAATCGGCATGCCATGTTTGACTGATCTGGATAGGGCCCGTGCAATAGGGCAACTTCAAGCTGTTGTTATGCAAAACAAAGTTTGGAATGAGTCCCAGTACCATCTGCAAACTGAAGGCCAAGTTCCACGTAACGGGGGATGTCACAGACAGGCTGTGAAGTGGGCATCCCAGGAACAAGGCACCCCAAGAAGACCATTTCCTCATCCTGTTAGCACTTTGGAACCGTAGGCAGACTTCTACAGATTTGCAGTCAAGGTTTGCGGGATGATATGGCCGATGGCTCTCTGCCCAGACAATCCGGGAACAGACTGCACACAGCCAATCTCTGGTCTCGTAGGGCTGCCAGGAGGCCTGCCATAACTGCCCTTCATCGTCAGGCCCATTTGCGCTGGTGTCAGCAACACGTGCACTGGAACCTGAACATGTGGAGGAACGTTATGTTCAGCGATAAGTCCAGATTCTGCCTATGGCAATTGGATCGTAGGGTCAAAATGTGGAGAAGACACAGAGAATACTTTGCTGATTGCTGCACCGATAGAGTAACACCTTTTGGTGGAGGCAGTGTGATGGTGTGTAGCGGCGTCTCCCACACTGGAAAAACGAGGCTTGTCATCATTAGAGGCAATCTCAATGCAGAGAGATATCGAGATGAAATTCTGCAACCAGTGCCAATCCTATAACTCCACAGTCTGGGACCAAACTCTATCCTCCAAGATGACAACGTTCGCCCCCACAGAGTGGGGTTTATCAGAGACTACCTCAAGAATTTGGGAGTGGAGAGGATGGAATGGCCTGCCAGCAGTCCTGACCTCAACCCTTTGGAACACTTGTGGGATCAGCTTGGGCTTGCTGTTCGTGCCAGAATGACCAACACAATTGCCAATATGTGTTGTTTCTTCAGACTTCAATCATCCAATCCACCAAACAACACCAAATTAGAGTCAACAGCAAAAAAAAAAAAAAAAAAAAAAATGTTTGGCATTGGCAGAAGATTTCATGGGCGCAACCCACATACTCAGCTCTGCTGCTCATCCCACAAATGCATGTTCCTTACAAATGTGGCACCATTTAAAAGGGAAGTAAACATGCTTTCCTACAGCATAAGATTTATTGCCAAGAAGCATTGTTACAACAAAGAAATAATCTACCAAACTAAAATTTCGTTACTTTTTGTGCTTAGTTTATATCAGTGGCGGCTGCTGGTCTTTCAAAGTGGCGAAGCTCATTGTCAGCTTACATCATAAAATTTGTCAATTTATTTATACGTAAATTCTGCCCTCCGTTCAATCAGTCATACTGAACAGTATGACTGATTGAACAATCTAACGAAACGATATTAAACTCCGACAAGGAAATGTTGAAATTATGTTAAACTGAAACAAGGAAATACTATGAGTGTGTTTTATTTACAGTGTAAGAAATGATCAAGTAATTTCGCCAAGCAAATACCAACAAATGGGTTTCAGTTTGTCTTTCGACTTCACCTGCAAAATCCGCGATGGGACTAAGCTGAGCTGTCAAGTGACGGTGCATGTCTCAAAATAGCCGTCAATCAAAACGGGATTCAGCCTTTCGACTGATCCTCCAATCATCATGCGGAAGCTCAGCGTCCAGCCCGGCCGAGGCCCGCCCACAGCTCCATTCACCCCCAGAGGCGCTGAGCGTCCAGGGGCGGGACAAAATCGTGGCATTTATCCAATGACCAGCGAGTTTTGAGGCAATGAAAAAAACTGTTCCATGCAGTCCCATTGAAGTGCACGGACGCTCAGCTTTTACAGGCAAATGCCATAGACCGTATGAGAAAACTGTGCTGCGGGAATGTATGAGAAGTTAACAACATCGATAAGTAGCTGATTCTGAACGAACTCGTCTTTGAGATGAACGTGTTTTAACGCATCTGTAGTCAATGAAATGTTAACACAACCGTACATATTTGACCATTTAATCTTTGACATTTTAGGGGAAGCTGAGCTTCCCTTGCAGTCTTAGAGAAATCCCCTCTGGTTTATATAGATTTGTTATCATCAGTGCTGAATCAGTTGATATTTTGCACGTTCTAATCATTTATTGATTCATTGTTTTGCCGTTATCCTGCAGTGCTTTCATGTGTAATGCTATGCAATGCAAACACAATCACGCTAAGAGCTTTGGCCCACCTCCACTCGTCTGCAGCAGATAAATCAGCTTTTGGAACAGCAGTTTTCTTTAGGAAAATAAGCTCTGGATTTCTTCTCCTCTTTGACAGGCAGTAGTCATCCCAACGGTCACTGCAGACCTGCAGGACTTCATGCGCAGTGTATGGTGTTACAATGAATTTGTAGCACAACTAGCCAAAACTTAAGCGCATCCATATCCAACGAAGTCTATGACAGCTGCTCTGAGTGTAGCTCCTCATTTTGTCAGCACAGGTCAGAAATGCGCAAACACGAACCACCCTTAACAACATAGGCATTTTTCCTCTGTAGGCAGAGGGTCACAGCAACTCCATAAACTCCATGTCTTCCTGTCACGTCCACCGCCTCCACTGCCTTTTTTCCTCTCTCTCTCCTCGTCCCCTCTTCAATGCATATTCTCCACTAACATAACATCCAAAGGCATCATCCACATAATAAAATAAGGTAAATAATCATCCATGACACTGAATAACTTTTAGATAACATTAAACTGTGTTTTCTGTAAACTGCTCTGATTACTATACTGTCTCCATAACTCACACATGGTTTCCATTGTTTTCCTGCAACAAGTGACATCTTGTGATATCTGGGGTTGTTTCAGAAAGAGACTTCTGCTTTACGAGGCAATAACAAACAGACCAGATCAAGTGAAAAGTAAAGAGACACTTCAGACATTATAACAATCTGAGCTGCACTTGTGCTTCTTTCTCAATCACAGAATAATTGAACTGGCACAAGTTAAATTTCTTGAAGAAGCTAACATGCCTATCTATTGCCAGGTCATCAGCTTGCACAAGGGCAGACCCTATACCCAAACAGCTGGCATCCACATCAAGCATAAATGGCTTGTCAAAACACAAAGCAGCCAGAACTGGAGCAGAGCAGAGTATTTTTTACCTGTGCAGATGTTTTTTGAGACTCAGAGACTAGATAAACCTTGCCTGTCTTTGACCAAATCAGTGAGTGGTACTGCCACTGTTGAAAAGTTTCTGCAAAAAAGAGGACAGTAGCCAGTGAGGCCAAGAAAGCACATCAGCTCTTTTTCTGTTGTTGGAACTGGATACTGCTCTACAGCCTCAGCTTTTGCACTGACGCTACTTTTGCCCTCGCAGACTCACACTGTGTAAGATTATCTGGAAGCCTTGTCTCCACCAAATGAGTGAACAGTTACTGGATACACTCCAGCTGAGTTTCCCAAGTGTCTGAGTAAGCAACTACATAATCCAAATACACTGCACACCCTTGCACGTCACCAGTAACATATCTTGCACATTCTGGAGCCCTAAAGGCATCACAGTGTATGAGTATTGGCTAGTGTTTTAAAAGCAGACTATCTGCCAATACCCTTTTAGAAGATCAAATTTACTAACAACTTTTGCCAAGCCCACCTGATCTATACAATCATCCACCCTGGAAGGTGGAAATGAGTCGGGCTTAGTGACTGCCACTTTAGGCTGGCTCCAAAATGGAGTCACTTTACAGCAGAGATAAACATATTTACAGCTTAAAGCCAAAAAAAGTTTGGTTTCTATAGCTAATTTCAACATCCATGACAATTGTGCGGGTGATTTTTTTTTTTTTTTTAAACTCACCCATTTACATTTATTAAGATCTACGACTGCATATTTAAGGGTGGGGTTGCTTAACTAAATCAGCTTCTTCTGGCTGTAGGACACACAAAGGAATCACACATGCAGGACGGCACTATAGGGAATCCCCAGGGTAAGTCTCCCCTGGCGTGAACTATGATCACAACACAATTTGTTATCTGATTTTTGGCCTTTTGGTGTGATGTTTTTGGCTGAAGGCACACACTCATCTACACTCCTCTCCAAGGTTGGGTAAAAGAGGAGCCAGACGTGCATTTATTGTGTTACGAGGACTCTAATGTTTTGATCATGCACAACACCTGCATTCCGCTCCAAAGTTGTGTGAATGAGCATTCCCCTCCAAGGTTGGGTAAATGAGAGGACAAGTGTTCATTTGTAGGCAGACAAAGACCCAAATGTTTTATCAGGTAAACAACACTTGCATTTCCCAACGAGTGTGGAGTCAGGTCACTTCGACCTGAACTTGCATTCACCTCGCTCTCTGCAGAGGGCGGGGTGGGATGAGTGAGAGATATGAGGTCATCTCGGCCTGAGCCTGCACTCTGTTGGCCAGCCTATGAATGATGCAGTTTGCTCTCAGACTTTTTACTACTGTATTATTTTACTGGAAAAATATTGTATACTGTATTACTGCACCAGGACATCATTGTACTGCACAATTATTGTATATCTTATATATTTTAACTGCACAAGCGCCTATTGATGAGTGGATTATTTTAGCATATTATTTTAGCATATCACACTATGATGAGCACATATATGCATGGAAAGAAGCACCAAGACACACATATTGAGTTATGAAAAGTAATAACATTGGGATTGAATGTTTAATGCACCTGAACCCCTTGTAATGATTGCTTTGATTAATGTTGTGGTTAAAGAAATGTTTAAAAAAAAAAAAAAAAAGAGAACATATGGGAAGGAGGTACCAGCCCGAACTTATCGGGGGAAGGTCCAGAAATAATCTAGGACGCCCCACCAATGTGTTTTGATCTTAGGGATTGGTTTACAAGAAAATGGGGTAGAAACTCTCAGCATTCCCGCCCAGCATATAAAGCAAAGCGCAGAAACTTAGAATTTTAGTCTGGTTCCGGAACTTGACTCACTGAGTTTTGTTTGTGACTTATGGCACAATAAGGCTCTTTTGCATCTGATCCAAGCGTCTCCAGTGACTGATTGAGTGTTGCTGATTGACTTGAAGCCATTGCTATAGAAGAACAAACTGAGTGAAGATTTTTTGAAGTATTTTGACACTTCACTGGCTCTGAAGCCATGACAAAAGAGAGGGAAATGCAGGCTGAAGAAAAATAATAACTAACTTATTTTCATAGAGAATCACAGTAAACCTAAAAAGCACAAAATAGATGATGTGATGATCAGTAAGTGGTGAAGGTGTGTGCAGCTTGGGGTGTGAGATGTTTGAGCACACAGTGCATCAGACAGAAGAGATAATCTCAACCAGAGAGGATTTCATAGTGTAACAGCACAGGGTAGCCCACCAGGTAGCCTGCCTGCTGCATTACAGACATACAATACAAAGAATACACAGACTACACAGTACACTTTATAAATAAGCCATCGCAGCTAATTACCATTATTAGCTTCAGCCTATGGCACTTGTTTTTACTGCATGTAACGAGCTGTTGCAAACTCAAGTAACATTTACTTTACCCTGTGCTCTGCTGTGTATGTGTGGACAGACACCTTCATGTAACACAGAGTGGCGTAAAAGCAAAATGCAGCAAAGACTCCGCACTGAAAGTGAAACTTAACTGTTGGGTAAAAAAGTTTGAATGCACTTGCAGCAACTGCTCTTCTCATCCATTGATCTGACCTGATCAGCTTTCAATGGATCAACAGATTATCCACTCGCAAGTCACAAACTGCAGCTGAGGAAAACAGAACTCATGAAGAGCTCCGCCTTCACTGCATTCACGGACCCTCCAAATGTAGACCCCGTCAAAGGGGTATTTTGGGGAGTTTTTCCTTATCTGCTGTGAGGGTCCAAGGACAGGCAGATGTTGTATGCTGTAAAGGCCTCTGAAGCAAATGGTGATTTGTGATATTGTGCTTTATATAATATAAATATATGTATTCAATGTATATATATAAATTCAAACTGAACTGAACTGAATTAAGACAGAATAACAACAAGGAATGCACTTACAAGAAAAAAAAAAAGAAAATTGCTCCCCTGTCTACTACTGTAATATGTGGAAAACACTGACAACTGAAGTACTCATCCATCCAGAGGACCCATGATATGATATAATCACGATGCTTAAGTCACAATACAATATTGGTGTGATTTTAAATATGTTGTGATATGCTGAGTATTGCGATAAAATATATTGCGATTTATTACCTTTTTTCAACTGTAAATTACATGTGTGCTGTTCATCTCACCTCAGCCATTTGTTGCAGCAGCAAAATGTATCTAGTAAACTGAGAAAGTAATTTATTATGTTATTCTAGCAGACTATCTAAAGTTTAATTTGTATTTGTGATATTGATAATTTATACAATAAAAAAATGATACTTGACATTGTGTGATTATACGATTTTGCCACACAAAAATTTCGCAATACTATGCTGTATCGATTTTTTCCCCACCCCTAGTCTCCAGTATGATCTTGAAAACACAGATGAAAAAACAGATGCTTGGTTTGCTCACGACTTAACAGAAGTGCACATTTAAGGGATTCAGTGTGGACAGAGATCGTCCAATGCAACGTGATAATCAAACACACACTTGTTAATAGGAACACATAAAACATAAAAAAATAATACTAAAGGTATGCATTCAAACAGCAATTTTGGCATTCAATTTTTATTACTTTTTTAATATATAATTTATGTATGACTTCTGAAACAGCCATTACTGTAACCCTATTACCCTATAGACCTATACCACCAGGCACTCGCCCTACCAGTAAATTATATCTTTTTATAGTTTCAGTACACTCATGATGTACACATGTAAATATCTGTCAAACATAATCCAAGCATGCTGTATACAGTGTATACATACTGTCATATTCACCTACTTTACAGCAGCCTGTTACAGTTATTCTACATTTATTTCAACGCCATTTGCACCATTGGCTGACTGTTTTAAATATGGAATTGTGTTATCGTTTCTATCTATCGATCTAGCTATCGATCTATCTATCTATCCTTTCTGTCTGTACATAGTAGTAAATGTTTAGTAGTCAAGTGTTTGTGTTTACCTTGTGCAGCTTTGTTGTCCCTGTTTTTAGCTGTATGTCTATTATGTCTATGTATACTGACAGCGACGTAAGTCAATTCCTTGTATGTTCACATATACTTGGCCAGAATTTTTTTTTTTTAATAAAAAAAAAATATCTGAATGAAATTGTAAACCCAATACCTATCCAGTGATTGAATATCTGAAGTCTTATATTCAGGTCCAGCTCTACCAAATATACAGTGTTCCTTTCAAGTGACCACAAATCCAGCCTTCCTCTCCTCCCTGCCTTCTCGTCCAGCACCGACACTCTGTGCCTCCAGGTTTAATCGTGGAAACAGAGCAGTGACAAGGGGCCGCAGCTGACTAAATACCAGACTGCTTATGCAACTAGTGTGCAGAGCTGATCAGCCAAGTACATTCAGCAAGCCAAGGCAACACACCATCACCTTTCAGTTTTCCTGAAACACAAACACAGTCCTGTTTCATGTGTGAGGACAAACTGTGAGGAGTAACTGAACACCAATAACTTAACAAAAAAAATTAAGCCATTCAGTTTTATAGCTTACAATAGGATTTGCCTTCTGTTTACAAAAAGCTGGCATGATGAGAGCCCTATTTTATTCAGTGAACGTAGAGATATTCATCTACCCATCTACCTTAAAAAAAATAGAGTTACCACTTCGTGGTTGTATGCCTCCGCGCACCAGTCAAGTTTCTCTTACAGTTTACATGCATGTCTGTGAAAACATGGATGCTTCACACACATCTATCCCCAAGCAGCACAGAAGATCTATACAATCAGCAGAGTTTTGTGTCACCAATTCAGTATCTGAAAAAAAAAAGTCTAATTTTCTGTTCCTGACATACAACATTGAGTGATGGCCAGAAAAGTGTTTTTGCAGAACATTATGATGGCACGGGCGGGTGGGGTAGTGGTTAGCACTGTTGCCTCACAGCAAAAGAGTTCCCAGGAGGGAGCCCTTCTGTGCGGAGTTTGCATGTTCTCCCCATGTCAGCGTAGGTTTTCTCCTGGTACTGCATGTCCAAAGACATGCAGGTTGGGGATAGGTTAATTGGTGACTCAAAATTGGCCATAGGTTTGAATGTGAGCGTGAATGGTTGTCTGTCTCTATGCATTAGCCCTGCGATAGTCTGGCAACCTGTCCAGGGTGTACCCCACCTCTGGCCCAATGTCAGCTGGGATAGGCTGCAGCCTGCCCCACAACCCTCAAGAGGATAAGCGGTCAAGGAAATAGATGGATGGATTATGATGGCACAGTCAAGTTGACCTTTGACCTCTTGAACATAAAATGTCATCACTTAATTATTTTATCCAATTAGACATTTGTGTGAAATTTTGACATAATTAGCATATAAATTCTTGAGTCATGGTCAAAAACATATTTTGTGAGGTCATACTGACCTTGACCCTTGACCTTTGACCACAAAATTCCAATCAGTTTATTCTTCAGTCCATGTGGACATTTGTGCCAAATTTTAAGACATTCCCGTTAAGTATTCTTGAGATATCACGTTCACACAAATGAGACCGATAAAGTCACAGGGACCTTAACCTTTGACCACCAAAATCTAATCAGTTCATCATTAAATCCAAGTGGACATGTGTGCCAAATTTGAAGAAATTCCCTCAAGCTGTTCTTGAGATATCACATTCATGAGAATGAGATGGACACAAGGTCGCAGCAAGACACCAGACCCCCAACTGCTTTGGGCAAATGTCTAAAGCCCCTTTTACACTGCCAGATTTTCTGCGAATATTGGGCCGATTTGCTGGCAAGCTGCGAGCGTTTACAGACAGCCGGATTGGCGAGTTGATCCGAGGTGCCCAATTTTCCGCCTCGTAGGGTAGTCATATTGGCGGAACGGTTTTGATCTAAACAGAGCGAGGTGGCTTTCCGCCTCGGGAGGGTCTGTTGATGACTTGTGGGAAGGGCTGTTGATGACGCTGCACGTTCGACCCACTGGCGTGGACTTCAAACCAGGAAACAGCTGATAGCAGGAATGCGTATCTAGCAGCACAGTAAGGAGACGCAAAGCAGAAGATGAGCAACTGGGGAGATAAAGAATTGCGCGCCCTCCTTGCCCTCGCTAACGAGGAGGACATTAACCGTCAGATGACGGGAACTGTGAAGGACAAGCCGATGTACGAGAGAATCGCCGAAGGACTGACCAGCCGCGGCTTTCCTTGGTACGTCACCTTTTACGTCACACGCTGAGCTGCATGTTCTGTTACTAGCTCAAAAACAAAAGTAGGCAGGTGGCAATTTGCCGCATTCCCCGATTTTGTTTTTATACTGCCAATGCTGAAAGAAGACGGATTGGGCTTTCCTGCAAATTTGCACAATTCCTATGTAAAAGAGGCTTAAGAAGTTGATGCTGAGATGACACTGTGTAATATTTAAATGCAAGAGCAAAACATCTGTTTCAAGAAATGACTGACAGCGCATAAAAGTGGTAACTTTAGATAGTCCCGAATAACAAATAATCAACTAGGATTTAAATTCTGACATACCAACATATTCTAATCCCAAGATGTTATGTATTGCATCTACATATTATGCACTAGGTATCCTCCAGCATCTGCTGTTGATCTGGGATGCCGCAACCAACACTGGAACATCAACAAAAGCACTTGGTTAGCTTTAGGCCAAAAAGCACGTGATTAGGTTTAGAAAAAAAACATCATGGTTTGTCTCTACATTCACACAGGTAGAGAACAGCGGGTGAAAGTCCAGGATTTGTTGGGCCCATCAACCACCCTTCCCACTGCCCTATAGGGACTTTTCAGCTCTTTATATTACATCATGACCGGCAGCATTTTAACCTGATGCCATCCAGCAGTGTATCATACCACTGCAACAAGTGCCGCCTGGCTACGTTATAAATTGATGTCGCCCATCTGCGTATCATACTGCTGGTACAGGTGCTGTCCAGCCAACCAGCGGCGTGTCATAACAGCATGAAAAGTTCCATTTTGACCACTTTACAAACTGAAAAGCGGCCAAATGTATCATTTGACCATATAAAATAGTCTAAGGGTCAGGAAAATAATTATTCAGACCTCCACCTCCTGTAACTGACCTCTGACCTCTGTCTTTATTGTAGTCAGACATCCTTTTCAGCCTAAAACTACATTCAAACCCTTCTCATTAACAAGCTAACAATCCAACACTCTACCTTGTAAGGGGCACCTACATGAAAATGACCGACATTAGGACTGGGGAATATATTGATATTATAAAGATATCATGATATAAGACTAGATATTGTCTTTGATTTTGGATATGGTAATATCCTAAGTGTTGTCTTGTCCTGATTTTAAAGGCTGAATTACAGTAAAGTGATGCAATGTTCTGAACTTAACAGACTGTTGAAACTGTTCTATTATTTGCCTTTAACAACTGAGTCACTCTATTACTGATGATTATTTATCAAAAATCTCATTGGGTAAATATTTTGTAACACATATTTTGTAACAGTCAACACTGCAGTGTTGTTGCATTATTGGTATTTAGGTATTTGGTTTTATTTTATTTTTATTAATTTTATTTATAAATCCCAATATCACAAATCACAATTTGCCTCAGAGGGCTTTGCAGCATACGACATCCCTCTGTCCTTTGGACCCTCTCAGCGGATAAGGAAAAACTCCCCCGACAACACCCTTGTCTTACAACTCCCAGGATGTGAAACCTCTACCACCAGGGTTGTCTGTCTAATGTCTTCTGCGCCTCTAGAAAATAGCCCCTTATGATGTCATGATGATGTAATCAGGGTTATCTAGTCTGATAGACCCACGGTCTCACTTATAGCCATTGCATACGCACAAAATGAAGCCCCAAGGAGGCGTACGTCACTTCCCACGCAAAAGTTGTGATCTATAAAAACAAACTTAATGGTAGAATGTGCACATCTGTATGAAAAGTCTGACCCATGCATACAAACATTTTGAGACAGGGAAAGCGAAACAAGTCTAGAGCTGTACCCAACTCAGAATTATGTCCGTCGAATCATATTCTGCTTCCAACAAATTTTGTAGGAATTATTCAACTCTGATGGTTTTTTCCATATAAAGTTTTTAAGTTTGAACAGGGCTCAGCAGGACGCTCAGTGTGACAGCAGCATTCAGTTAGTGTAGTAAACAAGCTAACGGCGTAAACAAAGACTTGGAAATGTGCAACATAATTTTTTCCAACACTAGATATCAAAGAAAGACGGAGACTGTGTTGTATTAGGTATCTGTGAGCTGTAAGTTCACCACTTTTAGACAAAAGTGAGAAGACAATATTATCTCAGAGCCTTAGGGTCGGAAGTTTCTCCTCCTCTGTGCCGCTGCTTCATGTCTGCTGCTGTCTGTACCAAAGAGCAGCATGAAAGTTAAGAGCGCTCACTCTGCAGCAAAATCTGGGGACCAAAACATCCCCAGAAGTGCACTGCACAGCACACCAACTGGCCAAAAAAAAAACTTTCTACAAATTTCTGAACTCATGGATGAAATATTTTCTTAATATTAATATTTCTTTCTTAATATTTTCTTTTACATGTATCTTTGCACCTGCATCAAACAGCGTTTCTTTGTAAGCAGCAAGCAGCATCTTCTCTTATCCTACCAGCTGAAATCACCACTGCTGCCAGTGTGACACCCGCTGGTGAGGACTGATTAACACCAGACTGCATATGTGACCTATATTGTGATCTGTGACTCATCATGCTGGAGTGTGTCTTACGTGTGTGTGTGTGTGTGTGTGTGTGTGTGTGTGTATCTGTCTGTCTGATTTTATGTGCCATCAAGGAGCTTAAGCCCACTTTGATCAGCTGTGTTTCTGTCTTAAATCACAAACACACACAACCAATCATCCTCCCACATCCTCCCAAATACATTGTCACAAGCCTAGATTCTCTTAGGCAAGGCACAATAATCACTTTGGCCCGGTGAGCACTGAGATCAGCATGTGGACTGTGACAGTCTGGATGTAAACATTATGGTCTCTTATTATAATCCAGGCATCCTCAGCTTCAGCATTTTGTCACGCTATGTCATGTTGGTTCCCATCTGAAGTCTGTCCTTAAACTGCACTGACCCTGAGGAATCTCACTTTAGTTTAAAAGAGCTCAGAGCTGAGTGACAGGCAAACACACACACATACAAAAAAGCAAGCTGCTGCATATACCTGAGTGCCCACAAAACACAGGATGCATGGTGGAAATGGTGAGGGAGGGGTGAGGGAGGGGTGCAAGAGATTGTGTTGTAATCAATAAAATAACAAATATTCCACATTAATATTCTAAACAATTTAAAACACAGCAATGTAGTCGATTGCTGGAGATTAATGGGATAACGCCACACACACATCACCAGAACCATAGCATTGTTTTCAGTGTGTGCTGCTGCACAGACAAGGCCCAATCGATCATGCGCCGAATACACGAAAACACAGTGATGCTGTATAATGTCGCGAGTCAGATATGGGTTAGTCAGGGTGTAGGTGAGGATACCGTCGATCCGGTTTAATTCCGTTACTCACCCTTCAGTTGGTTCCCATATGGGCGCTGTGGAGTCTGCCCTGTCAACCCAAGCTGGTGGTAAACACACGGGATAATCTGATCGCATACTAAAGCCAGGTGAGCCGGGAGAAACGTCTGATGTCGGTGTCCTGTGAAAAGCCTCCGTGCAGCCGTGTGACGGTGGATGTGGCGCCGCGCATCCTCCAGACTCCTCCGGCTCTGCGTCCTATTGTCTCCGCATCGCTCTGTCCTCTAGGATGGGAGGAGAGGAGAGGGAAAGTAGCAGAGGAGCGAAACAACACCAGTAGTGAGGAGAGGAGGGGGGAGAAAAACCCTCCCCTCGTCTCCGCTCTGGCCAATCGCGGCGCTGCTCCGCAGGGAGCCGCCGCTGCTCGCTGTCTCCATACAGACTATGCATTCAGGGGCAGTCGGAAATATCAAAGCGATGCAGGGGCGTCAGTTCATCTAGTGCCACACCAATATAGGTCTGCTTTTCCAGCCATTATCAGCCACAACTGCCTAACATTCACTGACTGTGACTAGATTTCTGGGGACAGAGTGAAAATGACTGAGGTTCACCTGATTATAAAGTCATAGGTTGTTTTTTTGTCATACAGTTTTACAGTTGAAAACCATCATTAATCACAGACCCCAAATTCTATAAAAGATGGAATGGAAAAATTGAAAAATTCCCTGTTTAACAATAACAGAGTTCACAATGAATAACAGAGTCAAATGTTCCCAATCACTTTGAAGTATTTTGCATTATTTTCAATTCATTGTCGATTCGGGGTTATTTCACTCTATATGGCACATTTGTGGTTTAAAGCGTTTTAGGCTAAAGGAGCTGTATACAATATTCAGAGCATTGTTAGAGAAGCAAACCACTATTTGCTATGTAAAGATATAGTGCAGTAGGACTTCCGGTTATGGCGTGCACGGAGTAGACGTAAATTCTCAGGCTCCCGCCACAATTTCAATTTTCACTGATTTAAACCCCAACTTTCTTAAAATACACCGACTTGACCCCTTCTGCTACTTTTATTGGAGTATCTAGTGTCGCCCGGACTGCACACTATGCCTCCCAAAAACACAAAACAAAACAAAGACGAGGACGCACAGTCAGCTAGCGTGGAAGCCATGACGGTGCTACTGGAGCAGCACAGGAAATCTCTCTCCACCGAATTCAAGTCATCCCTGGGCGCAGTGGATCGCAAGCTAGACCAGATCCGCTCGATGGTGGAAGACCATGGCAACCGTATCTCCTCGCTGGAAACCTTCTCTAACAACGCTGAGCCAGCGCGCGGAATACAGGGACGCCATGACCATGCTGTACAAGCTCAGGATGCGGCCGGCTCTCCTATTTCCAGCGCGACTACACATCACTCTTCCCAACGGTGAAAAGAAATGGCTCAAGTCCGCCGCTGAAGCACGTAAATACATTGATGAACACAAAGTAGATAACCAAGGTGATAATTAATCTCAAAGTCAGACAGCAAACCTTTTAACGCATATGGATGTATGCTTATACTGCTGTGCTGACCTCCGACGCCCGTTTTCCCTCTCAGCTGATCATGATATGTCAGCTGATTAACAGCTCGGGCTAGGACTTGTTTATGCTGATGCAGCGGTGTTTAAAATGTGTGCCACTGCTAGCCGGCCACTGTTAATGTTAGGGGATTTATACTGTTCAAATTATCTGGTTAATGTTACTGTTATGACCAATAAGTTGAATTACTGGGGGTTTTGTTCTTATTACTAAGTAAGGAAAAGGGATATCCTGAGAGGTAATCAGAAGACTTGTTGCTAATGCATATGTTTTTGTTCCTGATGCCACCACTTGCGGTGGTCAGATGGGTTATGGGCTGGGGTGGGTTTTTCTTTCTGTTTTTGGTTTTGCTATGTTTTGACTGTCACCCCATTCTGTCTGCAATGTCACATACAGTACTACTAGGTATACATTCAACTGGAAACATCTGCTCCCTAATGGGTGCCTGCTGCAACTCTTTTTTTCTCTCTTCTTTTTTTTCCATAGCCTCTGTTCACCTATCCTACAATGAGTAACAATGTAAACCTAATTAGCTGGAACGTCAAGGGTCTTAATAACCATGTCAAAAGAAATAGGGTTTTGTCACACCTCCAACACCTTAAAGTGGGAATCGCATACCTGCAGGAAGCCCACCTACGTGACGTAAACCGTTCTTTACTCAGTAGAGGTTGGGTTGGGCAAATGTTTCATTCATCTTTCCAGGCCAGGGCAAGAGGAGCTGCCATTCAAATTGAGAAAAACATCCTATTTGAACCTTCCAGTGTTGTCAAAGACCATAATGGCCGTTACATCATTGTGTCCGGAAAACTGTTTAATAGAAATGTGGCATTGGCTAATGTTTACGCCCCAAACTCAGATGACGCTGCCTTCCTTGAGCGCTTCTTCTCCGCCCTCCCCAACCTGGACTCACACTCCCTGATACTTGGTGGTGACTTCAACTGCTGGTTAGATCCAGAGCTGGACCGCTCTTCTCCTAGACCAGCCGCAGTTAGCAAGTCAGCCAAATGCATACAGTCCTTCCTATCTGAATATGGTCTCTCAGATGTGTGGCGTTTTCTACATCCCAAAGACAAGGAATTCTCGTACTTCTCAAACGTTCATCACACTTACACTAGAATCGATTATTTTTTCCTCGATAACAACCTTTTAACACAGGCCCGCTTCTGCAAATTAGAAAGCATTGTAATTTCTGACCACACCCCCCTTGTCCTGGGCTTATCCCTCCCTGGCACTGGTCAAGTGGGAAAACATTGGCGATTCAATTCAACTCTACTATCAGATGAAACTTTTGTGAAGTATATTACAGATCAAATTTCATTCTTCCTTGATACGAACACCTCCTCAGAAGTCTCCAGTCTAACATTGTGGGACACTCTGAAGGCATATCTGAGGGGACAAATTATTTCCTTCATAGCAAACAGAAATAGCACCCTTAATAAGAGACGATTAGACATTTTAAATCAAATCCATAATATAGATAACCAATATGCCAAGACACCCAATCCTGAATTGTATAAGAAGCGACTTGGGCTCCAAACCGAATTCGATCTCTACTCAACATACCAGGCTGAGACCTTGTTGCTTAGAACAAGGAGTGATCACTATGAGCACAGTGACAAGTCAGGAATGCTCCTGGCAAATCAGCTTAGAGGCATGAAAGCTACACAAATAATCACTAAGATTTGCAGAGATAATGGTGTAGCTCCGTCAGAATTTTATAAAAAATTCTCTACACAGCTCACGCCGCTACTCACCTCAGTTTTATCTGAATCTCTTAAAACGGGCAGCCTTCCACCAACCTTTAATCAGGCTTGCATTACCCTCATAGCCAAAAAGGGGAAAGATCCAGAGGATTGCGCCTCTTATAGGCCCATCTCCTTGTTGAATTCAGACGTTAAAGTCTTTGCCAAGGTGTTAGCTGAGAGGCTGGAGGATGCTCTTCCCACTATTATAGAAGCTGATCAAACCGGTTTCATAAAAAATCGTCACTTCTTCTTTAACTTACGCCGCCTTTTTAACATAATATATTCCCCCTCAAACATTGTTCCTGAATGTGTGGTCAGCCTGGATGCCGAAAAGGCGTTCGACAGAGTGGAGTGGGACTATTTATTCTCTGTTTTAGGTAAATTCGGATTCGGACCAACATTTATTTCTTTGGTAAAACTTCTATACACCTCTCCCTCAGCCTCTGTCTTAACAAATTCTATATATTCACAGCCCTTCAGATTGGAAAGAGGTACACGCCAGGGCTGCCCTTTGAGCCCCTTGCTCTTCGATCTCGCAATAGAACCTCTGGCCATCACCCTTCGCAGCCAAATCCCAGGTATCAGGAGAGGGGGGGTGGAGCACAAGGTATCGCTACATGCGGATGATCCGCTGCTATACATCTCTGACCCACTTTCTTCTATGCCTGCTGCACTCTCCCTGCTCAATCAGTTTGGACAGATATCTGGATATAAGTTAAATCTTAGCAAGAGTGAACTATTTCCGATTAATGCTAAGGCGATGGGATTAGATTACTCAAACATACCACTAAAACTTGAAAAAGAGAAATTTACTTACCTAGGGGTAGTCATCACAAGACAATACAAAAACATTTACAAAGAAAACTTTATTCAATGTTTGAACAAGACAAAACAAGATATTACAAAGTGGTCACCCTTATCTCTTTCCCTTATAGGGAGAATCAACTCAGTGAAAATGACAATACTGCCCAAATTCTTATACCTCTTTCAGTGTGTTCCTATATTTATACCCAAGTCATTTTTTAACTCACTAGAGTCTGTTATTTCTTCATATATTTGGAATCATAAGAAACCCAGACTTTGTAAAGCCCACCTACAGCGACCTAGGGGTCGTGGAGGAATGTCTCTCCCTAATTTTCGCTTTTACTACTGGGCGGCTAACATTAGATGTCTTGTTCTATGGCTACACCTCCAACCTAACTCCCCAATATGGACATGCCTGGAGGCTAATTCCTCCAGAGGTACATCCCTTCCTGCACTACAGGGGGCAGCACTCCCTCTGCTCCCCGGATCCACTGGTAATGTGGTTGTGCGCAGCTCCCTGAGAGTGTGGACCCAGTTTAGGAGAAGCTTGGGCTTGCAGCTGCCATCCCTTTTGTGCTCAATAGTATCCAATCACTTTTTCCCTCCATCAATGCAAGATGCAGCATTTCTTGAATGGCATAAGAAAGGTATAAGAACTTTCCAAGATTTGTTCATGGATGACTGTTTTGCCTCATTCAGTGACCTGTCCAAAAAATTTAACTTGCCAGCTAACAACTTTTTCAGATACCTGCAGGCAAGGCATTATGTTCGATCTCTAATACCCTGCTTCCCAAAACTCCCTGCCCACAACCCTATTGACAAACTCCTTTCGCTCCAGCCCCTTGCCAGGGGATCAATATCTGTCATATACAATCTGATATCTGAGCTAAAAAGCACCTCCCTTAACAACATTAAGACTGCCTGGGAGCAGGATCTAGACCTGTCACTTTCAGATGATTTGTGGGATGTGGTCCTTAAACAAGTACATTCCACATCTATGTGCGCACGCCACTCCCTGATCCAATTTAAAGTTGAACATAGAGCCCATCTATCCAAATTGAGATTATCCAAGATGTATCCGGATGTCAGTCCCAACTGCGACAAATGTCAAAGTCCAAATTCTTCACTAATCCATATGTTCTGGACATGTCCCAGCCTTGAAAAGTTCTGGAGAAGCGTATTTCAGACCCTCTTGCTGACCCTAGACATTGTCATAGAACCTGATCCACTCTTGGCCCTTTTAGGTGTCATGAAAGCTGGGGGGCTGCCAAAATCCAAATGCGCTGCCCTATCGTTCGCTCTTCTTCTGGCGCGCAGGTCAATTTTGCTCAGATGGAAAGGAGCTCGCCTTCCCACACACTCCCAATGGTTACAGGACCTCTTGTCTTGCCTAAAGTTAGAAAAAATACGCCACTCTATCCATAAGTCAGAACAAAAGTTTTATAGGATAAGATCACCGCTTCTTGCTTACATTCAAAGACCTGATGTTGTTATTGAACCCTGATAATCCCAACACTGCCCTTGATACTCCAGCACTAAGACCCACAGACCAGGCTCCCAAAATGGAACTACTGTACCTTATAGCAGTTATCCCACTGTGATTTCCTAGTGTGTATGTTTATATGTCACCGATTTGCTTCATTTATGTCTCTATGTACTGCATTCCTTTACACATATGCATGTGTTTATGTGTAGGTGTGTTTGTTTTTGTTTCTGTTTTTTTTTTTGTTTTGTTTTGTTTTTTTCTTCTTGAGGGGAGGGGTGGGATGGGTTTGAACTTGCAATATTGTGACTACCTCTAAAGACTTCTGTACAATTATCTATACCTACATAAAAACCAATAAAAAGAATTTTGAAAAAAAAAAAAAAAAAAAAAAAGATATAGTGCAGTAATGGTGTCCTGAGCAGAGACTGAAGTCATGCATCCTCCATATGTGTTAGATGCTGCTCTGCTCTTTATTGTGGTAAACAGTCCGGCTGCATGACCTGTTCTCATTATCAGATTGTGAAATACTGAGGCTTTGTCCCGCCCCACAGCATCTCATAATGATGCACACATTCAGGCACCCTTCAGCGTCTCTATGTGACAAACAGCTGGCACACATTGGGCCTTATTTATTAATATTTGCATAAAAAATTTCTTAATCTGGTCATAAAATGTGTGCATTCAAAATTACCATCAGATTCATGACATGGCTGATTCTGTTCTTACCACTGTGTGTATGTAAGTGAATCAGAAACATTCTGGATTGACAGGCACATGCCTGCAATTTGCAATCAGCCTACTGCCACACCCACATTTTTCTATTTAAGGAAATACATTTGCCCAGAAGTGTATCATTGAGAAAGCAGTGAAGTTGTTTCTACGCACATATTAAGACCCTGGCTCACCAGTGTCAAGCTGTCAGTGAGAGTCAGTGAATAATTAGAATTATTAATGTGAATGCAGCATTTTGTTCAAACTGTTATCCTATTCTTTATTCACACTGTCGTTATCCAAATATTTATTATTGTGTGAATGCTGTTGTCAGATGTTATCTAAATTTACAAAGAAATAAAAAAAACATCTCTTTAAGTCTTGAAGCATTATTTCAATTTTCAATTTCAATTTATTTATAAAGCCCAATATCACAAATCACAATTTACCTCAGAGGGCTTTACAGCATACGACATCCCTCTGTCTTTTGGACCCTCACAGCGGATAGGGGAAAACTCCCCGAAAAAAAACCCTTTAACAGGAAAAAAAAAAAAAAGGTAGATACCTCAGGAAGAGAAACTGAGGAGGGATCCCTCTTCCAGGATGGACAGACGTACAATAGATGTCGTACAGAACAGATCAGCATAATAAATTAACAGTAATCCATATGATACAACGAGACATAAAGAGACACAGAGACAGAGAGTAAGATGCAGGGCAGACAGCAATGCTAATAGCTTACAACAACATTAATTTAGGTAACAATAATATGGTAACAATTACGGTAATTGTGGTACAATATGTTGTAGGCATATATTAATATATGATAGTATATGTATGTGACAATAATCAGAAGTGTATAATAACAGTACAAGTATGACTAATAGTAACAGCAGCAGTGGGAGGCATCAGGCAGGACCACGGCAGCAGCACAACCACGACACATCATCCAGGCACAGCTGCAATATGAGTTAACCTGTGAGACAGTGGAGCACAATGGCTCCGGAGAACAAGCCAAGTTAGTGATATGCAGTAGAGCCGAGTTAGGGAGATGCAGTAACAGAATGTTAGCAAAGGAGAAAGTGAGAAGGAGAGAAGGGGCTCGGTGTATTATAGGAGGTCCATTGGCAGACTAGGCCTATGTCAGCCTAACTAGGGGCTGTTCCAAGACAAGCCTGAGCCATCCCTAACTATAAGCTTTTTCAAAAAAGGAAAGTCTTATGTCTAGTCTTAAATGTGGAGATGGTGTCTGCCTCTCCGACCAAAACAGGACATGATTCCACAGAAGTGGAGTCTGATAGCTGAAGGCTCTGGCTCCTGTCCTACTTTTGGAGACTTTAGGGACCACGAGTAACCCTGCATTCTCAGAGCGTAGTGTTCTGGTGGGATAATAGGGCACTATGAGCTCTCTAAGATATGATGGAGCCTGATCATTTAGAGCTTTGTAAGTTGGGAGTAGGATTTTAAATTTAACTCTGGATTTTACAGGGAGCCAGTGCAGAGAAGCTAAAACAGGAGAAATGTGATCTTGTTTCTTAGTTCCTGTCAGTATACGTGCCGCCGCGTTCTGGATTAGCTGGAGAGTTTTTAGGGACTTATTAGAGCTACCTTATAATAGAGAATTACAATAATCCAGCCTAGAGGTGACATAAGTGTGGACCAATTTTTCTGCATCTTTTTGTGACAGGATAGGCCGAATTTTTGCAATATTACACAGATGAAAAAATGCAGTCTGTGAGGTTTGTTTTAAATGGGAGTTAAAAGACAAATCTTGGTCAAATATTACTCCGAGGTTTCTTACAGTAGTGCTAGAGGCCAGAGCAATGCCATCCAGAGAAACTATATCATCAGATAAAGAGTTTCTGAGGTGTTTGGGGCCAAGAACAATAACTTCAGTTTTGTCTGAATTTAACATCAGGAAATTGGAGCTCATCTAGGTTTTTATATCTTTAAGGCATTTCTGAAGTTTAGTTAATTGATCTGTGTCTTCTGGCTTTATCGATAAATACAACCATGTATCATCAGCATAACAATGGAAATTTACAGAGTGATTTCTAATGATGTTACCTAAGGGAAGCATATATAGCGTGAATAGAATTGGTCCGAGCACAGAACCTTGTGGAACTCCAAAGCAAACATTAGTTCGTAAAGATGATTCATTATGAACGTGAACAAACTGAAAACGATTGGATAAATAAGATTTAAACCAGCTTAGTGCAGAACCTTTACAGCCAATTGAATGTTCCAGTCTCTGTAGCAGAATTTGATGGTCAGTTGTGTCAAATGTGGCACTAAGATCTAGTAAAACAAGTACAGAGATGAGTCCTGTGTCTGAGGCAATCAGAAGATCATTTGTCATTTTAACTAGTGCTGTCTCAGTGCTATGTTGCTCTCTAAAGCCTGACTGAAATTCCTCAAATAAATTATTATCATGGAGACAGTCACACCGCTGGTCTGCTACTACTTTCTCAAGGATCTTTGAAAGAAAGAGAAGATTAGATATTGGTCTATAGTTGGCTAACACCTCTGGATCCAGGGTGGGCTTTTTTAAAAGAGATTTAATTACAGCAACCTTAAAAGACTGTGGTACATAGCCTGTTAATAAAGATTTATTGATCATGTGCAGGATGTAAGTGTTAACTAAAGGTAAGACTTCCTTAAGTTGCCTAGTTGGGATGGGGTCTAAGAGACATGTTGATGACTTGGATGAAGAAATCATTGAGGTCAGTTGTTGAAGAGAAATCGGGGAAGTAATCTAAATATGTATCAGGTCTTATTGCTGTGTTTAAATGCAGATTAGTACTGTTTGAGGGCAGGAGGTCATGAATTTTGAATTTTTCTAATAGTTAGAATTTTGTCATTTAAAAAGCTCATAAAATCATTACTGCTAAAGGCTAAAGGAATACAAGGCTCAATAGAGCTGTGACTCTCTGTCAGCCTAGCTACAGTGCTGAAAAGAAACCTGGGGTTGTTTTTATTTTCTTCTATTAATGATGAGTAATAGTTTGCTCTGGCATTGCAGAGGGCCCTCCTGTACATTTTTTTCCCAGACTAAATGAGAATCTTCCAGTTTGGTTAATCACCAATTCCTTTCAAATTTTTGCAATATTTGTTTTAATTTTCAGGATTGGGAGTTGTACCAAGAAGCAAACTTTCTTTGCTTTGTTAACTTCTTTTTAAGAGATGCTACAGAGTCGAGTGTTGTTTGCAGCGAGCCTGCAGTGCTATCGACAAGATAATCAATTTGGGAGAGATTAAAGTCGGTAGAGGAAACCTCAGTTACAGAGGGACATGGTATTAAATTTAACAGCCATGGAATCGTTTCCTTCATACATAATTTATATATAAAATGTAGATTTTTTAGATAGATATTTTTGTCTCCACATACACAAAGACAAGCTTACTCATACTCACACATACATTAAGACATTTATTTATTTTATTCAACTACTGTCAACTGTTTGCTGTATGCTTTTTAACATATTAACCCTCCCATCTCTTATCTATTAATCTTTAACACAAAACATTTCTTCTTTCAGCTCTTTTAGGCAATTCATTTAAATGTCCACCTTTGACAGCATTACAGTTTAGCCTCCAGCTTTTATAGCAATATCTCTCAGCCCTTAGCATCTTTAGCACATTGGTGAGTCTGGTTAGTGAGGTCAGTCAGGTCAAAAACTTTCACAGTACAATAAAAATATTTCTCTGAAAACATTTGGGATGTGAAATAGGCAATGCAGTAGCATTATCTTAACTCATGTGTGATCAGCGCTGCCTAGTTTGACCACAGTCCACAAGCAGTGACTTACATGATTGGAAGGTGCTCTCTCTGAAAATGGCCTGTGATTGGCCAAAGTTTCTCACCACTGAGTGAAGTTGCTTGATTTTCTTTCTGATGTTGTTGTCAGTCAGCTCTGAATAGACTTCAGAGATGGCGGCGATGGCGGCAATGGCGGCGCGTTCACACGCAGCGGCTTTGCTCTCTCTGTGGTTTTTCCTCTACTTGTTGTTTGCTACGTTTGTTCGGTTGTCAACCAGCTTCACTACATACAGAAGGGATGATCTGTTATAGATCGGAGTTGTATGTAACAGTGTGGACAATATACAGAGATATGAAAATATCCCGCGGGAGATCGCTCGTGCGGCGGGGTCTTGGTGGATTACCATACTGGAGGTGAGACGCAAGAGGCGCCGGAGGGACCGGAGACAGAAGTGCGGCTGTCGAGCCGGCGTGCTAACCAGGCTAAAGAGAGCTGCGCACAAGCCAGCGCTGCCCAGTATCTACCTCACTAACGCCAGATCACTCAGCAACAAGTTGGATGAACTGGAGACTATCATAGCAGCACAAAGGCTGGTTTCGAACTGCTCCCTGATGGTTATAACCGAGACCTGGCTCCACAGAGGGATCCCCGACGAGGCTATCATGCTAGCAGGCCGCACAGCACACCGGGCTGACAGGAACAGAGACTAGAAAAACCAGCATAGACCAGCATCATTTCCATGCTGGTCTATGCTGGTCTATGCTGGACTGATGCTGGTCTATGCTGGTCCTTGCTGGATTGATGCTGGTTAGATGCTGGTTTAGCTGGTGAGACAACATAGCATGGTGTTGCTAATGATGCTGGTGGACCAGTTTGGTGTTACTAATCATGCTGGGAGGACCAGTTTGGTTTTGCTAATCATACTGGGAGGACGAGCATCATTAGCAACACCACCAGCATGCTGGTCCACCATTACCACAAGTATACTAGCATACTGGTCCACCAGCATGGTCTTTCTTGTGAAAGTGGTTATAGAAAGTGACTGACATAATCAAGGCTTGCTGTCTTACTGCAATAAAGTATCCTAACATCTCACATTGCATTTTATAGCTGTAAAATAAGTATGGCCTTCACAGGGAGTCTACACTGTCAACATTTTGCAGCAGCATAACAATAAGTGATTCTGTCCAATGATGGCCTTTGAAATAGACTGCTGGTTGCTGCTATTAGATGATCTTCATTGTATACTATAAATAACACTGAGTAACACTTCATGGCACCTGTTAGTGAGTGGGATACATTGGGCAGAATGTGAATTAATTGGCTCATATTTGTTGATGATCAAATAAAGTACAGTACAACAATAGCCAACAGTTATAACCTATGGTATTTTATTACAAAAAAAAACATTAAACATTGTGATCTCTGACATTCATTCATCTGACTGTTGCAAACATATTCATGTAAGGGAGAAGAATCAAATGCAGACTGCTGTTTTGTCCATTGTCTGCCATGCACTGGCATGGGTAACATACACACATCATACAAAGAGTAAGCAAAAACAGTACATTACATAAAGAAAATCAGTTCATATGTACAGGATGTAAAATATGAAAGTGCTCTAAAATTAACATCCTGGACAGAGAGGGTGGGGGGAGGGGCGTGGGGGCAACAACTCACACCTTGGCTCATGTGACCCACATGACTAGGCCAACCCTCAGGACCACCTCCAAGATGTTTTGTCCCCACCTAGACTTAAAATACCTGGCTTTTTCACACTAACCTTTAGAACTGAAGAGACCTTTGGGATGAGAGGAGAAGCATCTACAAGAATCAAAGGGAGTCCAGTTGCCCTCAACTCAAGTACTTAATGACTGAATTGGCTGTTAGCTCATTAATGACACTGCAGCTAAATGCAAAATATCAACTCACAACAAATGATCACAACTAGTCTCTCTCGATTGCATTTGGGAAGTCACAAATATATATCTGATCACCTGTTTTCAACATCACAAATTTCTGCTCCAACCTGTCAACTGATATCAGACACAGTGGGGAGAAAATACTTTAACAAGTCTGATATGGGGCACGAACCCATTCCCTTGTGATAAAGGGAAGCATATTTGTGTATGGAGTTCTTTAAAGAGTACAGCAATTTCTGTACGTCCACCTGAGGTAAAGCTCACAATGTTCTGAATTTCCCCATAAACACCATCACTGAGCTTAGCAAAACAGTCCCTCCGTCTTTTACTGAGGCTGTAGTTTTTGCTAGTGTACACCAGTCCTTTATGCACCATCCTCTTGTGGACCACAACTTCATCAGGTGTGTGTTTCTGTGCAGAATCAAAGGCACGCTTCTGATCATGGGTTGTTTGAGTCACCCTGCCAGCAGCTAGCACAGTTGTATCCTGACATTTTGTGACACTCTTCACTCTTGAGGTATTTGTCAGGTCCACACAGAACTCCTTCACTTGTTCACTAACTGCATATCGTTTGGTGAAGAATGGTATTGCTCTATGCAACAGAAAATTGTTGACAATCTGCAGAGCCACACACTTTGTTCCATGAAAAAGTTTTAACAATCTACCATTACCACTTTCAAAGACAAATGCTGAGTGTGCCCACAGGGATCCCCACAACTTCACTGACTTTGCAAGATGAGTTAGTAAGTGAACATTGAACGTCATTGAGGTTTCCCCATACAGCATCTGAAACCTTTCCACAAACTCAAACAGCATCTCATCTGCTTTGTTGATGTCCTCAAAAGTGATGTTCTCTTTGAGAAGTAGGAACACTGCAGACACCAGTAGGCCTAGGTGCTTCAAATGGCATGGCTGCAGCACATCACTGAGGACAGGCAAACAGTAAAACAAGAGCCACGCACGCCCTCCGAGGCCTTCCAATACTTCAAATCAGCAAGGGGTCTGGGCAGTTCTTGTTCTTGTTCTTGTTTATTAGGATCCCCATTAGCACTAGCATAAGCATTGGCTATTCTTCCTGGGGTCCACACACATACACACAATCACACTTAAACACACAACAACTACAAACACAACAAACATAACAGATCATCTCGTTAACTTACAATTAAAAAAAAATAAGGTAGAGAAACATATTATCATTCAAAAAACATACATTAAGTCATATACAGAATTATAAGTCCATCATTATTAATCTTGAACTCATAGAAACTTAATTATCTCATATATACAAACAATTCATAATTCTTCATAATAAACATATCTTCAGAATGAACCTAAATAACATAACTATCAACCATCCTGTGTTTCGACCCATTGAAATCCAAGAAAATAGGGCAAAATTACATTTTCCATTCTTTGCTCACACCAGCATTACATCTTATTTTGAAACACCATTTTCCTTGTCTATATTTCCTTAAAAATTTGTAAATATTGTTTTAGCAAAGTTTTGAAACGGTCTTTAATATCCTCTTGAACTAAATAAAGTGGCAGTGAATTCCACCTCACCATGGCTCTGTACATCACTGTTTTCTGCATTGCACTTGTTAACACTTTAGGTAGAATGAACCGTCGTTGTGTTACGCATCGTGTTCGATAATCGTGTTGAGCAAACTGAGAAATTAGCCTTTCATGTAATATCTTTGGAGATCGCATCAACAGAATATTCCTAACAAAATTTAACAAAACATAGATGGATCTCTGCCTGATAGTTAACCAACCCAGACTGGCATGCATGTCTGACACATTAGTTCTGTAAGAACACTGTAAAGCACAACGCGCTGCTTTATTTTGAGCTACTTGTAATTTTTTTAACTCTTTCATTGTGGCACCAGACCAAATCACAAAACAGTAATCAAGCTGTGACAGAACTAAAGCATTCAAAACTTGTCTAATAACATCTGATGGCAAATCTTTTAGTACTCTCCGTACAACTGACACACCCCTACCCATCTTACTCACAGTGTAATCAATTTGTTTTGACCAAGTTAATTTGTGATCTAAGGTAATACCCAGAAGTTTTGCCTCTTGTACTTGTTCAATTGGTATATTGTTTATATTTAATCTAAGCACTGGTTCGTCTTTTGTCTGATACCTAGATCCTATTATAATTGACTTTGTTTTACCAACATTAAGCACCAATTTATTATTTGTCACCCATTCTACCACTGACGTCAATTCCACATCTAAAATAGTATTCAGCTCACTTACTGATGGTGCAGACATATATATTGTTGAGTCATCTGCATACATTGCTATCTTAGCCTTTTTCAAAGCTAATGGCAGATCATTTACAAAAACAGAAAACAATAATGGCCCTAAACAACTACCTTGAGGCACTCCACAAGTAACCTCCCTAACCCTTGACAAACTACCATTAAAAAATACTGTCTGCCTCCTATTTGTCAGATAACTCTCCATCCATTTCAATGCAGTTAAAGTGAAGCCATAATTTTTTAACTTATCTAACAACAAAAAATGATCTATCACATCAAACGCTGAACTGAAATCAAGTAACACTACACCCACTAAATTCTTCTTATCTTGCTCACCTTGCCATTCATCAACCATTTGTGTCAATGCAGTACAAGTGGAATGAGCTGGCCGGTATGCATGTTGATAATCTGAGTTTAGATGGTTTACATCAAAATATGTTTGTATTTGATCAAAAATAATCCTCTCCATAATCTTTCCTAAGGCTGGTAACAGACTAATAGGTCTACTATTTGCACCAGAAAATGGTACAGCTGGATTCTTTGAAAGTGGAATAATTTTTGCTGTCTTCCATGCCAGTGGACAAATACATTTTTCAATGCTCAAATTAATAATATGACAGACAGGAACAGCAATTAAATTAGCAACTATATTAAGAAATTTAGCATCTAAATTATCTACACCTGCTGGCCTGTCCTTGCATTTTTGAAGCAAACACTCAACATCAGCAACTGTAACTTTTTCAAATTGAAATTTACACTTCTTATCCTTCATAATTAAATCACTAATCAATGTTGTAGAGGTGAAATTATATATTTGCTGCATATTTCTCCTCAAATTATTTACCTTATCATTAAAATAATCAATAAAGTAATTAGCGATTTGTGCTGGTTTTGTCAAAAAATTCCCCTCAACCTCAAGATATGCAGGGCAGGATTTGGTCCATGTCTGTGTCAAAGCCAATCTGTTGGAAAGGGTCATTTTCAGGAAGATCTTCAGTTTCTGATTCAACTTTGGAAACACTGCCTTCAGACGATGCAGTAGCAGTCCATAGACAGTCACCAGGTGAAGACATGAGCTGGAAAATGACAAAGAACATATGTTCATGAGGACATTGCAGCATCCATATGCTATGACAGTAAACCCCAAAATGTGTTCTGAAAAACACTTTTCTCATATTGCAACAAACTGTATACATTTATGCTTGGTGTTGAAGTCACCACTCCAAAAAGCTCAGTGGCTTTGACAAGCAGGATGCTTAGGTGGACCCAGAGACAAGAAAAGCGCTACACAAGAGTAAGTCCATTTACCATTTATAGAATAGCCAGAAAGTAGAGACAATATGAGATAACATTGGTTTTAATGTTTAGGTGCTGATGTGTATTGTGTCCTGAAAAAAAGTCAGACCTCACAATCACTTGACACTATTTTCTCTCCCTTCGTATCACTGCACACCTGTTGAGAGCTGTGCAGAGACAGCTGCGAGAGATAGAGTGAATGATAAATGGTGGTGCTACAGCTGTGGGTCCAACTTCAGCTAGCACCACTTCTCTGTCTCTCCTCTCTCTCTCTGCCCGTTATGACTCCATCTAACGAAGTTCGGTATCTGTAGCTATATTCCGGTCCATAAAGGTTTCCCTTTGGCTCCCTTTGGTAATGTCCTCATCACTTGTTTCATAGTCAGACATGTTAACATTAAACTATTCGAACACCGTGAAACAGCTGATGGAAAGGTGCGCAGCTCTCAGTAGGCGGCAGCGCGCAGTGGTACAAAGGGAGAGAAAATAGCGCCAAGTGATTGTGACGTCTGACCTTTTTCAGGACACCGGTTTTGTGAGGCAAATGTATTACTCTTTTGAATGCATATTATTTTGTGAAGCAAAACGGTTTATCTGTGTGACCCCAGCAAACTAGCCGGAACTACCTACTTGAACACCAAAACCAGGCCAGAACTCTGCTCACAGGACGCAGTAGGGGAAAAGTCATTGTTGATGCATGACTCTGATGATCAGGATGTCATACAACTTCATGTCAAAAAAACAAGAACTATCCCTTTATCTAGGGCTGGGCGATAAATCGATTTTATCGATTAATTCGAATTTGTAGTTTGGGTCAATTTGTTTTAATGAAAATAGAGTTTCAATCAATCAATCAATCAATCAATTTTTATTTATAAAGCCCAATATCACGAATCACAATTTGCCTCAGAGGGCTTTACAGCATACAACATCCCTCTGTCCTTAGGACCCTCACAGCGGATAAGGAAAAACTCCCCAAAAAAACCCCTTTAACGGGGAGAAAAAAATGGTAGAAACCTCAGGAAGAGCAACTGAAGCAATAGATGTCATACAGAACAGATCAATATACAAAATACAAACTCCTCTCCTCACAGAATTATCCATCAGTAGTTTACAAAAACACGAGAAAAACATAAAAATGAAGTAAAGGTTTAGTAAACACTCAGAGCTACCAGACTTTGCTGTTACCTGTGGAAGTGCATGTTTTAGAAATAATGGAGGATTTTTTTCTAAATAATTGTGATAATACAATTTTGAATTCTTTGAATGAATCCCTTGCTGTGTTTATAAGTAATGAATATTTTGATATCATGTTTTATATTGATTTAATAGTTTGTTTATCTTTTCAGTCTGTTTCAGGGAGTGGCTCCAGTCCAAGAATGTGGATGACACAGAGATACAGGCACGGTGTGCAAAGGCTGGACGCTACATTATGGAAAAAATAATGGACATTAACAAACAAAAAACTAAAACTCCAAACTGAGCTTTATGTGATCTTATGGCTGGGATGTTCGAATCTATTTAGTTAACTGTTCTAATCTGTTACATCTATATTTTGTTTTATGATACTGTATTGTTATCTATGTATTATAGTTTTTAACTAAAGACAGACTTTTGTGAAACCCTTACATTGTACATATTGTGAATACTTTTATTTCTAGTAAAGCATGGGATGCTGGATGCTGGTGACCAGCATCCAGCATCCAGCATCCCATGCTGGTTATGCTGGACCAACATGGGATGCTGGTGACCAGCATAACCAGCATGGGATGCTGGACCAGCATAACCAGCATGGGATGCTGGTGACCAGCATAGCCAGCATGGGATGCTGGTCACCAGCATCAAAACACAACATATGCTGGTATTGCTGGTATAACCAGCATACCCCATGCTGGTTTTTCTGGTGACCAGCCTTGCTGGTCTATGCTGGTTTTTCTAGCAGAAATCTTCAAACATTAATATACCCATTAGAATCTGGCTCAAAATATTCAAATCTATAATTGAACCAATTATTCTTTAATTTTTAATTAACACCCCATGTGTCTTCTTACATTGTTGGCTGCTGTTTTATGATTGTGTCCGGATGATTCAGGTAACCAATGGTTTCTGGCTGTGGATTTTTTAAATTTAATTCTTTAATTAAAAAAAGAGCCATCAAATTTTATAAACACCTTAAAACAAGTGACCCCAACTCCTACCACTACAAAGCTCTGCAGTGCCAAAAGGAGAACATGGAGAAGAGCCCTCTCAGCCAGCTAATCCTGAGGCTCAGCTCCTCTAACAGCACAAGACCTCAGGACAGCCCTCACACAATCTGGACCCACCAAATTATAGAAAAACAAAAAGAACATTACATTAACTATTGGACATCTACCACAAAAACACAAAGCAAACTTCAGTGTTATTTGACTCTAAACAGACAGTACACGGTGGCAGAATATCTGAGCACCATGACTGATGAGAAACTGAGAAAGACTTTGACCATGTACAGACTCAGTGACCACAGCTTGGCCATAGAGACGGGCAGACACAGGCAGACCTGGCTGCCCAGAGAGGACAGGTTGTGTCAGCTCTGTCCACACAGACAAGTGGAGACAGAGACACACTTCCTGATGCACTGCAGCAAATATGAACACATCAGAACCGAGTTCCTCTCAAAAATAAAACATAAAGTCATTGACTTTGATTCTCTGCCTGATCAAACTAAAATGCAACGTATCCTTGGAGAGAACAGTCAGCAGCTTAGCAGCAGCAAAATATGTCACATTATGCCACAGCCTAAGAGACAATCATCACAACACCTGAGTTTTTTTTCAAATGAGACACTGTCTAATTCCTTAAAGAGGGAAAATGATTGTATATTAAGTAACTGACTCAAAATAATTTGCAGCAGTTACAGGAGAGCCAATAGCTTGAGCTATGGACAAGAGATCTACTCTCAACGAACAATGTCAATTTTTCTTTGGCAAGACACATTTATAATATGATCATATAACATCAGAAATCTTATGGATACAGTGCATGGATTACAACGTCTTTAGGTGCAGTTCAATGATGATACTACCTGTAAAAAAACTCAACAAGTGGCAGAACTACGTGACCTACATTCCTTTGCAAGATATACAGACCTCAGCAGCCCTACACATACATAATGATCAGAGCTAAAGGCAGAGAAATTTTCAATGCTTTAAAGAAATTAACTTGTGTCAGCTGACCGGTGAAATCAATAATAAATGACAATTATACTCCACATGTGCCTTTAAAGCTATTATTACAAAAATATGTTTTTTTTCTGTTTGTTTGTTTTAAATTTGCCTGGTTTAGTGTTTATCTGCCTTCAGTCTACTACCCTGTAAGTATCAATCAATCAATCAATAAATCAATTGTTTATTTGGCACATGGAATTATACAAGGTACAGCTCCAGTGAAATGTGATTCCATCAGCATTTAGTCATTTTTTGTGTCTTCTTACATTGTTGGCTGCTGTTTTATGATTGTGTCCGGATGGTTCAGGTAATCAATGGTTTCTGGCTGTGGAATGATTTGTTCACACATCCCAGCCTTGATAGCCATATGGTCACTCCTTCCGAACATGGGCAGCAACTCCTGCGGCCACCTCTAAATTTCATCCCATGTCCATAACTTTGGTGTCATCTTTGATAAAACCCTCTCCTTTGACCAACATATCAAACACATCACCAATACAGTCTTCTTCCATCTCAGGAACATCGCCCACCTCCGTCCATCCCTCTCCTTTTCAGCTGCAGATACTCTCATCCACACATTCATCACTTCCAGACTAGACTACTGCAATAGTCTCACTGACAGTTTGTCAGTCAAAACATTCCAGAAACTGCAGTATATCCAGAACTAAGCTGCTCGTCTTCTCACACACTCCCGCACTTATGACCACATCACCCCCATCCTTCATAACCTCCACTGGCTCCCCATCCCCCATGCTGGGGGATGGGGAGCACTTCAAACTCCTCATCATCACTTACAAAGCTCTCCACAACCTGGCTCCCCCCTACCTGTCTGAGCTCCTCCACTGGCACACTCCCTCTCGCACTCTTAGGTCTGCCGATGCCAACCTCCTGTTCCCACCACCAGGACTAACCACTTCACATGGGGGGACGGGGCCTTTTCCATCGCTGCTCCAACCCTCTGGAACTCACTCCATAAAGATATAAGAGACTCCTCATTCTTCACCTCCAAGAAAACCCTTAAAACATGCCTTTTTGAAACTGCCTATAATGTCTAAATTCAGTGAACTTTGCCCTTTCTGGACAATTTCCCTCCCTACCTCCCTATGGATTTTTTTTTTTTAATACTGTTGTTGCTCTCTGTAAAGCGTCTTTGAGAATCCTGCCAAGCGCTATGTAAATCCAATGTATTATTATTATTACTATTATTATTATCATTACTCTTATTGTTGTTGTTGTTGTTATTATTATCAAATAGTGTATGTCAGTGATCTACAGCAGGAACAGGACAGCACCTCACATTTACACTAACACACCAGTCCTTATTCACACACCTCCTCTCCTTCTCTCCCAGAGTTCTCTGCTCTGTCAAATCAGCTTATAGAAAAAGGAGTCATCTGGTTGATTGGTGCTGTCCGGCATTTAGACAAGTTTCGATGGATCAAAGTATATTATAGTTCCTGATATCCTGTTGGAAACTGATGAATGTCATCCAGTTTATTTTCCAGCGGCTGTACAATGGCTAACAGGATGCTACTTAAGCTTGTGCTTATTCTTCTCTATCTTTCCTTGATATTTATTGATGTTTACATTTGAAAACCTCAACTTGGCTAGCTAGCAGTAATTGGCAGAAGGAGAGTTTACAGACTGATGAGTTGATTTCCTCATCTTGATGAGTGACTTACAGCCAAATGCCACCACCATCCAAAGCCAACCACAAAAAGCACCACCAATACTTGCAAAATAAGAGCTGAAATGTAGCATAAATTTAGCAGAGCTGACAGAGAGGCGAATGGAAATGTCTGCATCCTTGTAATCAAGAACAGTAGATATAAAAAGTTTAGATGTATAGATTTTGTTTGTTACAGTGCAAGGTCATTCATATTTTACGATAGTTACTAACAATGTATGCAGGTTATTTCTCCCCTCAAGCCCTACAAGTTACTTCATGCTATGACTTGCATGAACAACTAAGTAGCCTCTATTATCTTCCGCAACCAGGCTTAAATCTAATTGAATTAATTTAAATCAATTTAATGACATGTTGGGGGATATTTACTTATTGCATTGCTCAAGACAATGAAGGGAACACTTAAACACCAAGTCAGTTAAACTTCAGGGATATCAATCTTACCATTGAGGACAGACAATTGATTGTGAATCAGTTTCACCTGCTATGGTGCAAATGCAAGAGACAACAGGTGCAATGGAGAGCCAAAGCAAAACAACCCTCCAAAAGCGAATGGTTTTGCATGTGGTGGCCTCAGACAATTACTCTCCTCTTATCCTTCCTGACTGAGTCTTCTCTAGTTTTGTGTTCTGCTGGTGTCCTTGTCACTACTGGTAACATGAGGTGGTACCTGCTGCCCAATCAGGTTGCACAGGTAGTCCAGCTCCTCCAGGATGGCACAGCCATATGTGTGGTCGCAAGACGGTTTGCTGTGTCTCCTAGCAGTCTCAGGAGCATGGAGGAGATACCAGCAGACTGGCCATTACACAAGAACAGCTGGACAGGGCTGTAGAGGGACATCAACCCAGCAGCTGGACTGGTATCTGCTCCTTTGTGCAAGGAGGAACAAGAGGAGCAGTACCAGAGTCCTACAAAATGACCACCAGCAGGCTATTGGTGTGCATGTTTCTGACCAAACTGTTAGAAACAGACTTTATAAGGGTGGCACGAGTGCCACCCTTATAAAGGGTCTCACATATGAGAGCAAGTTCACACTGAGCATGCTATTCTACCTATAATATCATCCTGTATGACCGGTTTGGCGGCGTGTCGGTGATTATGCTGGTGCAGTGCAGTGGGCCCTGGGTTCCTCCTGGTGCAGGACAATGCTCGGCTTCATGTGGTCAGGGTGTGTAGGCAGTTCCTGGCAGAGGTGGGTAGTTACGCGTTACATGTACTCCGTTACATTTACTTAAGTAACTTTTTGGATAAATTCTACTTGTAAGAGTAGCTTTAATGAAACATACTTTTTACTTTTACTTGAGTATATTTGTGAAGAAGGAACACTACTTTTACTCCGTTACATTGGGCTTCATTCCGCTCGTTACTTGGATTTTTATTCATCGGTTAATCAATGCACGATCTGTTTGTTGCATCAGCGAGACTCCCGCCAAAGGCTCTCTCACGTGACTGTGTTTGACCAATCAAACGTGACGACTAGTGATGTTTGACTCCATTTCACCAATCAAACGGAGCCAGGCAGTCACATGACCGTACATGAACTCTTCGCGGCCTCGCACAGAAGCAAAGTGACTACGCGGGAGCGCACACATAAGAATGAGAGTAGACGGCAACAATGGCAGAAACAATGGCAGAAACAACGGCGTGCGAACCAGAAGAGGCAGAACACCCGTGGCCGTACATGAAAACCATGTTTACTTTACAGACTACAAAAAAGAACAGCTATATCATGCGCTGTCATCTTTGTCTACCCAAAGTAGTAACATGGCGCCCTCCATGGCAGATGTGTTTGCTCGCACCGCTCCTGAATGCCGGCATTTTTATCTTTAGACTGAAAAACTCTTTCCCACTGCCATCAGACTCCTAAACCGCCGACAGGAGTCATAAGTACCATCACTACCTCAGACCATAGTACGAATTTTGGGGGGGGTTTGCCTCCCCCAATTACGACTTCATCCCCCCTGAAAGAGGTGAAAACAACAGATTGGGGGGGTTGAAACATTTATCAGTGATCATGAATATTACAATATACAGTATTTTCCATATTCATGCCAGGATGAAGCTTGTAGAAGGCTATAATTTCGGACACCCCTAAAGTGGACTATACCATTTCATCTAGGCGACCGTCCTCTCTACCTGCGTCCTCCAATCAGTGCGCTGGCTGGCTCACATTCAAGTTTTTAGGAGGGGGAGAGTAGGTGCATCAAAAACAAAACAAAAAAAAAAGACATCACGCTGCTGTAAATTAATGTAAGTAGCTATCTAGCTAGTTTAATACACCTTACTTTCTCACTTTCAGAGTTTCAGAATTATATTGTGTCAGGTGTCTAGACTACAGATGAATGCTAACGTGCGTCTATGGCTTGGCATTTCAATGTAAAATGTCATATTATTTGAATGTTAGCGCACTGGTGTCAAGCAGTGAGACAATGGATTAACGTTAGCTAGTGTAGAGCTATGTTTTGACATCAGTAAGTTATAGACAGTGGTGGAAGAAGTACACAGATCCTTTACTTAAGTAAACAACACCACTAACAAGTAAAAGTCCTGCATTTAAAATCCTACCTTTGTGAAATATTGGAGACTTTTACATGTTTTGGCCGCAAACAATTTTGACAGAGACAGATACACAGCTTTTCTTGTAATGTACCACAATCCAAACAGTTTGGGGACCATTGTTTTAATCTTTAACAATAAAGAGTCATTTATAAGATTATTTAAGTAATATAAAGCTGTCAAATAAATGTAGTGGAGTAGAAAGTACAATATTTCCTCTGAAATGTAGTGGAGTGGAAGTATAAAGTTACATAAAATGGAAATACTCAAAGCACAAGTACATAAAAGTGTACTTAAGTACACTATGTAATCTACTATAATGTATTCAGTTACTTTCCACCACAGAATATAGAATATATTATTTAATTTTAATAGTCTTTTGAGTGGTGGTTTAGTTTGGCTTTTGCCTTTTTGATATTAGCTTTTAAAATAGGCACCCCCTACAGTAGTTTTCACTCAGGTATACAGGAGTTTAATCTGGTTGGATAGTTGAACAACTAAAATCCATGTGTACTGAAAGCTGATTAACTGTTTTAGTTCAAATGTATGACTACGTCATTAAACTCAGATTAGACTTCATTTACAGAGCCAACATGAGCAAGAGGAAGGGAGGAGGTGACATTAGGCACTATTTTGATGCCAAAAAAGAGTAAGTTGAAACTTGCAAGAATTAGGATTTGAGAGATGATAATGCAGCCTGTATTTTCTGTGGTTGTTATGCAGGCTTAATACTGAGCATTATAGCTTGGGGGATGTTGAGTTTTACATGTATGTGCTGTTGTATTAAGGAAGCAGAGGGACAGATTTTTAATGAGCAGGCAGAAGGAGGAGCTGGGCATCGTCTGTCAACATCATGGGTGACAGGGAGGAAAGCCCAGGAGAGGCAACCCAAACCTCTGTGGGCACTTTTTTAAGGTAAGACCTATATATAGTATATTTTAAAAACAAGGTGGCAAATATCAACATATAGTATCAATTTGGTAAAAATGTATAAGCAACACAAAGGCAATATAAAAATATTAATATAGAAGAAAGAGTTAAAAAGTTAAAATATAAAAACAGATATACAATAAAATAAAAACAAGCTTAAACAAAATAAAACAGTTACAACTGAACAAAGGCCATATAATCTTTTGCAATATGGTACTTTTAAAACTGAAACATTAAGCTAGATACTACTTAAAGGCTACTATTAGACTATTTTTAAAGTAAGAACACAGCTGACACATTTAGATTATTGGGTGGAATATGCCTTTCATGTTAGTCAGACACAGATCTAGAGCCTGTATGGTAACACATCTGCCTTCCTCTTTGGCATGTTGATAGTGTTTTTGGTTCTGGTTCAGCATTGTGTGGATCTGCATTTGAGCAGAAATGATGGTCTGCTAGGGTGTGTGTGTATTTGTGATTTGTTGGCAGTTTAGATCTAGATCTGTGCTGATGACCGCTGACTGCAAAACTTGTTTGTGTGGTACAGTAGGTGCCCCATGAGCTGTAAAATGGTGTAAAATATGATTTATTATCATCTACAGACTGCAGACATTTTGTTAAACAAGCAAGCTACTGTAAGGATTGTAAAACTGAAGCACGCGCCTGCACTGTACTGGGTTCTCTTTACACCCTGGAAAAAATGTTGACCCCCCCCCCCCCCCCCCAATTGTCATTGTATAATTCGCACTCTGCCTCAGACTTTGTTATACATCCAGTCTGCACATGACTTTTGCACATAAAAAGTTTTTGCACATACAATTTACATACATACTCTACCCACCTCTGGTTCCTGGATGACGAAGGCATTAATGTCATTGACTGGCCCTCTCGTTCCCCTGACCTAAATCCAATTAAGCACCTATGGGATACTGTGTATTGGTGCATCCAACATAGTCAAGTATCACCACAGACTGTCCAGGATCTCACTGATGCCCTGATTCAGGTCTGTGAGGAGATCTCCCAAGAAACCATTCATCGACTCCTCAGGAGTATAACCAGACGTTGGATTGGATGGATCAGCCTGTGTTGGATCAGCCTGTGATTTCAATTTTTTATTTTGATTTTTGGTGTGATTTTGAATCCAGCCCTCAGTGGATTGTTGATTTCGGTTTACTTTGATCGTTGTTACACCATTTTGTTCTCAACAAATTATATAATGTACACTAGAAAAGATTTTCAACTTGAATAATTTGTTCATCAAGATCTAATGTGTGATTTAAGTGTTCCCTTCATTTTTTTAAGGAGTGTATTTCTGTCCTTTTGCAGGCACTATGTGATTATACTGTGCTTGTACAAAAGGGTCTCACCCAAGTTTCACATCTAATATTTAACATCTAGAAAAAAATGTGTAACATATACAGCACTGTTTTATCTGACAGAGAGAAACCAGCCAGATCTCAACAGCAACTGAAAAAATGCTTTATAAAGTTACTATAGAAACCTCTTGTTCAGCACCACAAGACAATAGAGCAGCCTCTTATTTTTCCACCTAATTTTGCCTTTCTGTTTCCTTCAGTGGAAAAGCTGACTGCAGGACCAATCTCTTACAATATGGTTGAAGCAGTCATCCTATGAAACAGACATTATTTTATTTTCCGTTTGCAGAGATAATCTTGTCAAAGAAGTTGAACCAAGAATCTCACACATTCATTTTTTTAATAATTTATTAAATCACTGATCATTTTGTTATGCTGATGACATTATGCTTTCTTTAACATTAACATTTCCTCACTTATAACCTATGTTCCTAACGTATATTCTCTTGCAGGAAAAAATACACACAATTCCAAAAAATTTTCAGTTCAATAATATTTGTATTTCAGCATCAGAAAACACATTTTTCTTTCATGGCGTGCACAAAATATGTCAAATCTTAATACATCCCCCATAGTGTATTACACCTCAATGGATCACATTAGCACTGTTGTTTTTTAATCTCTACTGCAAACTAAATTTCAAATAATACTATAGTGTTTACTTCCAGGCAGTCAATAGGTGTTGTTCCTTTTAGTATAGTATGAAATTTGAGATGAGTTATCCACAACTTTGTAGGTACCTCTTGAACTTCACAGATGAACATGTTCATTTTTATGACATAAAATGTTCTGTTATTGTGAAATGGAAATACGTCCCTCATGTACCTTTGCCTAAATCAAGTCAATGACCCAGAATTCCATAGTTTTTTACACAATTGGAACAGCACAGCAAGGACTGCATCATTCAGTTGGAGCCGCATATCTTCTCAGCCTTGCTCATCCACAATGGTTGGACATAAGAACCCACTGTGACACAGGTGTCACCACCCCTTTAAATGTTCTGGAAATTTTCCTTTTCAACTATTTCCCCCATTTTAACCCATGGAGTCCCTAAATGACGCATAGTGAACATCCTGATGCGGTCACGTGACAAGTCATGTGAGTTTTTGTTACCATGACAACATTTCCAAGATGTCTGTGTGCCTGACTGGCACGTCACAGAACTAGCTAATTTTGAAAAGCGTAGTTTTTGTTTCCAAAGGTAAGATTCAAGCCATTTATCGATTGTTTTCCTTCAATAACAAGTCCTTGATAGTATTTATCCTGTCCTGATCACATTCTTTGAACAATTTGATATAAAACAAGGAAAATATCGCTGTGACACATACGTCACATCGGGTCTTTAACCAAAAAATCTTTGTGGAAAACCTTATGTGACATTGTCACAATAAGAAAAAATATAATGTTCTGCTGACATAATTTAGCTGAATTAAATTAAGTAGTAAGTAAAATAGTGTTCAAGATGCACTAGCAGTCATCCAAGGAGATGACAGTGAGTTTGAGGGATGTGAAGATAGCTCAGATGAAGATCCTGAGGACCCCAACTATACTCCTAGCAGCAAAGACGTGGATAGTGATGAGTCTAGTGAGTCTAGTGAGTCCTGTGATTCAGACCATTGTGAATCAAGTGATGTAGCCAAGGAACCACAATCCAAGATGAATCCTGGGCAGCAAAATACTGGTGTTAAAGGAAAAAAACAGTTTTCTTGGAGAAAGAAACAATTTGAAGCCCCTGAATGTACATTCAAAGGTCAGAGTGCTACACCTCCAGATACTCCACACACCCCTCTGGAGTATTTCAGGAAGTTCATTACAGAAGACATGCTCAAGTTACTAATGGAGCAAACAAATCTGTACAGTGTACAAAAATCTGAGCATCACAGTAATGTTAACACCACTGTTAAGGAACTGGAAATATTGATTGGCCTCTACCTACACATGGGTCTTTGTCAGCTGCCAGGGAATCGTGCCTACTGGGAAAATGACACAAGATGTCCCATGGTGGCCGACAACATGTCACGCAATCGTTTTCAGACCCTGCTTGCATCCCTACATTTCACTGACAACACTGATTTGTCTAAAAGGCAAGCAGAGGATAAGTGTTGGAAGATCCGCCCCTGGCTCGAGATGTTTCGAAAACAATGCCTGGAAGTCACCCCAGAGGAGCACAACTCTATTGATGAGCAAATGGTGTCCTTCAGGGGGACTCACAGCCCAATAAGACAGTACTTCAAAGGCAAGTCCCACCCTTGGGGATTGAAAATTTGGGCCCGCTGCTCTTTATCCGGAATCCTCTGTGATTTTCTGGTCTATGAAGGTGGCACTGGGAAGAAAACTTTACTTGGTATGGGAGGTGATGTTGTGGTCAAGCTGTGCGAAACTCTGCCATCAAACCAAAACTACAAAGTGTCTGCAGACAACTTTTTTTCTTCAGCACGCTGGTTTTTGAGCTTCTACAGTGACAGATCTACTTTGTAGGAACACTCCGAAGCAATCGCTTGGCTTGGTGTCAGCTTGAGGATGAGAAAAGTCTTGCCAAGAGAGGCAGAGGGGCTGTTGATGCCAGGGTGGACAAAGAGGAAAACATTGCCATTGTCAAGTGGTATGACAACAAATGCGTTACCCTGATCTCCTCTTACTGTGCCACTGAACCTCAAGACAAAGCTCGACGCTGGAGCAAATCAGACAAGGCATTTGTGGAAGTCAACAGGCCACAAATTGTGAAAGAGTACAACACATTCATGGGAGGGGTAGACCTCCTAGATGCATGTGTTGCTAGGCACAAGTACCACATGAGGTCACGGAGGTGGTATCTGTACCTGTTCTGGCAGACCATAATGCTGGCCTTGGTAAATGCATGGTTGCTCTACCGTCGCGACTGTAAACTACTTGAAGTCAACAAGCCAATGAAACGAAGGAGCTTCCAGGTGGTATCAAGCCTCATTCTCTTGCACTCACAAAGGGGTCGCCCATCACTCAGCACCACATCTCCACCTCCACCACCCAAGAGAGTTCGAGTTGGAGTTCCTGCTGATGTTCGCTTGGACCAGGTTGCACACTGGCCTGTGAAATGTGACAAGCGTGGCCGCTGCAAATTATGCAAGATCAATGCAACCACAACACTCTGTGAGAAATGTGATGTGCGTCGTTGCTTCACGGAGGAAAGAAATTGCTTCAAGTGTTACCATTCAGCCTAGGCTAAAGTGCCATAAATGGTGCTAACAACAGTTCAAACATGATGCAGTTGACACACAAAGTTAATGTTTTTGCCCTTTTATTTTCTTTGTGTTTGACTAAGTGTAGTTTGTCAGTCTTTTTCTTAGTTTTTTTTTAACGGTTAAAGTTATTTGTGAAGAAGACCTTCAATATGTGGCGGTGTGCAAATTTTTGTGTTGTAAAACAACTCTAAGGAAGATTTTGTTGTTGAACCTGAGAGGTAAAATTATTATTTTGACACACAGTAGTGGAAATCCAAATAAAAAGACAAAACTGTGTTACTAAGCAAGAAAAGACTGTCAAGCAAATTAATTTCACATTGAGGATTAAATTTACCATTAATGCCCGATGTGACGTATGAGTCACATTACAGATCTTTGACACTGGGGGGAGGTATTTTTTAAAAAATGCCAGGAATGTTTTAAATTCAACTTTTATCTAGGGCGCCCAGTGGCTTAGTGGGTAGAGCAAGCATCCTATATACAAAGGCAATGTCCTTGCTACAGCGCCTATGGGTTTGATTCCAGCCTGAGGCCCTTTGCTGTATGTCATCCAATCTGTCTTCCCCCTTAACAATATGATATACTTTATTGTCCCCGTAGGGGAAATTTGTCTTTGACTTATGTGCTGTGCACACTGCCTGCTTCGACAAGAAATCAACATACAACAAAAACACGTAACACATAAATACACAATACATACAGAACACATACAGCATTCCCTTAAGAGGGCACCATGGCACTGCTCAACCCTAACAGGCTATTTACTATTTAGGATATTAATTGAGATAGGCACAAAGGAGGTTTTAAACCTATTCAGTTTACATTTGGGGACTCTGTATCATCTTCCAGACAGTAAAAGTTCATACTCAGGATAAAGGATGTGTGATGGGTCAGATAAAACTCTCTGAGCCTGCCCAAGAACAGACTGCTCAAAGATGGCCTGTAGGGAAGAGTTGCCAGTCCTTCCCATGACCTTTATGGCAGTCTGTATCAGATGAGAGTTTGGCCTTAAGCTGGACAGAGAGGTTACCATACCATGCTGTCATCCCGTACCTGATAAAACTCTAATACAGCCTGGTAAAACAAAAATATAGCCTGTTGATTGACACCAAACACCTTGAGACGATGTAAAAAATACAGTCTTTGCTGTAATCGAGAACACAGGTTGTCAATGTGGGTCTCCCAGCTGAATTTGATATCTAGGAGGACACCTAGATATTTGTAGGTGCTGACCTGACAGATGTTTTTGTCATGGATGGGGACAGGTGTGTGATCCCCCGCAGAGTGAGGGTCAAACACCATCTCCTGTGTTTTCTTCACATTCATTTGTAGATGGTTAGCATCTCACCACTGAACGAAGGTCTAAACCTCAGTGAAGCACAATTAGAGACCTGTGTCCTCATACAGCAGACTGAGAATGGCAGTATTGTCGGATAACTTAAAAATTAAATTGCCAGGGAAGCTACTGCAGCATTCATTTGTGTAAAGTGTAAATGAAACAGGGGAACACACACAACCTTGAGGAGCTTCTGTACATATAGATTTAGAGTCAGAGAGGGTATTATTTACTCTGACATTCTGGATTCTACTAGTCAAAAAAGAATAAAACTATCTAATGATCAGGGGGCTTACAGTCATCTGAGGCAATTTCCTTATTAACAGATGAGGCTGCAAGGTGTTAAATGTTGAACTGAAATCAATAAATAAAAGACGGGTGTACGCTTTAGGGTTTTCAAGGGGCTTTAACGTTAGGTGGGTAATACTATTAATAGCATCATAAGTACCTCGCCCTTGTCGGTAAGCAAATTGGTATGAATCAAGCTGAGAATTTACCTGTGATTTGAGTATTGACACAATTTACTTCTCAAAACATTTCATTAAAATCGAAGTCAAAGCCACTGGTCTGTAATCATTATTCTCAGAAGGACAAGGTTTTTTAGGCACAGGTATAACTGTGGATTTTTTCCAAAGGGCAGGGACAGTGTGTGTATCCACAGACAACTGAAATGCAGGGCACCAAGCTGGAGTAAGTTCCTCTGCATAGGTCTTTAATAGCATAGCAGAAATGCAGTCTGGGCCTGCGGATTTCGTCCTGCATACACTCCTAAATATAGATTGGATTTGTGAGGGTCTGATATTTCACTCCTGTACACTGTCTATGTCATGTCTATGTTTATATGTTTTACTGTGGTATGTGTGGGAGAAGGTTTGTTATTGTTACTTGTTATTTGTTGTTATTTGTTATTTGTTATTTGTTATGCTGCCCTGTAACTGATGTGTGAAAACAATTATCCCCATGGGGATGTTGTAAATTATAGTACTAGGCCTTATCAAGGGGCACCAAAATGTTGGGAATCCACACTTATAGGCTTAGTATGGCGATACCATTAATGTAGGGAATCTACATTAATAGGCTCAAATTGGCTATCAGAAATAATTAATAATTATTTGTAATAATTATTAATTATGTTAAATAACGTGACTTAATTAACATTAAATCACCTCGTGGGGCACCATTCCTGAAAAGGGAAAAATGATAGCCAGTTAATGATATCAGTCTCATAAAGTTCACTAAACTATTAATTTGGGAATTTGATTAATAATTAAATTAATAACCGTAACCAAATTAATAATAAAGCCTGAAGGATTTCGGAATTCTTGACGCAGCAGAGGTTGACTATTCATTCACTATTGTACAACATTAAACAGACAGCAGGTACGATTCCAAAAATATATTTATTCATAAAGCAAAGCAAAACCAAAACACACAAATCCTAACTAACTATATACAAGCGTGTGTGTGTGTGTAGGTGTGCGTGTGTGCGAGAGAGAGAGAAAGACAAAGGCGGGTGTGGTGATCGAAGGGCCGTTTGGCCTACAAACAAAATGGCGGACAACAGAAAACTACAAGATGGCCAGATCAAAGCTGGCTTCAGATCGGGGGAGGTGTTTGTCTGACTGTGTGGTCGGGGCAAAGACAAAAGAAAAGAAGCGGGACTTGAGCGGCCTGCTCGGGTGTAGCTCTGTTGAAAGCCTATTTGTGAGTGAGTCTATGTGAATGCGATTTGTGTTGCAAGGGGTCTGGATTAGTGCAGAAGATGTTTAGTTACATGCAAGACGTCTGTGAACAGCATTAGCAAACTAAACATGACTTTGCTTGGTAAGACCAACTAATCAATAACCTAACTGCAGACAATCACAACAATAACTCAATTAGCAGCATTAAATCACAAACAACAAGTTAAACAGTCTTGCTTAGCCTGTGCAGCTGTGATAAAGCTATGCCCAGTTGTTACGTTACCAAATCCTGAATGGATTGAGGGAGAGTTGGTTTGATGCGTGTTGTCCTTGTTAGCCAACGAAGAAGGCTGGAAAGAGCTGTGGCTCTAGAAGCAGTCTTTGTTGTGTCCTTGTTCCAAAGGTGCAGATCCGAGGAAGCCAGTCGCTCGGGGTCCTTGCAGAGTTAGACGCTGGGGTACCAACTCAACTTGATTCTCCTTGTTGCTGGGAAGTTAGTTGTAAGCCTTGTGTTTGCTCTTCTAACTTCAGTGGTTTCAGTTATGCACCTTCCTTGAGCGAGGGCATGAGAGTCTTAGGAGAAAAGGGAACAAAAGTCTGTAGAGCAATTGTCCCCCCTTGATGGTTCAGGACAAAGAGCACCTCTGGGCTGGTCCAGGGCCCAGAAGGGAAGAGGTGTGGGCGGCTTGCCACCCAAGAGCTAAGAGAGGAGACTGTAGTGAATGGAAATCAACTCCTTCAGTGTGTCTGATGACATCACAGAGTCACATGGCACTGTAACAGTACTGACCAATCACTTTTGAGACTTGTCTCTCACAGAGGTGTGAAGTTGGCCATTCTGCTGAGATGGGTGTCAGGTAAATTCTTTGTCTGAGAACAAAGAACATGAGGTCTTCCACCTCAGGAGGAAAAGCCTTCGCATGTCCAGTTTAGATTTTAACAAATGACAAATCATTTGTGGTTCAGTGAATCCCAACAGGGACATTAAAGAACCTAATCTAACCTAACCTAACTACCAATACGGAATCAGTAGTTGGGATAGTCTGCAGCAGTTCATTACATTCTAAGCAGAAGCCCTGTATGTCAAACCTGAGAAAAAAGTAATTCAGTTTGTTTGCTTTTTTAGATTCATCATCAGTGGCAATGGGCTTCCTGCTTGTGGACATAGTGGTTGCAGCTTTCATGAAGTCCCATAGCTTTTTAGAGTTCATAGTTTTAAAATGATGTTCAGTATTGTCCCTGTGTTTTCTCCTTGCCTCCCTCAGCAATTTATTAAGCTCATTTTGCACCACTTTTAAGCCAGCCTTGTCATGGTTTCTAGAAGGTATTTTTTTCCTATTAATGCAGGATTTAATCTCTCTAGTAATGTAAGGCTTATTATTTGGATATACAGTAATGTCCTTCTTGGGGACTACAATCAAAACAAAATGAAATATAACCTGTAATTGTATCAGTGGCCTCATTTATTTCCAATTCATGAAAAATGTCCCAGTCTGTGCAGAGGAAAGATCCCTTTAGAGTTTCTAAGCTGCCCTGAGTCACTATTTTTGACTGTGGCTTGTTGCTGTTTTGTATCTAGGGATCAAATGGACTGTATTGTGGTATGAATTGGATAGAGGAGGCTTAGCTCTTGCGCTGTATGCATTTTTAATGTTCCTGTAACATTTATCTAAAACTTTATTGTCATGGGTATTACACTTAACGTATTGCTGGAAGCCTGGAAGGGACATTTCTATTTTACAGTGACTGAAATCGCCGAGAATAAAAACAGGTGCTTCAGGTGTACGTTGCAGCTGTTGATGAGCAGTGTCTGCTATGTGGCTCACGGCTCAGGCCGCATTACCACTTGGGGGTACATAGACAGCACAAATTATGATATTTTCAAACTTACTGTGATATTTTCAAACTTCCTGGGAAGGTACAGTAAGGGGGTCTAAGAGAGAGGCACAGCAGCTCAACATCCACGCTGCAAGTGGTCTGTCTCACGGTGTAATTTCTGCACCAGTTGTCATTTACAAACACACAGAAGCCTCCTCCAGGGCACTTCCCTGATGTCGTTTCATTCCGGTCTGCGTGGACAGCAGAGACGCCCTCCAATTCGTTAAGGGAGTCTGAAATATCAGAATGCAACCAAGTCTCTGTGAACACCAGCACGCCCAACTCTTGGTACTCAAAACATGCCCTGGTGTTACTCCGAAGCTCTTCCATTCATGCTTAGGCTATGCTGTCTAATAAAGGCAAGAACCCAAAAAAATTTCAAACTTTATCTTCTATAATGCGCTTGTGCTGATAGTGTGCACTGTTTACCAGTGTGAGTTTGTGAGCTCAGGTGACCCCTTACCTGACCCGCTGTCCTCTACTCACATAATGTTAGCAGTAACTCAAGAAATTAATACCCAGACTGACCTCTATTTCTACGTCAAACCCAAAGTTAAAGCTGATGTATCACTACTTTTCTTTCATGGATGTCAAACAATGTCCCCACCTGATCCCACTTATCACTTGCTGGCCACAGTAGAAAAGATTGGTATTACTACCTGACCCTCAATAAACCCAAAGCTATTAACCTTGCCATTATCTCTGGCCATCAGTGTTTCCCAAACATAACAGACACCTGCTTCTGAAAATGGGGCCGTTCTATCTCAAAATAACATATGAATATGAAGAGAAATATGTAGGTGATGATGTGTTTGTTACCCTGTTTCCCAGTTGGCCACCAGGGCCAAGTTGTTCAAAAAATTTAAACTGGGTCAGAATGATCCAGGTTTGGAAATCCTATGTTTTGCTGTACAGGAGCAGCTGATCCATCTTACTTTTGTACCAGCTTTTCAAAGCAACAAAGGATTGACTCACCCTGATCCAGATACAAACTTTTCAAGATTACCATATCCAGATAACCATGGGACTCTATATCACAATGTAAGCAGTATGCCAACAAACACACCACAATTACCTCTTATCACCATAGGTGCCAAGAGAACAAAACTGAGATAATAACTTAAATAACTTTTCTTTAATTTTGACAGCTATTTGGCAAAGGCTTCATAGCTGGCCTAATGTCTACTTTATCTACTTCATCACAGTAATTGTTAAACAAATGAAGTGCAAAATATAAATAATATACATATACATATATACATAATGTACTGTATATATATTTGACCAATTTAAACATTTTTTTACATTTTGGTCTTGAAATCCAGCCTGAATACAACCTTCTGATAGGATCAGGATAGTTCTGATATTTAAAAATATAAAATATATAAAAGTTTTGAACAACACAAACTGAAGGTTTGATCCAGATCAAAACCAAGACTTGATTATATGATCTAATCTAATTTCAGAATCCTCATTTTCTCTTAAACAACCAATTTTCAGGATTTGATCCAATCCAGCAGCGGAAATCCAATCAAATTACGTCTGAACAACTGGTATCATAAGTTCCAGCAACATGATTGTCAGCTGCATGAGGAAGTGGTCAGGGCATGAATCTCCTTTCAGAGGTAGTCATCAAATAGAGAGCTCTCTTGTGGATTTTGCTGCCACAGTGCACTTTCCACTGACCAAGGACTGGAGGCCTGGTGGAGAAGTGTATCAAGTATTACAGGTGATTCACAAGAATCTGGACCTGATATTTGAATAAAGTAAAAACTTCTTTCCCATTTTTCACAAAGGCAGCATTGGTCACACAATGACTATTGGTATCATGACAAATCCACATACCATCCATGCTTGCTGTAGCCCAGGCTAGAGCAGGCATCAGGAATTTCCAATGGGTCCTAGCATGCACCTGTTTTTTCTGCTCATCCTGCAAGCAGCTATTGTCTTTGTAGTCCTAGTGTGACTCACAGTAGTTAAAATCTTCATCCTTTAATCACTATCTTATTCATCATGATGAGTCACTGTTAGTTTGTAATGCAGCATGCCTCAAAAAAATTGTGTTGTGCCAGTGGTGTCCATGCAACCAGTAAATATTGTGTCTTTATGCAACACATCCATGGCCTTTTTCATCCTGGCTCACAGGTGGGGCTGTCACCACCTTGGTCTGGTCTTTTTGTGCCAGTACATTTGCATTTTCATAGCATTAGAAGAGTGTGATTCCTAAATAGCTAAGGTGACAGTAAAGGACTTTTCTCCTCCCCAGTTCTTCACCATCTCTGACTCCCAGTGATGCTTAACAGCTCCGTTCTGCTACATTACTGTCTGTGTGCACATAGCAAGTACCAATTACAGCCTACTGGGGAAAAAAGCTGGACAGGAGAAGTGTTTACAGGAAGAAAAAACAATAAAGAAATATTGTACAACACATGAAAAATCTGGCCAACAGTAGAACAGCAAACTGGCAAAGATGATGACAAAATCAAAGATATAAAGGACTGCAGTGCAGTGTTTACTTTTTGATATTACTAAATCATTCCAATCAGGTGAAACATTAGTGAAATCAGTCAAATCACACAGGGAGCCAAAATGTATAAGTGCATATTCAACACCAATAGAACCAAGGGTTTCAGAGTTTCTGGCAGTGGTTGCTGGTGAAAAGAGCAAAAGTCTGAAGTGTGTGTGTGTGTGTGTGTGTGTGTGTATCACTAGCAACACATCTTCCTTGTTAAAGGCCAATAGAGAATAAAATAAGGCAAAAAAAAAACTGTAATCTTCTTGAAGATCATCATTTGGAAAACTACTATTACTAGCAGGACCAGTGATACCACAGGAAGTAGAGCTGGTCATTCACTAATCGAAGATTGAAGTATACTTGGGCAAGACACTGAACTGCAAATTGCTCCTGATGGCTGTGCCATCAGTGTGTGAGTGCGTGTGAATGTTTAACCAATGAGCAGGTGGCACCCTGTATGGTAGCCTCAGCCACCAGTGTAAGAATAGGCTCGTTCGAGATGAGCCAAACTTGCACAGATTCGATCACCAGCGATTGCTGCACAGTGCATGTTAGTTGAATTGTGTGAAATGTGTCTGACTTCATCCCAACTTGTTCTGACATCATGCAAAAGTAGACAACAATAAATAAATAGAGCTAAACGCCACAGTTGCTCTTCAATTCAATCAATCAATTTTTATTTATAAAGCCCAATATCACAAATCACAATTTGCCTCAAAGGCCTTTACAGCATACAACATCCCTCTGTCCTTAGGACCCTCACAGCGGATAAGGAAAAACTCCCCCAAAAAACCCCTTTAACTGGGGAAAAAAATGGTAGAAACCTCAGGAAGAGCAACTGAGGAGGGATCCCTCTTCCAGGACGGACAGACGAGCAATAGATGTTGTACAGAGCAGATCAACATAATAAATTAACAGTAATCCATATGACACAATGAGACATAAGGAGAGACAGATATTATATTAATAGTATGATAGTATATGTATGTGACAATAATCATATGTGTATAATAACAGTACAAGTATGACTAATAGTAACAGCAACAGTGGGAGGCATCAGGCAGGACCACGGCAGCAGCACAACCACGACACATCATCCAGGCACAGCTGCGACACGAGTTAACCTGCGAGAGAGTGGAGCACAAAGGCCCCGGAGAACAAGCGGAGTTAACGACATGCAGTAGTTTTATATCCTTAAGGCTTAGTTTAGTTAATTGATCTGTTTCTTCCGGCTTTATCGATAAAAACAACTGTGTATCATCTGCGTAACAATGGAAATTTACAGAGTGATTTCTAATGATGGAAGCATATATAGAGTTAATAGAATTGGTCCGAGCACTGAACCTTGAGGTACTCCAAAACAAACTTTAGTACGTAAAGATGATTCATTATGAACGTGAACAAACTGAAAACGATCGGATAAGTAAGATTTAAACCAGCTTAGTGCAGAACCTTTAAGGCCAATTTAATTTTCCAGTCTCTGTAGCAGAATTTAATGGTCAATTGTGTCAAATGCGGCACTAAGATCTAGTAAAACAAGTACAGAGACGAGACCTTGGTCTGAAGCAATCAGAAGATCATTTGTAATTTTAACTAGTGCTGTCTCGGTGCTGTGATGCACTATAAACTCTGACTGAAATTCCTCAAATAAGTTATTTTCATGGAGGAAGTCACACAGCTGCTCTGCGACTTCTTTCTCAAGGATCTTTGAAAGAAAGGGAAGATTTGATATTGGTCTAAAGTTGGCTAACACCTCTGGATCCAGTGTGGGCTTTTTTAACAGAGGTTTAATTACTGCTACCTTAAAAGACTGTGGTACATAGCCTGTTAGTAAAGATATATTGATCATGTGCAGTATGTAAGTGTTAACTAAAGGTAAGACTTCCTTAAGTAGCTTAGTTGGGGTCCAAGAGACACGTTGATGACTTGGATGAAGAAATCACTGAGGTCAATTTTTGAATAGAAATAAGGGAGAAGCAATCTAAATATGTATCAGCGCTTATAGCTGTGCTTGAAGGCAGATTATTACTGTTAGAGGGCAGGAGGTCATGAATTTTGCCTCTAATAGTTAGAATTTTGTCATTAAAAAAGCTCATAAAATCATTACTGCTAAAGGCTAAAGGAACACAAGGCTCAATAGAGCTGTGGCTTTCTGTCAGCCTGGCTACAGTGCTGAAAAGAAACCTGGGGTTGTTCTTATTTTCTTCTATTAATGATGAGTAATAGTTTGCTCTGGCATTGCGGAGGGCTCTCCTATATGTTTTGAGACTGTCTAATCAGACTAAACGAGAATCTTCCAGTTTGGTTAATCGCCAATTCCTTTCAAATTTTCACAATATTTGTTTTAATTTTCTGGTTTGGGAGTTATACCAGGGAGCAAACTTTCTTTGCTTTGCAAACTTCTTTTTAAGAGGTGCTACAGAGTCGAGTGTTGTTCGCAGCGAGCCTGCAGTGCTATCGACGAGATAATCAATTTGGGAGACTTTAAAGCCGGTGCGGGAAACCTCAGTTACAGAGGGACATGGTATTAAATTTAATGCTGATGGAATCACTTCCTTAAATTTTGCCACCGCACTATCAGATAAACACCTAGTATAGTAACTGTTACTGAGTGGTGAGTAATCGAGTAGAAAGAAATCAAAAGTTATTAAGTAGTGATCTGATAGAGAGGGATTCTCTAGAAAGACCATTAAGTTATCAATCTCAATTCCATACGCCAGAACTAGATCGAGGGTGTGGTTAAAACGGTGAGTGGGCTTATGTACACTTTGACTGAAGCCAATGGAGTCTAATAATGTGATAAACGCAGTAGCGAGGGAGTCATTATCGACATCCACGTAAATATTGAAATTGCCTACAATAATAACTTTATCTGATTTCAGAACTAAACTGGATAAAAACTCTGAGAATTTAGATAAAAATTCAGAATAGGGCCAGGAGCACGGTACACTATAACAAATAGAAGAGGCTGTGAGGTTTTCCAGGTCGGATATAAAAGACTAAGGACAAGGACAAGTTAAAAATGGCTGCAACTCCCCCTCCTCGGCCGCTGCCTCGAGGAACGTGGGTATTATTATGACTGGGAGGAGTGGATTCATTTAGACTAACATATTCATCTTTACACAGCCAGGTTTCGGTGAGGCTGAGTAAATCAATATGATTATCTGATATTAATTCGTTTACTAACACTGCTTTGGAAGATAAAGATCTGACATTTAACAGTCCACATTTAATTCTCCTGTTTTGTCTTTCTGTCATGGAAGAAGTTTTAATTTTTATCATGTTGTTATGTACAACTCCTCTTTGTTTGAGTTTAGATTTAAATAATTTAGGAGGTCGGGGAACAGACACCGTTTGTATGACACTATGGGTGGGTAACTGCACTAGAAGCTCAGAGAAGCGTTTTAGACTGGGACTCTGATTCCTGGTCTCAACTCTGGGTTGTCATGGTTTTAGGTCACCAATAAACTTGTCCAGGTTTCTAGATATGAGAGCGGCTCCATCCAAAGTGGGATGGATGCGATCTCTCCTAATCAGACCAGGTTTTCGCCAAAAGGTTTTCCAATTATTAACGAAGCCCACATCGTTTGCTGGACACCACCTGGACAGCCAGCGATTGAATGATGACATGCGGCTAAACATATCATCAGTGGTCAGATTTGGCAGGGGTCCAGAGAAAACTACAGAGTCCAACATAGTTTTAGCGTACTGACACACCGAGGCAACATTAATTTTAGTGACCTCCGATTGGTGTAACCGGGTGTCATTAACGCCAACGTGAATAACAATCTTACTAAATCTACGTTTAGCCTTAGCCAGCAGTTTTAAATTTGATTCAATGTCGCCCGCTCTGGCCCCAGGGATACATTTGACCATGGTCGCTGGTGTTGCTAACTTCACGTTTCTCAGAATAGAGCTGCCAATTACCAGAGTTTTCTCCTCGGTGGGTGTGTCGCTGAGTGGGGAAAATCGGTTGGAAACGTGAACAGGCTGGTGGTGAGCCATGGGCTTCGGTCTGGTACTATGCTTCTCTCGGACAGTCACCCAGCCGCCCGACTGCACGGGGCTTACCGGAGGACCGCTAGCAGAGGCTATGCTATGTGGCTCCGCGCCGGCTACAGGGGACTGGCTAACTACTGCAGCTACAATTTGATTCTCCATGGTACGGAGCCGAGCATCTAATTGACTAAGCCTCGCCTCCAACGCAGAAAATAAACTACATTTCTCACATGTACCATTGTCGCTAAAGGAGGCAGACCAATAACTAAACATCTGGCACACCGAGCAAGAGAGAGCAGGAGAAGAAGCCATCGCTAGGTGTTAGGCTAAGGTAGCTAACAAGACTAAAAGTGTGTGAGCAAGCAAAGATGAATAAGAAAGTCATTTAAAGAAGCTGAGTGATTAACACAACTAGTGTGGGTTAAGAAGTGAAGTGAATGTTAAACAGCTGAAGTGAGGATAATAAGCAGAAAAGTAGCTGGTGAGAGTTCGCTGCAGCAGCAGAGAGACGCTAACACAGAAACACCGGAAATGACACAACACGCTTACTGCAGTACGTCAGCACGTCCTCTTCACTGACTGCAAGACCCAGGGCATGATGGGAAATGCCTGGTTCTCACCTGATCTAACAGCTGATTGGTTTAGATGTTGATTTTAAACTTTTCATTTTTTGTCTAATATCAGTGATGTTATGAATGTTTATTCTGTTAACAGAATACATGTGTTACTGATGGTGACATCTAGTAGTCAGACTAAATGCATTCATCATAAATTGTACAGAGTCTATTGTATGTTAGCATTGGACTGTTTTAAATATTGAAATATTTAGCAACAGATAGACATGTGGTCAGTGGGATGTGAGGATTCTTAGTATAACATCTGTAAAGATGTGAAGTGCTGACTATATCTGACTGATCTTTAATGAAAGCTGTTGTCTTGTATTTCTTTCCTCTAACTGTTAGGTTAATGTTTTTAATTTATTAATGCAGTTTGAGGGGACAGGTCTGCTCTGCAGCAGCAAACTGACATGATGCTGATTTACATGACAGTTAATGAAAAATGGAGGTTGAACCGTGAACAGAAATTGATTGCCTGTAAAGCATTTTATTAGGCTATTTGACCATATAAAACAGTTGGAGACTGCAAAAAAACCCCGATATAGCACAGAAAGTTTGCTCCTTGGTACAACTCCCAAACTCGAAAATTAAAACAAATATCACAAATATTTGAAAGGAACTGGCGATTAACCAAACTGGAAGAATCTTGTTTAGTCTGGGAAAACAGTCTCAAAACATATAGGAGCAATGCCAGAGCAAACTATTACTCATCGTTAATAGAAGAAAATAGGAACGACCCCAGGTTTCTTTTCAGCACTGTAGCCAGGCTGACAGAGAGTCACAGCTCTATTGAGCCTTGTATTCCTTTAGCAATAATGATTTTATGAGCTTTTTCAATGAATGACAAAATTCTAACTATTAGAGACAAAATTCATGACCTCCTGCCCTCAAACAGTACCAATCTGCCTTCAAACACGGCTATAAGACCTGATACATATTTAGATTGCTTCTCCCTGATTTCTGTTCAACAATTGACCTCAATGATTTCTTCATCCAAGTCATCAACGTGTCTCTTGGACCCCATCCCAACTAGGCTACTTAAGGAAGTCTTACCTTTAGTTAACACTTACATACTGCACATGATCAATATATCTTTATTAACAGGCTATGTACCACAGTCTTTTAAGGCAGCTGTAAAAAACCTCTTTTAAAAAAGCCCACCGTGGATCCAGAGGTGTTAGCCAACTTTAGACCAATATCAAATCTTCCCTTTCTTTCAAAGATCCTTGAGAAAGTAGTCGCAGAGCAGCTGTGTGACTTTCTCCATGATAATAATTTATTTGAGGAATTTCAGTCAGGCTTTGGAGTGCATCATAGCACTGAGACAGCACTAGTTAAAATTACAAATGATCTTCTGATTGCTTCAGACCAAGGACTCGTCTCTGTATTTGTTTTACTAGATCTTAGTGCCGCATTTGACACAATTGACCATCAAATTCTGCTACAGAGACTGGAAAATTCAATTGGCCTTAAAGGTTCTGCACTAAGCTGGTTTAAATCTTATTTATCCGATCATTTTTAGTTTGTTCACGTTCATAATGAATCATCTTTACGTACTAAAGTTTGTTTTGGAGTTCCACAAGGTTCAGTGCTCGGACCAATTCTATTCACTCCATATATGTTTCCCTTAGGTAACATCATTAGAAATCACTCTGTAAATTTCCATTGTTATGCGGATGATACACAGTTGTATTTATCAATAAAGCCAGAAGAAACGGACCAATTAACTAAACTTCCAAAATGCCTTAAGGATGTAAAAACCTGGATGAGCTCCAATTCCTGATGTTAAATTCAGACAAAACTGAGGTTATTGTTCTGGGCCCCAACCACCTCAGAAACTCTTTATCTGATGATATAGTTTCTCTGGATGGCATTGCTCTGGCCTCTAGCACTACCGTAAGAGACCTTGGCGCAATATTTGACCAAGATTTGTCTTTTAACTCCCATTTAAAACAAACCTCTCGGACTGCATTTTTTCATCTGTGTAATATTGCAAAAATTAGGCCTATCCTTTCATAAAAAGATGCAGAAAAATTGGTCCATGCGTTTGTTACCTCTAGGCTGGATTACTCTACTCTAGTAATTCTCTATTATCAGGTAGCTCTAATAAGTGCCTAAAAACTCTGCAGCTAATCCAGAACGCGACGGCAGGTGTACTGACAGGAACTAAGAAACAAGATCATATTTTTCCTGTTTTAGCTTCTCTGCACTGGCTCCCTGTAAAATTCAGAATTGAATTTAAAATCCTACTCCTAATTTACAAAGCTCTAAATGATCACATTCCATCATATCTTAGAGAGCTCATAGTGCCCTATTATCCCACCAGAACACTGCGCTCTGAGAATGCAGGGTTACTCATGGTCCCTAAAGTCTCCAAAAGTAGGACAGGAGCCAGAGCCTTCAGCAATCAGTCTCCTCTTTTGTGGAATCACCTTTCTGTTTCGGTCCTGGAGGCAGACACTGTCTCCACTTTTAAGTCTAGACTTAAGACTTTCCTCTTTTGATAAAGCTTATAGTTCGGGCTGGCTCAGGCTTGTCTTGGACCAGCCCCTAGTTAGGCTGACATAGGCCTAGTCTGCCGGGGGACCTCCTATAATACACCGAGCCCCTTCTCTCCTTCTCTCTCTCTCTCTCCTTTGCTAACATTCATTTCCTATTACTGCATCTCCCTAACTCGGCTCTACTGCATGTCACTAACTCAGCTCTACTGCATGTCACTAACTCAGCTTGCTCTTTGGAGCCTTTGTGCTCCACTGTCTCGCAGGTTAACTCGTACCGCAGCTGTGCCTGGATGATGTGTGGTGTTGTGCTGCTGCCGTGGTCCTGCCTGATGCCTCCTACTGCTGCCGCTACTATTAGTCATACTTGTACTGTTATTATACACGTGATTATTGTCACATACATATAAGATAAGATAAGATAAGAAGCTTTATTGTCATTGCAATAAATACAATGAAATGACGTTCGGCACTCTCTTGCTACAATGTCCTTGTCATAAAATATACGGGGGGGGGTCATGGTTCTTGCAGCAGTCTCTTCACAGCCATGGGGAATGGGGAAGAAGCTGTGTCTCAGTCTGGTGCGGGCTCTCATGACTCTGAGCCTGCCAAAGGGAAGGCTGGTCAATAGAGAGTGTCCTGGGTGGGCGGGGTCATCCCGAATCTTTGTGGCCCGTCGGAGGAGACGGCTGGAATAGATCTCCTCTAGGCGTGGAAGTGGGGAGCTGATGATCCACTGAGCCGTCTTGATGACCCGCTGCAGTTGTTTCTTTTCAGATGCAGTGCAGCTGGCGTACCACACTGTACAGCCATAGGTGAGGACACTCTCTATTGTGCAGTGGTAGAAGTTTTTCAGCAGAGGTGGCGGGAGTTTGTTCCTCCTCAGTGTTCTCAGAAAGAAGAGATGCTGCTGGGCCTTTTTGATGACGTGGGTGGTGTTCACAGTCCAGCCCAGGTCCTCCGAGATGTGCAGACCAAGAAACTTAAAGCTGGCGACCCGTTCCACTTCCTCCCCATTGATGCTCAGGCCTGAGTGCAGTGTGGTCCTCAACTTCCGGAAGTCTGTAAGAAAAATGCTCAACTTCAGTAAACACTGAAATGAAGAGACTCAGAGAACCACGGAGAAAAGTTACAGCCAACGGGAATAATTTATTCGCAGAACGTCAGCATACAGCAAATACACTGGTCTACACGTCCAGATCGGTAGAAACAGCTCAGCTGAACATCTCTCTTCCAGCTCTTATATCCTTGTTTCATGTGTGTGTGTGTGTGTGTGTGTGTGTGTGTGTGTGTCATATTTCCTGGGAATCCAAAGTTCTATTTGCCTTTGTCGTTCTGACAAAAACAACCTGTTTCTATTGCGACACTTTGGCGTTATCAACACCAATGGTCAAGTCACCCTAACCCAGAATGTTCCATCTCATTTAACCTCCCAAGGCTTAGCTTACACATGAACCACTTAGTTTATCAAAACACTTATTCTCTGCTTATGGATCTTTTTCACTGTCAAATCTGATATTTGCCTAACTGCTTCCTGAGCCTTGTGTAACCTAAAGACAGAGTGATGATACATTATCTGCCTCTACAAGTCAATAATGACTTCTTTTGTCTTCTTGGTGTTGAGGTTGAGGTGGTTGTCACTGCACCAGGCCGCCAGTGCTTGGACCTCCTCCCTGTATGGTGTCTCATAACCGTTGTTGATGAGCCCCACAACAGTTGTATCATCCGCAAATTTGATGAGGGTATTGGAGCTGTGAGTAGCGACACAGTCATAAGTGTACAGTGTGTACAAGACTGGACTCAGCACACAGCCCTGAGGAACACCAGTATTGAGGACGATGGTGGAGGATGTGGAGGTGCCTATTCTGACATGCTGGGGTCTGTTAGTCAGGAAGTCCTTGATCCACAGACAGAGGGAGGTTCCAAGTTGTAGTGTCTGCAGTTTGTTGATGAGTCTGCTGGGGCTGATGGAGTTAAATGCCGAGCTGAAGTCAACAAACAGCATCCTGATATATGTGTTGGGGTTTTCAATGTGGCTGAGGGCGGTGTGGAGGGCGATGGAGATGGCGTCGTCTGTGGATCTGTTGGACCTGTAGGCGAACTGATGTTGATCAAAGCCAGGTGGGATGTGGGCCTTGACATGCTGTAACACCAGTCTCTCCATACATTTCATGATCACCGGTGTCAGGGCCACAGGCCGGTAATTATTCAACCCTGTGATGGCAGAGGATTTGGGCACAGGGATTATGGTGGCAGTTTTCAGGCAGGTGGGGACTTTGGCTTGCTGCAGTGAACGGTTGAAGATGTTAGTGAATACTGCAGCAAGCTGGTGAACACATGATTTCAGCACCCTCCCCAGTGCTCCATCTGGTCCTAGTGTTTTCCTGGTGTCGATGCCACGCAGGACTCGCAGTACCTGATGTTGTTGGATGGTGGGGGGCTGGTCATGCTCTGATGATGTCAGCTGTGTGTCCTCTGCCTGTCTGTTGTCCTCTTAAAAGCAGGAGAAAAAGGTGTTAAGCTGGTCTGGGAGAGAAGTGTCAGGTGGGGGGAGTTGTGGCATTGTTTGTAATCAGTTATATTCTGTATGCCTTTCCACATGGAGCGGGGGTTGTTCTTCCTGAAGTTGGCCTCTATCTGCTCTCTGTACTTTGTTTTAGCAGCCTTGATGCCTCTGTTCAGGTCCGCTCTAGCCTTCCTGTAGGCTTCCCTGTCCCTTGACCTCAGTGCTGAATCCCTGGCCTGGAGTAGTGTTCTGATATTGGCGTTAAACCAGGGTTTTTGGTTGGGAAATGTTTTCACCTGTTTCCTCGATGTTACATTATCCATGCAGAAACTGATGTATGATAGCACAGAGGAGGTGTGGAGTTCAGTGTCTGGGTCTTCAAAGAGCTCCCATATGGTGTCCTCAAAACAGTCCTGCAAGGATAGTGTTGCCTCCTCAGTCCAGCACTGCACTGACTTGTACTGTGGCTTAGACCTGCAGATGAGGGGCTTGTAAGCTGGTGTCAGGAACAGGGATAGATGGTCTGAGTGTCCGAGGTGGGGGGAGTGGCGGGCTCTGTAGGCTCCAGAGATGTTGGTGTAGACCTGGTCTAGTGTTCTGCCCTTCCTTGTTTGAATGTCAACATTCTTGTAAAATCTGGGAAGCACAGTCTTTAAGTTGGTGTGATTAAAGTCTCCAGCCTCGATGAAGAAGCCCTCTGGGTGTTTGTTCTGTTGCCTGGTGATGCTGTCATGCAGCCTGCTCATAGCTACGTTAGCATTAGCTCGCGGGTGGATATACACGGATGCTCTAGGGGGAGAGGACGCTGGCGTTGCTTGTCGCCGCTTCTCCCTGCCGAGTCTAGTTTGTTTTCATTACTATTTTAAACCACAGCTTTTGGCTATTCTTTCTACAACTTCTGCCACTTCACTGCAGAGATTGATGTTGTTTTTAGCCTTAAGCCTGGTCTGTTGGAACCTGTTGGACTGCTTGTTTCGGACACTGACGGACGGCTGTATTACCTTTCTGCTGCTGTGTCCTCCCTCCACCGGCCGGTGTCGGGGATCATCGCCCGGGTGTTCCCGTTGTCCTGTTCCACGACAATCCTACATCCCCTGGTCCTGTCTTTCCCTGCCATGCTGTGGACCTTCCTAGCTGTCACGGTTCTCCACCTCTGTGTTCATGCTAACGTTACTAGTCCATGGCTGACAGCTAACGTTAGCATCAGGATCGGACCTCCCTCCACCGAAATGCGGCAATATTCCTTCTTGCAGCTGCTGAAACTCAACTGCTCCAGCACTCCAGCGTGTCTTCCAACCATCAAACAACTTAAACTCCTGCCCCGGCCCCGATACATTCACAGGAGTTCTCGGAGGAAAGTTGTTTACACGGAGCATGATGTCCTGCAGCCGGGTCGCGCCATCCCCACCGTCGCACAGTTTCCACGTCATCAGAGCGCTCGCTCTCTGGGACCAAATAACCCAATAACGGGAACATCGCGAGAGCTCATGACACCAGGCAACACAGGAAAGTGGATTTCAGTGTGCTCCGGCCCCTACTGAGACATACAACTTCAACCACTGTTAAAATTGAACTTTTTAATGCACAATCCCTCACAAATAAATCCGGTCTCATCCATGATCACATTCTGGATAAACGGATTGACATCATGTGTCTCAGTGAGACCTGGCATTAACCTGAGGTCTACTCAGCCTTGAATGAAGCCTGTCCCCCCGGCTACATCTATCGTGAGAAAGCCCGCAGCACCGGCCGTGGTGGTGGTCTGGCCATTTTACACCGTGACGAACTGGAACTGACCCCTCTCCCCCTGCCAAAATTCTCCTCATTTGAGTGCCTTGCCGCTAAGTGCAACCCCCCCCGTTCCATGACAATACTGGTCATTTACCGACCTCCCAAACCAAACCCAGCCTTTGTCCCTGAGTTGCACGACCTCCTTACCATGCTCTGCGCAACATCCACCAACATGGTTATTCTTGGAGACATGAACATTCACGTGGACACTCCCTCCTGCCACTCTGCATCTGAGTTGCTACAACTGCTGGACAGTGTCAACCTAACACAGCATGTGGATGTACCTACACACTCCAGGGGGCACACCCTCTATCTAGTCATTACTGACTCTGCTGCCCCCATTACCAACCTGCTGGTGTACGACCTGGGCGTGTCGGACCACATGGCCGTGTCTATGGAGATACTATTCCCCTCCCCTCATTCTAAGCCCAAGCGCCAGATCTGTTTCAGGAACATCAAGAACATCAACCAGGATGCCTTGGCCTGGGACCTCCAACATCTCACCCCTCCGACCCTCTCAACAGTTAGTGACTCAGTAGGTTTCTACAACACAACCCTGAGTGGCCTCCTGGATGTCCATGCCCCTGTGAAGACCAGGACAGTCGCGTTCTCGCGCTCTGCCCCCTGGTTCACCAGCGAGCTGAGGGAGATGAAGGTGGCTGGTCGTGTCCTTGAGCGGCGCTTCCTGGCATCAGGACTAACCGTGCACAGGGTGGCCTACAGAGAACACCAAAAGGCCTACTCCAAAGCCCTTAAGGATGCACGGTCGAAGTTTTATTCCAAAATCATCAGTAACAGCCCTGGCAATTCCAAACAGCTCTTTTCCACTATACACAATCTCCTTAAACCCCAAACCCAGGTACACAGAGAGACCACCGAGAAGCAGTGCAATGACTTCATGTCTTTCTTCAGAACTAAGGTTGATGGCATTCGCTCTCTCCTCCCTGGCTCCTCTACTCCCCCTGCTCCAGCTGTCGTCCCGCAGCTTGAAGTCTCCGAGCCTCTCTGCTGTTTCTACAACACCTCACAGCAAGAGGTACAGCGCATCATCGGGAGGATGAAGAGCTCTACCTGTGCCCTGGATCCCTTCCCCACAGCCCTGGTGAAGGCTAACATCGGTGCCATTGGTCCCCTGATCACCAATGTCATCAACCTCTCCCTACAGGCTGGCCATGTTCCGCCAGCTCTCAAAACTGCCATCATCACTCCCCTCCTGAAAAGCCCAACCCTGGACCCGGAAGCCCTTGGTAGCTACAGGCCCATCTCCAACCTCCCATTCCTTTCCAAGGTGCTGGAGAAGGTAGTTGCCGCACAGCTCCAAACCCACCTCAAAGACAACAACATCTTTGAGAAGTTCCAGTCTGGGTTTCGGTCAGCTCACAGCACTGAGACAGCCCTAGTAAGGGTCACCAATGATCTGTTGATGGCGGCGGATGCTGGATGTCCATCCCTTCTTGTCCTCCTCGACCTATCGGCAGCGTTTGACACAGTGGATCACGCCATCCTCCTGGATCGTCTGTACTCCACCGTTGGTCTCTGTGACTTGGCCCTGAGCTGGTTCCAGTCCTATTTGGCTGGACGGACCGAGTGCGTCTCCCTTGGAGGCGCTAAATCACCAACCCAGCCTGTCACCTGTGGTGTCCCACAGGGATCTGTGCTTGGCCCCCTCTTATTCACCCTATACATGCTCCCCCTCGGCCGTGTCATCAGCAGGCATGGCGTGTCATTTCACTGCTATGCCGACGACACGCAGCTCTACGTAAGGACGGAGCCGACGCCTCCTACAGCCCTGTCATCATCTCCATCACCAGCCGCACTGTCAGCCGCACTGTCAGCCTGTCTGGAGGAGACTAAGGCGTGGATGAACCACAACTTCCTTCAACTCAACAGCTCCAAAACCGAAGCCATACTTGTCGGTACTCCACACCAAGTACGATCATCCCCCATAACCTCTATCACCTTTGCTGGTCAGGTCATCCCACTCTCCACAGCAGTCACCAACCTGGGCGTGAGAATGGACCCCCACTTGACATTTGACACCCACATCAAGCATCTGTGTAAGACCTCCTTCTACCACCTTAGGAACATTGCCAAGCTCCGCCCCACACTCTCTCTGTCCGATGCTGAAAAACTGGTACACGCCTTTGTCTCCTCCAGGCTGGATTATTGTAATGCGCTCCTCATCGGGATCCCTAGCAAGAGCATTCACAAGCTCCAATACATACAGAACAGCGCTGCTAGGATCCTGATGAGGGTGCGGAAATACGACCACATCACCCCCATCCTGGAATCACTGCACTGGCTCCCTGTGGAACTCAGGATCAAATATAAGATCTCCCTCCTCACCCACCAGTGCGTACACGGTAACGCTCCAGCCTACCTAAAGGAACTCCTCATCCCCCAGACCTCCTCACGCACCCTCCGCTCCAGCACAGCCAACCTCCTCAGGGTCCCCAGAACCAAGCTGCACAGCATGGGTGATCGAGCCTTCTGCTCGGCTGCTCCCAGTCTGTGGAATGCTCTCCCTGACCATCTGAGAGCACCACAGACTGTGGATTCTTTTAAACGTAGCCTAAAGACTCACCTTTTTAAAAAGGCCTTTCCTTAGCCTTTTATATATGCCTTATTGTTGGGTTGTGTTGTTTTATTAGTTTGCTTCACCATAGGTTTTATGCTTTCTTTGTCTTTGTAGCACTTTGAGATTTTCGTAATGTAAAGTGCAATATAAATAAAATTTATTATTATTATTATTATTATTACACGGCAGTTACAAACACTTGGGTTATTTCCCTGGGCAAATAAAAAGGTCTGCACTTCAACATTAGAAACTCCAGGTCTGGACAGCAGTGTTTCTCAATAACAGCAGCATCCGTGCACCAACTGTTGTTAATATAGACACACACACCTCCTCCTCTCCTCTTACCGGGGTCCGATGTGCGGTCCGCCCGGAAGATTGTACATCCTGCTAGTTCCATGGCTAGGTCCGGGATGTTTTCATGCAGCCAGGTCTCTGTTATCACCATGATACAGCTGTCTATCTGGTTGTTAACGTCCCGTAGTTTCATATCGTCCATCTTGTTTACCAGGGAACGGACGTTGGCAAGAAAGACGCTTGGAACCACTTGTTAATGCGGAGTCGCGATTAGCCTAGCTCTGATGCCGGCTCGTTTGCCTCATTTCCGGCATCTTTTGCAGCGCCGCCGTCGCCTCCTTTCTGTCCGCTCTCACCGGCGTATCCTCTCTGGGAACGAGTCGAACCCTTCTGGGGGGGTCCAGCCGGTCCAGTGTTGTTTCAGGCTTAAAAGTTCAGTTCGGGTGTAAGTCCTTCTCAGTGTGTAGCTGCTAACTGAAGAAGAGCACCGGGTTGCTGCGTCTATACGCACCACCATCTTTGTTTAAAATAATAATATAATATAATATTATATATTAATACGTGCCTACAACATATTGTACCACAATTACTGTAATTATGACTATAACATTTTTTACCTAAATTAATGTTGTTGTAAGCTATTAGCATTGCTTTCTGCCCTGCATCTCTCTCTGGCTCTGTCTCAACTTCTCTCTCTGTCTCTGTCTCTCTTTATGTCTCATTATGTCATATGGATTACTGTTGATTTACTATGTTGATCTGCTCTGTACGACATCTATTGCATGTCTGTCTGTACTGGAAGAGGGATCCCTCCTCAGTTGCTCTTCCTGGGGTTTCTACCTTTTTTTCTTCCGCTAAAGGGTCTTTTTTGGGGAGTTTTTCCTTATCCGCTGTGAGGGTCCAAAGGACAGAGGGATGTCGTATGCTGTAAAGCCCTCTGAGGCAAATTGTGATTTGTGATATTGGGCTTTATAAATAAAATTGATTGATAGATTGATATATGGGTCTGATTACATTTTAATAAATCAACATCATATCAGACAGGATATGAGTGTTTTTGTTACTTCCTGTACAAACTGAAGGCTGCTGGAAACTGTCAGTAAACTGTCTGACTGCACCACAGCTTTTTGTCACCGCCTCATGCTGCAGGCGCCTGATCTTGTCCTCTTTCCATGCAAGGCGCAGTTCATCTTGAATGAGCCTTTTGTGTGAATGTGGCTTGTTGTGTAAAGCACCCTCAGTGGCTGGGAGACTATACTGATGCTTTCAATACAAGTCTACTTACCATCCATATGTGGCCTCATGTGTTTTTGTGAAGGTTAACTCAAGGCCATCTGAAAGAATGCTATATCAGAACTGTTTATCAAGGCATATTTGATAGCAATTGACTTTGGGCTGAAACTATTAGTATGGCAATTAATGGAGTATTCAATCGACAAAAATTATCCCTACAAAACCTCTCTGGTTCCAGCTGCTCTAATGTGAATGATTTCCCATCAGTCTTTTCTTATAGTGAATATCTTTAGGATTTAGACTGACATTTGAAGGTCTTACTTTTGGCTTTTGGAAACTCTAATGGGCATTTTTCTCTGTTGCAGAACTTTTTAAAAACTAAATAATGGAAAATAATTTGGGCCCACCACATGTAGGGACAAACATCAGTGTCAGGTGCAATGTGTGCCAGGCGGCAGGCAGGGGCAGGGCCCATGGTGTGCTGATTCCTGGCGTCACGGACTGGCTTTAGGGACGTGGAATGTCACCTCTCTGGTGGGGAAGAAGCTGGAGCTGGTGCGTGAGGTGGAGCAGTACCGACTAGATATAGTTGGGCTTACCTCCACACACTGCACTGGTTCTGGAACAAAGCTCCTAGAGAGGGGCTGGACTCTCTCGAGTTGCTCAGGGTGAGTGGCGCTGGGCGGGTGTGGGGATACTCACAAGCCCCCGGCTGAGCGCCACCGTGTTGGCGTTCTCCCCGGAGAACGAGAGGGTTGCCTCGATGCAACTGTGGGTCGCAAAGAGAAAGTCTCTGACTGTTGTTTGTGCCTACGCACCGAACAGCAGTACAGAGTACCCGGCCTTCTTGGAGTATCCTGCAAGGGGAGCTGGTTGGGACTCCATAGTTCTCCTGGGGGACTTCAATGCTAACATGGGTAATGACTGAGAAACCAGGAGGGGGGTGATTGGGTGGAACGGCCTGCCTGATCTGAACCCGAGTGGTGATTTGTTATTGGACTTCTGTGCTAGTCATGGACTGGCCATAACAAACACCATGTTCGAGCACAGGGAGGTTCATAGGTGTACCTGGTACCAGAACACCCTAGGCCAAAGATCGATGATCGACTTTGTGGTTGTATCATCAGATCAGCGGCCGTGTGTCTTGGACACTCGGGTGAAGAGAGGAGCTGAGCTGTCAACTGATCACCACCTGGTGGTGAGTTGGATCAGATGGCGGGGGAGGCTGCCGGACAGACCTGGTAATCCCAAACGTGTAGTGAGGGTGAACTGGGAACGTCTGGCTGAGGCCCCTGTCCATAGGGAATTCTTGTGCATCCCTGGGAGGTTGGGGACATGGAGTCTGAGTGGTCCATGCTCAAAGCCTCCATTGTGGAGGCGACTGCTAGGACGCTGTGGTCAGAATGTCGTCGGTGCCTGTCATGGCGGCAACCTAAGAACCTGCTGGTGGACACCAGTGGTGAGGGAAGCCATCAGGCTGAAGGAGACCTTTCAGGTCTGGTTGGCTCAGGGGTCTCCTGAAGCAGCAGACAGGTACCAGTTGGCCAGAGGTGCTGCAGTTGTGGCGGTCACTGAGGCAAAAACCCGGGTATGGGAGGAATTTGGGGAGGAGGACATTTTTGAATATTTTAGCTAGCTTTCTAGGGCCAACATGGACACAGAACAAAAGCTTGAGAAGTACAAGGTCCATGTTCATTTGTGTCAACATTTTTACAATACAGTGTGCACAATGTCTATATTTGTCAGGATTTATAACTGTAGGTTTCTTCACACCAGGCAGTGTCTTTGGCAGGTTGATGTTGCTGTACTTTTTAGAGAAGTCCCTTCTTTCATTGGCGGGAAGAAACAGCACACCTGCTGGTAATACATTTACATCCATGTACAATGCAGACAAAGGGCCTATAATAACACAGTTAATGAGAAAAGGCTGGTTTAATAACACCACAAACTGCAGTCTAAAATATGATCACTTCCCTGCCTAAGTGACAAAAAACACTAAATGTTTTTAACTTTCAAAAGGCCATAAGGCACCGTGTTGTTGTACTGAATATAATAGAATAGAACAGAACAAAACAGAATAGAATAGAACTTTATTCATCCCCAAAGGGAAATTCAACTGTCCAGCAGCTTATAAGAAACAAAAACCACACTTCCCCTTGTCAAAAACAACACAGTGGTATTAAAATAGACATCGTATTAAAAAAAAAAAATTAGTGCATAAATAGAAATTAAGTTGCCCATTCCACAGTCCAGTCCAGTTGTGGCTAATGTGATGTGTGTGAGTGCAGGGCTTGAAGCAGGAAAAAATCCTGTGCCTGAAAATTTTCTATGCATTGGGGAGGGGAGGGGGGTGCCTGGGCTCCACTAGGTGGGTCCGGGGGAAGAAAATTTTGAACATTTGCAATCCAAATGAATTAGTCTGGTGCACTTTCAGAGTATCAATCACGTATCACATCAAGAGGACAATTTCAAAGTTTTTAATAATGAAATATGAGCAGTTCACCAAAAATAAATAAATAAAAAAATGATCAGTTACTATAAAATTGTAGTTGATTTGCAGCATTTTTAAAAATGATTTGCTCCATAACTGAAAAACTAACTTTCTTGGATTGCCTCCAATTGTTAAAGGGATAGTTCAACATTTTAATTAATGAATGAACTGGATTTATACATCTGCTTCATTGCTTAATTTAAAATAAAGTATTTCCACGTGATTATATGAATATTGGCTTTATCGATCTGTAGCACTACAATCATTGTTACGTTTATGAATTAGGTGGATTAGATCGCTGCTTTTTGTATTGTAAACCAGTAAGATGGTAAAATGTTCTCAGGTGCATGGACAGTGTGGTCACAAGTTGATCTGGCTGCCTCCCAATTTGAAGACGCTGCTGGCAGTATATTGTTGGACATTTAGGGTATCTGCCGTGGCTTTGATGTGGTGACAGTGGCGCATTACATAAGGTGTCTGCTTTTCATTTATTTTCCCATGACGGCGCGAGTTCAAATCCCATAAAAATGTTCTTTTTTACATTTGAAAGGGCTGAACACTTCTTTAATATGGCACGTTTATTTAACAGGCCCAGGACGAAAGTGTGTGGGCCCATTTAGAGAATTTCGTAGACATACGAGTTAAATTTACAGGAAAAGCAACTTGCCCTCTTCCTGTTTTCAACAATCCGTCACAAGAAGTGCGATTCATACCGCGACTGAGTGTCAGTCCATGACTGGTTTCCTCTAACAAGAGTCCAAAGACCGATCGGGTTGGCTATGTTTTGGTATTATGATGAAAAATTGAATAAAGAGGCTGTCGCGAGGACAGCTACGTCTTCTCTTCCTGGTTGAAAACAGCTGCTGTCACTACGACAACCACAGATGCATTCAGCTGAAAGTCGGCAGTCAACAGGGTCGCGAGTAAATCCGAAACACCGGGCCATTGTGAACAAGAGATCGTGTTCAGCTATAAACACAGTCATACGAATTTTCTGTTCACACACACGGTCGGTCATAGATGTTGCTGTGGTACCTGTAGCCATCGCTCCTGGTAAGGTTGATGTGTGGCAGAGAGCACGCATGGACGCTATGTGACCCGGGTCTGAAGCATGACGAGCTAAAACTTTTTTCCGGCTGCTGCCATACAGTAGTTTTCTGGAGCACGGTACACAAAAACAAGCTTCTGGCTCCTTCAGTTTTTGACACCAGCTACCGTGAGGCTTTCCATCTGCTCCGGCCTCCTCTATCCAACCCCAGCGCCACTTATTTTTCACTCCTGTTTCCCATCTCGAGGTTTCCTTGCCTGGTTTAATATACCTGGCATCCATGCTAGCAGTATACAGTAAACCAGCTCCTCATTGCTAACGTTGTCCGAAGTGCTGAAAACTTAAGCCCCACCCTACTCTGCCTACCTCCGTAGTTGGAACTATCACTTTAAACGACTGGTTACAGAGAAAAAAAAAAACTTCACCAAAATATTCCTACGCCGGATTTCCGGCACCATGCCGGAGGCCTTCAAGCCCTGTGTGTGCGTGTGTGACTGGATTCAGGGGGTGTTGAACAGTCTTATTGCCATGGGGATGAAGGATCTCCTAAAATGCTCCATTCTGCAACACAGTAGGATGGTATAGGTAGTCGTAGTGAGATAGTATAGGACTGTAGTTATACCCAATTACAATTACATCCAATTTTAAGTTCAGGAATACATTTAATTTGGGTGTACATTTTAGTTTCAATATTGAGTTTCCAAGCCTAGTGATACTTTTTCAGTTTTTATCTCTGAGACTATTATATGGACTTAAAGTTTACATAATTTTACAAAGGAGTCTGATCTTTGAATGAGACAAACAAGCTGGACACTGAGGTTCCCAAACTATAGGTTTATGATCCCAAACCTATTTCTTCATTACGTATCTAGCATTCCTAATGACATGTAATATTTGTGAAAGAAGAGGAAAAGGGGAAATTGTAGCATATGATGACGAATTTAAGTCTTAAATCATTAGCACAAACTGAAACTTCTTCCCTGTTCACATGACCTCATGGTCATTCATGGAAGTTCAATGATATGTCTCCAGGTTACGAATGTCTGGGAAACCACACTGATAAGAAATCCCCCAGAGCTGGAACTCCTATTCTGACAAGTTCAATTCAATTAAATTTTATTTAGAAAGCCCAATATCACAAATCACAATTTGCCTCAGGGGGCTTTACAGCATACAACATCCCTTTGTCCTTTGGACACTCACAGCGGATAAGGAAAAACTTCCCAAAAAAACCCTTTAACGGGGAAAAAAGGTAGAAACCTCAGAAAGAGCAACTGAGGAGGGATCCCTCTTCCAGGACGGATAGACATGCAATAGATGTCTTACAGAACAGATCAACATAATAAATCAACAATAATCCACAGAGAGAGGAGTTGAGACAGAGGCAGAGAGAGATGCAGGGCAGACAGCAATGCTAATAGTTTACAACATTAATTTAGGTAAAAAATATTGTAGTCATAATTACAGTAATTGTGGTACAATATGTTGTAGGTATATATTCATATATGATAGTATATGTATGTGACAATAATCACATGTGTATAATAACAGTACAAGTATGACTAATAGTAACAGCAGTAGTGGGAGGCATCAGGCAGGACCACAGCAGCAGCACAACCATGATACATCATCCAGACACAGCTGCGATATGAGTTATAGTGGAGCGCAAAGGCTCCGGAGAACAAGCCGAGTTAGTGACATGCAGTAGAGCTGAGTTAGTGACATGCAGTAGGGCAGAGTTAGGGAGATGCAGTAACAGGACATGAATGTTAGCAAAGGAGGGAGAGAGAGAGAAGGAGAGAAGGGGCTCTGTGTATTATAGGAGGTTCCCCGGCAGACTAGGCCTATGTCAGCCTAACTAGGGGCTGGTCCAAGACAAGCCTGAGCCAGCCCGAACTATAAGCTTTATCAAAAAGGAAAGTCTTAAGTCTAGTCTTAATAGTGGAGACGGTGTCTGCCTCCTGGACTGAAACAGAAAGGTGATTCCACAAAAGAGGAGCCTGATAGCTGAAGGCCCTGGCTCCTGTCCTACTTTTGGAGACTTTAAGGACCACAAGGAACCCTGCATGCTCAAAGCGCAGTGTTCTGGTGGGATAATAGGGCACTATGAGCTCTCTAAGATATGATGGAGCCTGATCATTTAGAGCTTTGTCAGTTAGGAGTAAGATTTTAAATTCAATTCTGAATTTTACGGGGAGCCAGTGCAGAGAAGCTAAAACAGGAGAAATGTGATCTTGTTTCTTAGTTCCTGTCAGTACACCTGCCTCCGCGTTCTGGATTAGCTACAGAGTTTTTAGGGACTTTATTAGAGCTACTTGATAATAGGGAATTACAGTAATCCAGCCTAGAGGTAACAAAAGTGTGGACCAGTTTTTCTGCATCTTTTTGTGGCAGGATAGGCCGAATTTTTGCAATATTATGCGGATGAAAAAACGCAGTCCGAGAGGTTTGTTTTAAATGGGAGTTAAAAGACAAATCTTGATCAAATATTACTCCGAGGTTTCTGTACGGTAGTGCTAGAGGCCAGAGCAATGCCATCCAGAGAAACTGTATCATCAGATAAAGAGTTACATCAGGAAATTGGAGCTCATCCAGGTTTTTATATCTTTAAGGCATTTTTGAAGTTTAGTTAATTGGTGTGTTTCTTCTGGCTTTATCGATTAATACAACTGTGTATCATCCGCATAACGCATTTACAGAGTGATTTCTAATGATCTTACCTAAGGACGATAAGGACGCTTCCTTTAACTACGACCCTTTCAGGGGCCAGTACTTCCCAAGCCTATTTCCTGTCACTGGCTCTAATTCAGATTCAGATTCAGACACTTTATTGATCCCTAAAAGGGCAATTCCTTTGCAGTTCACCAGACCATAATCACACAGACAACGCACAGCGTGTTATATGACAAACCACACAAAAGATTAAGAAAACCAGACAAACAGAGGTCAATAAGATCATAAATAATAAATAGGCAATAATAAGAACAAATTGTTACAAAAAGTCATTTAAAATGACTGCTGTCAGCATTCAACAGCCTGATAGCAGAAGGAATAAAAGATCTGGAGTATCTGTTAGTTCTCCTCAGAGGTGCATGATAATGGCGGCCTGAAGGCATCACCGTGAACTGAGCGGACAGCACATGGTTAGGTTGGCTGAGAATGCTCTTTGCCTTCTTTTTCACCTGGTTCTCCCAGAGGGAACACAAATCTCTCTGCTTGACCCCAGTGATTTTCGAGCAAACTTTGACAATGCTGTTCAGGCTGTTCTTGTCCTTAATAGATAATCCGTTGAACCAGTAGACAGAAGAAAATGTCAACAGACTTTCAATGAATGAGCAATAGAAATTACCTAAAATCCTCACACTGACATTGAAAGAGCTCAGCTTCCTCATCAGATGGAATCACTGTTGTCCACGTTTTACAATAGACTCAGTGTTGATGTCAAACTTGAGCTGAGAATCAAACACTGTTCCCAGGTATTTATAAGACTCAAACCTCTGGACCTCTACACCATGTATGACACTAGCTTTGTGTCCTGTGTTGGCATGTCTGAAATCAATGAACATTTCTTGGGTTTTTGATACATTCAGGTCAAGTAAATTATCATCACACCAGTTAACAAACAGTATGCAGGACCATGATCAGACTCTGAGCCTTGTAGTAAAGATAGGAAGACAGTGTCATCAAAAAACTTAACAAGAAACCTGTTCTCCTGAGAAGTCCTGCAGCTATCAGTGTACATGATAAATAACAGAGGGGACAACACACATCCCTGAGGTGAACCTGTGTTTGACACAGTTGTTGTGGACATTTTACCATTTACAAACATGGCCCAAAGGAGACACCTGGCATTGTGACCTCATGAAGCAAGACAAAGGGCTAACTCTACAGTTACAATGTATATGAATTAATATGTTTAACGAACCATCTCAAAAGGCGCTGAAGTTATAATTTAAAATGTTGATGTTTGATGCTGTAAAAATTTCATTTCATTTCATTTCATTTATTTACAAAAGAAAAGAATTAAAAGTTACACCAGTTGAAGACTGGTTTTCAGCAGGCTCCTGTTATGCAACAACAAACACATTACAATACAAAATAAAAACAGAAACAATCAACAGAGGCAAAACAGCAAGGCAGCTACAGAGACACTGCAGAGTGGAGGACTAAGTGGAGTGAGAAAAATGGGATATGAGAATTACATCAGTGGTTGCAGGTCCCTCTATCACATATGGTTTATATGTATGTTTGAAATGTGTAATAGAGGTTATTGCTCTAATGTAGTGGGGCATCTGATTACAGAATTTAGTGTAGGTGAGAGAATGATTGCATGTACTGTAGATATGTATCTGAAACAGTGGGTGTGAGATATGGTCTGATCTTGTCATAGACATGCAATGTCTGGTTGAGCTTCTTTGTTAGGTTCTGAATGTGGTGTTGATAAGTGAGGTATGAGTCAAGGAATACTCCAAGATATGGTGGTGCAAGCGTTTGATTTGATTTGCGAAATGAATAAGGTCTGGGGTGACTGTGGCTCAGAAGTAGAGCGGGTCGAAGTATACTTGGGGTGGGGGCAATGATGCCATACTGTCACTTTCTGAAATAGGCCATTTAGCATGAGTACTTTCACATTCGTACTTGAATGTATTTGGATGCAAATAATTTTGTACCTTTACTTAAGAATGGTGTTGAATGCATTTTACGTACAACAGTAAATATTTAACACTCTAATATAGCAACTTTTACTATGTATAACACAGTCTTTCTCAAAAAGACAGAAATATTAGTCCATGCATTTGTTAACTCTAGGCTGGATTACTGCAATTCCTTATTATCAGGTTGCTATAAAAAGTCCCTAAAGACTCTCCATCTGACCAGAATGCTGCGGCACAAGTACTGACTGGAACAAAGAAAAGAAATCATATTTCTCCTGTTTTAGCTTCTCTGCATTGACTCCCTGTAAAATCCAGAGTTGAATTTAAAATCCTTCTCCTTACTTACAAAGCTCTAAATGGTCTTGCGCCATCATATTTTAAGAGAGCTCATAGTACCCTATTAACCTACCAGGACACTGCACTCTGAAAATTCTGGGTTACTTGTGGTTCCTAAAGTTTCCAAAAGTAGAACAGGAGTCAGAGCCTTCAGCTGTCACGCTCTTCTTCTGTGGAACCATGTTCCTGTTTCTGTTAAGCTTTCGCCGGAAACAGGGACTGAACCAATTAAAGCTGCAAGCAGCATTGGGCGGGACCTCGCCCCCTTGCCTGTTGCCCCTTGGCTGTTGCCCATTTCGGCCACTAGCTTCAACTGTGTGTTTGTGGTTATGTGTATGTGACTCCACTGTTGACCTAAGGGATGTGTGTGTCCGTCAAATATAGACCACATCATTTAAATTTCAGGTTAATCCAAAGACAAGTGTGTGATAAGAAGTTTGGCGTTCGCCACTAGGTGGCGCTATGACTAGCATGGTATTCAGTCATAGAATTTATTCAGGGCGGGACTGTTAGCAATCCTGTGAAGTTTGGGGAAGATTGGAGCATGTATGCTGGAATTATAAACTACTTCCTGTTTTGTGGCGGTACACTTTCGTGTGACGCCTGACATGTGAAAGTTTGATAAAGAATGCAGTAGTGATTGTTCATGATATTGTACGTTAAATATAGACCAAAGCATGTAAATGTGGGGTTAATAAAAAAGAAAGTGTGTGAAAAGATATACTTCCTGCTACCAGTGGGTGGCGCTATGTGTAACCCCAAATATTGACACATGGATGTTTTCAGGGCTGGACTGTTATCATATGTGTGAAGTTTTGGAAAGATATGTCCACGTAGAGTCAAGTTACAGCAACTTTAGTCAACATGGCGAAATATCAAAGTTCGCCGGCTCGTCATGGTCACACCCTTTGACGAAAACTCACAGTTTTCAAAATAAAGCATCATCAAGGACGATAATGTCATCAATCCTGTGAAGTTTGGTGAAGAGTGGAGCATGTATGCTGGAGTTATAAAGTTCTTCCTCTTTTCAGGATGTCTGTGCGTCATATGCTTTGAGACACTATAAAATCCAAACTGGTCAAGTAATGAAAAAGTTATACAGACAATTTGTCTAGAACGGTGTGAACTGTCATGTGTGCGACGTTCAGGCCGATACGATAAACGGGCACGGAGGAGATATTTTTTGAAGAAAACACATTTTTTGGCGAAATCTTATTGTGAAAGGGCAAATATCTCACTTCCTGTACATCCAACAGGAAGTGAGATATTTGCCCTTTCACAATAAGATTTTGCCTGAACATGTGTATTCTTCAAAAAACATCTCCTCCAAAGCCATTTATCGTATCAGCCTGAATGTCACACACATGGTGCCCCTAAGCCTTCTGAACAAATCTTCTGTACAACTTTTTCATTACTTGACCAGTTTGGATTTTATAAGCTCTAAAAGTTGATGACACACAAACATCCTGAAAAGAGGAAATACTTAATAACTCCAGCATACATGCTCCAATCTTCCCCAAACTTCACAGGATTAATGACAGTCCCGCCCTGAACACATCCATGTGTCAATATTTAGGATTACACATAGCACCACCTACTGGCAACAGGAAGTATCTTTTCACACACTTTTTCTTACAAAAATGCCCACTATAGCCCGTAGGAATGTCGTAGACAGATCAAACCAAGACTGACTTGTGTGTCTCATCAAGACCTACAAGTCACGCGCTCGCAGCCCTGACCCACAGTACAGGCCAAAAGTTTGGACACACCTTCTCATTCAATGCGTTTTCTTTATTTTCATGACTATTTACATTGTAGATTCTCACTGAAGGCATCAAAACTATGAATGAACACATGTGGAGTTATGTACTTAACAAAAAAAGGTGAAATAACTGAAAACATGTTTTATATTCTAGTTTCTTCAAAATAGCCACCCTTTGCTCTGATTACTGCTTTGCACACTCTTGGCATTCTCTCGATGAGCTTCAAGAGGTAGTCACCTGAAATGGTTTTCACTTCACAGGTGTGCCTTATCAGGGTTAATTAGTGGAATTTCTTGCTTTATCAATGGGGTTGGGACCATCAGTTGTGTTGTGCAGAAGTCAGGTTAATACACAGCCGACAGCCCTATTGGACAACTGTTAAAATTCATATTATGGCAAGAACCAATCAGCTAACTAAAGAAAAACGAGTGGCCATCATTACTTTAAGAAATGAAGGTCAGTCAGTCCGGAAAATTGCAAAAACTTTAAATGTGTCCCCAAGTGGAGTCGCAAAAACCATCAAGCGCTACAACCAAACTGGCACACATGAGGACCGACCCAGGAAAGGAAGACCAAGAGTCACTTCTGCTTCTGAGGATAAGTTCATCCGAGTCACCAGCCTCAGAAATTGCAAGTTAACAGCAGCTCAGATCAGAGACCAGATGAATGCCACACAGAGTTCTAGCAGCAGACCCATCTCTAGAACAACTGTTAAGAGGAGACTGCGCGAATCAGGCCTTCATGGTCAAATAGCTGCTAGGAAACCACTGCTAAGGAGAGGCAACAAGCACAAGAGATTTGTTTGGGCCAAGAAACACAAGGAATGGACATTAGACCAGTGGAAATCTGTGCTTTGGTCTGATGAGTCCAAATTTGAGATCTTTGGTTCCAACCGCCGTGTCTTTGTGAGACGCAGAAAAGGTGAACAGATGGATTCCACATGCCTGGTTCCCACTGTGAAGCATGGAGGGGGAGGTGTGATGGTGTGGGGGTGTTTTGCTGGTGACACTGTTGGGGATTTATTCAAAATTGAAGGCACACTGAACCAGCATGGCTACCACAGCATCCTGTAGCGACATGCCATCCCATCCGGTTTGCGTTTAGTTGGACCATCATTTATTTTTCAACAGGACAATGACCCCAAACACACCTCCAGGCTGTGTAAGGGCTATTTGACCAAGAAGGAGCGTGATGGAGTGCTGCGGCAGATGACCTGGCCTCCACAGTCACCGGACCTGAACCCAATCGAGATGGTTTGGGGTGAGCTGGACCGCAGAGTGAAGGCAAAGGGGCCAACAAGTGCTAAACACCTCTGGGAACTCCTTCAAGACTGTTGGAAAACCATTTCGGGTGACTATCTCTTGAAGCTCATCGAGAGAATGCCAAGAGTGTGCAAAGCAGTAATCAGAGCAAAGGGTGGCTATTTTGAAGAAACTAGAATATAAAACATGTTTTCAGTTATTTCACCTTTTATTGTTAAGTACATAACTCCACATGTGTTCATTCATAGTTTTGATGCTATCAGTGAGAATCTACAATGTAAATAGTCATGAAAATAAAGACAACGCATTGAATGAGAAGGTGTGTCCAAACTTTTGGCCTGTACTGTATGTCATTGCATTTTGATGATATTGATCAATGAACTTGAGAGAGGGCATGGCTCAGCACATAAATGGAATTTACTCCTTAACCGTTGAGCCAGTTGTCACAAAACTTGTAGGAAATGTCAACATCACGATCTGAATCATACCCTGAATGTTTGATTAAAGTCAACCCATAGGGGGCGCTACACGAGCAAAAAGTTAACATCTCATAATCAGCTGGAGATATTTGTACAAAACCTGCTTTGCGTCATCTAGAGTCATGTCTCAGTCAAGACAGGAAATTTGACAATGATTGCTTAAAGGGGCCGTGGCCTATTAGGTAAAATCTAAATTTCAAGGCATTTCAAATTCCATACTTCATAAAATCATAAAAAATCAGCAGTGTGCCCTACACAGCTGAAAGCTTTTCAGCACATTCACTGAATTGTGACAAAACTTTGCCGCACGCAACCTGTTGTCAATTCAGAAGTCCCTCACTCTGTATTTTTAAAAATATGCAAAATTAATTAACATCAGTATCTCCAAAAGTCTTCATGTAAATGGAAGCATAGTTGACACACTTACTTTTTGGATATTAGATGTCACATGTTCCAAATGGTGTTCAGATCGGTAAAACGGTGAGCTCACAGTGATATCCATTATCTTATTGTAATTTGTACAGTATGCACAACATTTTCTATGTCATCTAATTTGCAACCAAATGTCACCAAAATATTTGACAATATACTTGAAATAGACAGAATGATGTGCATTTTTTTCCGAATTTTATCACCAACGCTTTCACCGTTATTGAGATCTCAGTCTGTTCTAAAAAGAATGACAAATGAACTTTAAAGGGGGCGTGGCTCAGCAAATGACTCCACAACGTTTGGACCAATGGTCACAAACCTTGCAAGCAATGTCTAAAGAGGTACCAGGCACATATCCTGAAAGGTTCATTCAAACTGACCACTAGGGGGCATCAAAATTTAAAAAATGGGCATGCAGTGACACAAATCAGACTACAAATCAGAAACTGATTGTTCAATAATTACAAAAGTTGCAGGGTATGTTAAATAATAATTATGAAACATGTGTATTGTTCTAAAATCAGTCAATAGGGGGCCCCGCAACTTCCAAACAAGTGCAACGGCCTTTCACAAAATCCGGCCATAAATCAATGAGGGTTTTTTCAAACATCAACAAACTAATTGTATCAAAGGTCTTGATCTTACCCAGATTTCACAATTTAAATATCCATGCTGGCTTGAATCCCGGAATTGCACATACCGTGCGAGGACCCTATTGTTTTCCTTAGGATTTTTTATTTTTTTTTCCGTGTAATGGATCGCGTTTTTGGGTGCTTTAACATATTCGAAAACTCACCAAATTTGGCGTGCATATTCGTCTAGGTGAAAATTTATGTGTACGCAAAATCTCAATGATGCCAGTTGCCAAATGGCGAAATGGCGCCCCCTAGAAAATTTCAATCGGCTCCCACCGGCAGCCCGTTTGACCAAATTCCACGAAATTCAGGAAGGTCATGTATCATCCCAACACACACGAAAATGCGCACTTGGACTTTTTTCTAAAACCAACAGGAAGCCGGCTATTTTGATTTGAATATTCATTTTTTTACCGATTTTGGCAATTTGCAAGTGTTCTCTCAGAGCTATCTCCTCCTACACGGTTCATCGGATCGGCTTCAAATTTGGCATGCTGCAACTAGACCACTTGTTGATCAAAAGTTATTAAAAGATTTTTCCATCGTTAAACGGTTTGGCCGTCAGGTGGCGGCGAAGTTTGACGTCTCGCAAAAAAAACAAAAAAAAAACGAAAGTGCTATTACTTGGGCATGATAGGTCCGATCGGCACAAAACTTGCTGGGTATGATTGTAGTCCTGCCTTCAACACGCCAACATCAAAATATTCCCCCGTCCTCAAAGCGCCCCCTGCTGGCGACAGGAAAAGTGATGTTTTACACTTTGAGGTGCAGCTCTGAGCACGTTCAGCATATCCAACTCAAATTTGGTCAGAAAGGCCTCAACACGTTGGTAATGCTATGTGATGAAGATTGTGACGTATCGTCAAACGGCGTTGCGCCCACAGGGCGGCGAATTTGACGATTCGCCAAAACGCAGGAAAGTGGCCTTAACTTCAGTGTCCTTGGTCATATCTGCCTGAAACTTCACATGTGTGTTAACAGTCCAGCCCTGAACATGTGATATGAATTTCGTTGATGGGCGTGGCCACACGACGTGTCCACGCCCCTTAAACAGCAGCCCCTGCAGCACGTTTCACCGACATGCATGAAAATCGGTACACATATGTATCCCACCCAGACGCAGAAAAAAGTCTTTTGGAGCCATAGGCCAAACCCAACAGGAAGTCGGCCATTTTGAATTTAGCGGCCATTTTTGCCGTTTTCCACGTTTTGTATTTTAACTAACTCCTCCTACAGGATTAATCAGAACGGCTTCAGAATCACTGTGTATCATCTACACTACTTTGTGATCAAAAGCTATTAAAAGATCAGTTACCCGTTGAGGGGGGAATCGGCTTTTTGGCGGCGAAGTTTGACGTCTCGCCATGAAAAACAAAATTGCTATAACTTTGGGGTAAATGGTCCGATCTGCACCAAACTTCACAGGATATATAATAGTCCCGCCCTGAACACGTCTACATGCAGAAATTTTGTATTTGTCATAGCGCCCCCTGCTGGAAACAGAAAATGCCATGTTTTACACTTTGAGGTGCAGCTCTGAGCACGTTCAGCATATCCAACTCAAATTTGGTCAGAAAGGCCTCAACACGTTAGTAATGCTACAATGATGAAGATTGTGACGTATCGTCAAACGGCGTTGCGCCCAGAGGGCGGCGAAGTCGACAGGTTCGCCAAAACGCAGGAAAGTGGCCTTAACTTCAGTGTCCTTGGTCATATCTGCCTGAAACTTCACGTGTGTTAACAGTCCAGCCCTGAACATGTGATATGAATGTCGTTGATGGGCGTGGCCAAATGGCTTGGCCACACCCTTTAAACATCAGCCCCTGCGGCACGTTTCACTGACATGCACGAAAATTGGTACACATATGTATCACATCCAGACGCACAAAAAAGCCTCTTGGACTCAATGGCCACACCCAACAGGAAGTAAGCCATTTTGAATTTAACCGCCAGATTGGGCGATTCGCACTCCTTGTACTTTTTCTATCTCGTCCTACATGATTCATCGGATCGGCTTCAAATTCGGCGTGCATCAAGTAGACCCCTTTGTGATCAAAAGTTATTGAAAGATCTTGCTTTCGTCAAAGGGCGTGGCCGCTATAGGGTGGCGAAGATTGGCCTTTCGCCATGACAAATGAAATGAGACAACTTTTCACTTAGAGGTCCGCTCGGCACAAAACTTGCTGGGTATGATCGTAGTCCCACCTTCAACACACCAACATCAAGAAATTCCCTCGTTAGGGCCCGAGCACGTACCGTGCGAGGACCCTATTGAAATTGAAGGAATTATTATTATTTTTCTTCCTCCTAATGAATCGCATTTTTGGGAGCTTTAACATACTCAAAAACTCACCAAATTTGGCACACATGTCAGTCATGGTGGAAATTTACAGGTGATATGGTTTTTGACGATGGGCGTGGCCACACGACGTGACCACGCCCCTTAAACAGCAGCCCCTGCGGCACGTTTCACCGACATGCATGAAAATCGGTACACATATGTATCCCACCCAGACGCAGAAAAAAGTCTTTTGGAGCCATAGGCCAAACCCAACAAAGTCGGCCATTTTGAATTCAGCGGCCATTTTTGGCGTTTTCCACGTTTTGTATTTTAACGAACTCCTCCTACAGGATTAATCAGAACGGCTTCAAAATCGCTGTGTATCATCTACACTACTTTGTGATCAAAAGTTATTAAAAGATCAGTTACCCGTTGAGGGGGGAATCGGCTTTTTGGCGGCGAAGTTTGACGTCTCGTCATGAAAAACAAAATTGCTATAACTTTGGGGTAAATGGTCCGATCTGCACCAAACTTCACAGGATATCTAATAGTCCCACCCTGAACACGTCTACATGCAGAAATTTTGTATTTGTCATAGCGCCTCCTGCTGGAAACAGAAAATGCCATATTTTAGACTTTGAGGTGCAGCTCTGAGCCCGTTCAGCATATCCAACTCAAATTTGGTCAGAGAGGCCTCAAGACCGTGGTAATACTACATTATGAAGATTGTGATGTATCGTCATCGGCGTTGCGCCCAGAGCGCGGCAAAGTCGATGTTTCGCCAAAACCCATAAAAGTGGCCTTAACTTTAGGGTCATTGGTCATATCTGCCTGAAACTTCATATGTGTGTTAACGGTCCAGGCCTGAACATGTGATATGAGTTTCGTTGATGGGCGTGGCCAAATGGCTTGACCACGCCCTTTAAACATCAGCCCCTGCCGCATGTTTCACCAACATGCACGAAAATTGGTAAACACATGTACGACACCCAGACACACAAAAAAGTCTCTTGGACCCATTGGCCACACCCAACAGGAAGTTGGCTACTTTGAATTTTATGGTGATTTTTGGCATTTTGCACGTGTTGTATTTTAACGAACTCCTTCTACAGGATTAATCAGAACAACTTGAAAATCACTGTGTGTGATCTAGACAAAGTTGTGATGAAAAGTTATTACAAGATTTTTCCATAGATAAACGGTTTGGCCGTCAGGTGGCGGCGAAGGTTGAGGTTTCGCCAAAAAACAGAAATTCGCATTAACTTTAGTGTACTTGGTCCAATCTGACTGAAATTTAATTTATTTAGAATGAACGGCTGCGTCGGCCGGCGTCCTGCCAGCTCCCTCGAATTGCGTGAAGGTCCGAGGGCCCGTTCATCGCTGCTTGCAGCTTTAATTAGGGCCCAAGCACGTACCGTGCGAGGACCCTATTGTTTTCCTTAGGATTATTATTATTTTTTTCCGCGTAATGAATCGCGTTTTTGGGGGCTTTAACATATTCGAAAACTCACCAAATTTGGCGTGCATATTCGTCTAGGTGAAAATTTATGTGTACGCAAAATCTCAACGATGCCAGTTGCAAAATGGCGAAATGGCGCCCCCTAGAAAATTTCAATCGGCTCCCACCGGCAGCCCGTTTGACCAAACTCCCCGAAATTCGGGGGGGTCGTGTATCATCCCAAGACGCACGAAAATGCGCACTTGGACTTTTTTCTAAAACCAACAGGAAGCCGGCTATTTTGATTTGAATATTCATTTTTTTACCGATTTTGGCGATTTGCAAGTGTTCTCTCAGAGCTATCTCCTCCTACACGGTTCATCGGATCGGCTTCAAATTTGGCGTGCTGCAACTAGACCACTTGATGATCAAAAGTTATTAAAAGATTTTTCCATCGTTAAACGGTTTGGCCGTCAGGTGGCGGGGAAGTTTGACGTCTCGCAAAAAAAACAAACAAAAAAAACAAAAGTGCTATTACTTGGGCATGATAGGTCCGATCGGCACAAAACTTGCTGGGTATGATTGTAGTCCTGCCTTCAACATGTCAACATCAAAAAATTCCCCCGTTCTCAAAGCGCCCCCTGCTGGCGACAGGAAAAGTGATGTTTTACACTTTGAGGTGCAGCTCTGAGCACGTTCAGCATATCCAATTCAAATTTGGTCAGAAAGGCCTCAACATGTTGGTAATGCTACATGATGAAGATTGTGAAGTATCGTCAAACGGCGTTGCGCCCAGAGCGCGGCAAAGTCGATGTTTCGCCAAAACACATAAAAGTGGCCTTAACTTCAGGGTCATTGGTCATATCTGCCTGAAACTTCATATGTGTGTTAATGGTCCAGGCCTGAACATGTGATATGAGTTTCGTTGGTGGGCGTGGCCAAATGGCTTGACCACGCCCTTTAAACATCAGCCCCTGTCGCATGTTTCACCGACATGCACGAAAATTGGTAAAAACATGTATGACTCCCAGACACACAAAAAAGTCTCTGGGACCCATTGGCCACACCCAACAGGAAGTTGGCTACTTTGAATTTCATGGTGATTTTTGGCATTATGCACGTGTTGTATTTTAATGAACTCCTCCTACAGGATTAATCAGAACAACTTGAAAATCACTGTGTGTGATCTAGACAAAGTTGTGATGAAAAGTTATTAAAAGATTTTTCCATAGTTAAATGGTTTGGCCGTCAGGTGGCGGCGTGGGTTGAGGTTTTGCCAAAAATCAGAAATTCGCATTAACTTTAGTGTACTTGGTCCAATCTGACTGAAATTTAACACGTTTGTTAACAGTCCAGGCCTGAACATATGGTATGAGTTTCATCAATGAGGGTGGCCGTATGGCTTGGCCACGCCCCTTAAAGTGCAGCATCCCCCATAGCAAGTTTTGCCGACATGCACAAAAATCGGTATGCACATGTATCATCCCTAGAGGCGCAAAAAAGCCTCCTTAACGCATAGGCCAAACCCAACAGGAAGTTTGCCATTTTGAATTTGCTTGTAACTGGTTCACAACTTCACCATACATGTTCCAAACTTTCCCAAATTTCACAGGATTGATGAAAATCCTGCCCTGAACACATCTATACACCAATACTTGGTTGTTAGTACGGCGCCACCTACTGGCAAAATTACATGTCTTCATGTGATTTGAGGGATATGATGTGTAACTCCTGCGTGCGGTGTCTGCCTTCGACAGGAATGAATGGCCGCGTCGACCAGCGTCCTGCCAGCTCCCTCGAGTTATGTGAAGGTGCAAGGGCCCGTTCATCGCTGCTTGCAGCTTTAATTATTATTAGGGCCCGAGCACCAAGCGGTGCGAGGACCCTATTGAAATCCAAGGAATAATTAGGGCCCGAGCACCAAGCGGTGCGAAGACCCTATTGAAATGCAAGGAATTATTATTTTTCTTCTTATTATTATTATTATTATTAGGGCCCGAGCACGTACCCTGCGAGGACCCTATTGTTTTCCTTAGGATTATTATTATTAGGGCCCGAGCACGTACCGTGCGAGGACCCTATTGTTTTCCTTAGGATTATTAGGGCCCGAGCACGTACCGTGCGAGGACCCTATTGAAATTGAAGGAATTATTAGGGCCCGAGCACCTAGCGGTGCGAGGACCCTATTGAAATGCACGAACCGTGCGAGGACCCTATTGTTTTCCTTAGGATTATTATTATTATTATTAGGGCCCGAGCATGTACCGTGCGAGAGCCCTATTGAAACCGAAGGAATTCTTATTAGGGGGCCAAGCCCGCGGGACCTGGGGAACGCGAATGCAAAGCATACGCGTTTCCCAGGACCAGCGGTGCTGGGAACCCTATTGTTTTTGTTCGGATTTTTATTATTATTATTATTATTATTATTATTCTCTATTTTTATTCTTCTCCCGGTAAAAGTAGTGCTGCAGGCTAAACCGTGCAAGGGAGGGTGGTGCAATTTGGAGGGTTGGTCCAGACCCCTGCACGTACCTCAGGCGCAAAAAATGACATATGTCAGCCAGCAGGGGGCGCTATAACCAAGGTCAATGCGTTTTGGGCTATAACTCCCACACCGGACGTCGCACATTCAAAAACCTCATATCCCCAGATTCCCTGAAAAGAACTGAATCACATGGCCTGGGCCTCGCCCATTTCCACCCTAATTTTTTTTGGCAAAATCGCGAAAACTGGAAAACCAACTTTTTCGAACTCCTCCTTGGGGTTTTGCCCGATCAGCGTGAAACTTGGCACGTAAAGTCTTTCTCTGGACCTGATCTAAAGTTATCAAAAGAATTTTGTTTGGTTGAAATATGCACAAGTTATTAACGAATAAAATTTTCTAGCTAGCTATAAAAAGGCGAACTGCTGCATATCTCTGTCAAAATAAATGCTAACAACACCAAATCTGAGATCCTTGATTGACATGTGACTGTGAGGGTGTGAGCCAAATTTGGCTAATGTTGGCCACTAGGGGGCGCTGCAAAGCTGAGACATTTATATCTCTTCAATGGCTGCACCTATTTTTACGAAATTTGGTGGGTATGATGCTGCGTCACTCCTGAGGCCATATCTTGAAGTTAATCACGACAGGTGAAAGTGGGCGTGGCTTATTACGAGATAAACAGCAAACATTTATTTCAGCTCAAGTATTATGCTGAGGGCTGTGAAATTCACAGGGTATATATATAACAGCATACCGGCCACCCATAGCAAAAATTGTGTGTCTGCTCCACTAGGTGGCGCTCTAACGGACGCAAACGCATTTTGGCCTGTAACTTCCACATTTTAAATCACATCTTCATAAAGTTTATATCCACGTGTTCCCTAAATAGTTTCGCATCTTCTGACATAGGCCACGCCCACTCCCACAGCATATTTCTTTTTGTAAGTCACTACACATCAAAAACCTACTTTTTCGAACTCCTCTTAGCGTTTAAGCTCCATCTGCACGAAGCTCTGCACATACAATCTCCAGGCTTGCCTGATGAAAAGTTATCAAAAGAATTTTGCTGCTCCAAAAAATGCGGTAGTTACAAATAAACAATTTTTTTTGGCTAGGTAAAAAACACATACCTTTGAATATTTTTGTCAAAGTAAAAGCTATCAACGTCAAACTCAAGTCACTAGTTTCCGAGGTCAGCCAGAGGGTCTGTGCCAAATTTGGTGGAAATTGGCCAATAGGGGGCGCTACAAACACAGAAACATGAAGTGACATGAAAATTGATCAGATTCGCCTGAAATTTGGTGAGGTTGTTGTGGTGTCACTCCTGAGGCCAGAGTCAAATTTTTGTGATGTTGGGTCAAAGTGGGCGTTACTTGTCACAACACAAAAATTCTGCCTTTCGCACTTCCAGTGCTGATCCCATTACAATTATCATACTGCAAGTGAAACGTCGGCCTGCGTCCCGACGCTCGACCCAAACCCTTCTTTCGGTGTCAAGTTCCGTGGGCTCCGCGAGACCCGGGGGCCGAGTCGCGCGGGGAGGCTTGGCCCCCTATTATAACTGCTTGCAGTTCTAGTTCTTATTATTATTATTTTTTTTTTTATCCTATGATCGCATTTTTGAGGGCCTGAACGTACTCAAAAAGTCCCAGAATTTTGCACACTCGTCACGTCTGGTGAAAAATTCGATATTTTATGGTCATTACAAAGGGGCGTGACAAAATGGCTCAACGGCGCCCCCTAACAGTTTTCAAAATCAAAGCCCCCTGCTTTAACTTTGTCCGAAGCGTACGAATTTTGGTACACATATGTAGCACGCCGAGACGGACAAAAAAGCCTCTTGGGCCCATGCCCTAAACTCAACAGGAAGTCGGCCATTTTGAATTGAATGTGGAAGTTTCATGTATTTTTGGCCATTTGCAGGGGTCATAAATGAACGAACTCCTCCTAGAGATTTTGTCCGATCGCCTTCAAACTCGGTCTGTCCCACCAACATAAACTGAAGACGAAAAGTTATCAAAAGCTTGTGTTTTCGTCACACCGTGTGACCGTGCCGGGACCTCAAACTTCGTTACAAACAGGAAGTAGTATTATAACGCAGGAAGTAGTTTATTACTCCAACATACATGCTCCAATCTTCCCCAAACTTCACAGGATTGATGACAGTCCTGCTCTGAAGAGATCTACATGTCAATAATTTGTGATTAATATAGCGCCCCCTACTGGCAGTAGAAAATGTCATGTTTTACACTTTGAAGCACGTCTCCTCCAAAGTTGAACACATCAACCTCATACTTGGTGAAATTATCCATAAGGCCTTGATGATGCTTTCTATGGAAAACTGTGAATTTTCGTCAAAGGGCGTGACCTTGGCGTGGCGGCCAACTTTGATGTTTCGCCATGATGACCAAAGTAGCTGTAACTTGACTCTACGTGGACATATCTTTCCAAAACTTCACACATATGATAACTGTCCAGCCCTGAAAACATCTATACAGAAATTTTGAATCAGCATCATAGCGCCACCTACTGGCGGCAGAAGGTTACTTTTTTCATTCTTTCATGTCCCTCTTCTACCAGGTTCCCCCGAACCACCTCAATTTTGCAAATACATACTCCCAAGACCTTGTTGATGGTCAAAGCAGAAGCCTTTGAGGTTTCGTCCAACGCTGTCACTGTGGCGCCACCTTATTCGCCATAAAACACGAGGTTGTTTTTGAGGGGCAAGGGACACTCGAAAACTCACGCAACTTGGCACACACATCAGACATCCCAAATTGTGTTGTCTGATGTGATTTTTGTGTTTTCATGTGCCAAGATGGCTCAACAGCGCCCCCTACTCATTTTCAACGTGTTTTGGGCTATAACTCCCAGACCATATGTCACACATTCAAAAACCTCATATCCACAGATTCCCTGAATAGTGCTGAATCACCTGGGCAGGGCCACTCCCATTTCTGCCTATCATGTTTTTCACAACATCGCAAAAACTGGACAACCTACTTTTTCGAACTCCTCCTTAGGGTTTTGTCCGTTCAGCGTGAAACTTGGCAAGTACAGTCTTCGGCTGGACCTGATCTAAAGTTATCAAAGGAATTTTGATTGGTCATAATATGCTCAAATTATTAATGAATAAATTTTTCTAGCTAGCTATAAAAAGGCGAACGGTGGCATATTTCGGTCAAAATAAATGCTAACAACACCAAATCTGAGATCCTTGCTTGATATGTGCCTGTGAGAGAATGAACCAAATTTTGGCCACTAGGGGGCGCTGCAAATATGGGAAATTTATATCTGGTAAATGGCTGCACCGATATTTATGAAATTTGGTGAGCATTATGCTGGGCCTGTCCTGACGCCATATCTTGAAGGTAGTCACGACTGGTAAAAGTGGGCGTGGCTTATTACAAGATAAAAAACAAACATTTATTTCAGCCCAAGTATTATGCTGAGGGCTGTGAAATTCACAGGGTATATAGAGAATAGCATACAGACCAACCATAGCAAAAATTGTGCGTCTTCTCCACTAGGTGGCGCTATAAGAGATACAAACGCATTTTGGCCTGTAACTTCCACATTTTAAATCACATCTTCATAAATTTTATATCCACGTGTTCCCTAAATAGTGTCGCATCTTCTGACATAGGCCACGCCCACTCCCACTGCAAATTTCTCTTTGTAATTTACTATACATCAAAAACCTACTTTTTCGAACTCCTCCTAGCGTTTAATCTCCATCTTCACAAAACTTTGCACATGCAATCTCCAGACTGGCCTGACCAAAAGTTATCAAAAGAATTTTGCTACTCCAAAAATTAGGCTAGCTAAAAATAAACAGTTTTTTTCTGCTAGCTAAAAAACACATACCTTTGCATATTTTTGTCAAAGTAAAAGATATCAATGTCAAACTCAATTCACTTCTTTCAGACGTCATCCAGACGATCCTAGCCCAATTTGGCAGAAATTAGCCAATAGGGGGCGCTATAATCAGAGAAAAATCAAGTGACATAAAATTCATCGATTCGCATGAAATTTGGCGAGCATGATGTGGAGTCACTCCTGAGGCCAGCTGTAAAGCTTGGTGATGTTTGGTCACCGTGGCAACGCCTTATTCGCCATAAAACACGAAGTTGTTTTTGACGGGTAAGGGATGCTTGTAATGTCATGAAACTTGACACACATATGACAGGATCCAATATGCATTTTCTGATGTGATTTTTCGGCTCTGATATGCCAACATGGCTCAACAGCGCCCCCTACAAATTTTCTACGAAACAGCCCCCGAAGCTGGTTTGACCTACATCTATGAAACTTGGTACGCACATGCATCACTGAAAGACGTATAAAAAAGCCTCTTGCAGCCATGTGCCAAACCCAACAGGAAGTCGGCCAATTTGAATTTGCTTGTAACTGGTTTGCAACTTCACCATACATGTTCCAATCTTCCGCAAACTTCACAGGATTGATGACAATCCTGCCCTGAATACATCTATATGCCAATACTTGGTTATTAGTACAGCGCCACCTACTGGCAAAATTACATGTCTTCATATGATTTGAGGGATATGACGTCCTGCGTAAGGGATCTGCCGTGGACAGGAATGAAGGGCGGCATGAGCCGGCGTCCTGCCAGCACCCTCGAGTTGCGTGAAGGTGCGAGGGCCCGTTCAATGCTGCTTGCAGCTTTAATTATTAGGGCCCGAGCACCAAGCGGTGCGAGGACCCTATTGAAATTGCAGGAATTATTATTATTATTACGACAAAAGTAAATCGCTTATTTGGAGGCCTGAACATATTCCAAAACACGCCAATTTTGGCATGCGCATCAGTCGCGGTGTAAATTTAGGTATTTTAGGGTTCGTGGAGGTGGGCGGGTCAAAATGGCTAGGCCACGCCCCTTAAAGAGCACCCTACTGGGCAGGTTTCACGGATCTGCACGAAAATCGGTACGCATGTAGATCATGCTGAGACGCACAAAAAAGGTCACAGGGACACATAGGCTAAACCCAACAGGAAGTGAGATATTTGGCGTTGAACGGCCATTTTGGGCGTTTTCCACGTGTTGTATTTTAACGAACTCCTCCTACAGGAATAATCAGAACGGCTTCAAAATTGCTGTGCACCAACTAGACTAGTTTGTCATCAAAAGTTATTAACGGATTACGTAAACTCCAAACAACCTGACCTGGGCGTGGCGGCGAAGTTTGATGTCTCGCCATGAAAAACAAGATTGCTATAACTTTGGCATTAATAGTCCGAACGGTACCAAACTTCCCAGGATTCATAATAGTCCCGCCCTGAAGACGTCTACATGCAGAAATATTGAAATTTGCATAGCGCCCCCTGCTGGTGACAGAAAAAGCGATGTTTTAGACTTTGAGGTCCAGCTCTGAGCACGTTCAGCAAATCCAGCTCAAATTTGGTCAGAAAGGCCTCAACATGTTGGTAATGCTCCATGATGAAGAATTTTGACTGTCGTCAAACGGCATGTTCTACATGTGTACCGATTTTCGTGCAGATCCGTGAAAATTGATGAGGAGGGCGCTGTTTATAAGGAGATTGCTCTTTAATGGGCGTGGCCTAGCCATTTTGACCCGTCCATTGCCGCGAACCCTAAAATACGTAAATTTACACCGCGACTGATGCGACCGCCAAATTTCAGGAGTTTTTGAGCATGTTAAAACCTCCAAATAAGCGATTTACTTTTGTCGTAATAATAATAATAATAATAATAATAATAATTCCTTCAATTTCAATAGGGTCCTCGCACGGTACGTGCTCGGGCCCTAATTAAAGCTGCAAGCAGCGTTGAACGGGCCCTCGCACCCCACGCAACTCGGGGCCTGGCGCGGCCGCCACCGTGTCGCCAGAGGTCGACCGGCAGACGAGGCGCTGAATGTTCGCCTCCTTTGGACAGTGTAGTGTGACAACCTGGATCGCATCACCAGGAGAGTTGCACCTAAACACACCCAGATACGCCCACAGACACACACCCATCCACGATTCACTCACTCATTCGTTCGCAGTTCGCGCCGGCATTCAACTCACTCCCATATCCGTCACACTGTGGAGAGCAGGAGAAGAGAGTGCGGGAGACGTATACCGAGCAGCACGCTCAGCGCGGTGTAAACCTTAAGTAAGGCCGTTTAATCCCTTCCAAACGTTTCATCCTCCGCTGTCTGTCATCCTGTGGCACACGATCTCCGCCAACGCTTTTCCACACCCGGATCGCTTCTATCCACTTCGCAAAATCAGCTGTTCACTGAAGCCGGTCACTCTCCACTTCCTCAAACCAGCAGCCAAAACCCGGACTGAACTGCCCCGTTTGACTGGACTGGACTGACTGACTAACTAACTTCAGTAAGTGAACTAGGTACATTTCTTTTCGTTTTTTTTCGGTTGGCGTTAAGGTTTTTTTTTCCTTCTTCCCCTGTTCCTGTTCAGAACTGACTGTTATACCTTGGAACTGAACTGAACTGAATTGAACTTTATTTTTTTTGGTGAACTGAATCATTTTTTTTTTTTTTTTTTACCGAGCTGAAGGAAAACCCGGAGTGGAATTTTAAGTTGATTGCCTTGAGTTATCTGTGGACTGGATTGGGATTTTGTGGGTGTCTTGTAATATTGGTCGTTGCTGGTTCTTGCATTGTTTTGTGGGGTTTTGGGGGATTTTGTACAGCACTTACAATACATTTTCACTGGTTTTTTGCAACATATAACGTGTTGGGTTGTGTGTTTTGTGTTGACTCATTCAATGTGCAGGGTGTAGTATTCTATGTATGTACATCCTTTGTGCGGTTTGCTTTAAACTGAGGAAAAGAAAAACCAAACTCAGAAACTAAACTATACTGACTTACTACTCTTAAATGCCAGGAGAGAGACCTGGCTGGCACCCCTAATAAATATAACAACAAAAACACAAAAAGTACAAGTCAAACTGTCACATAAAAAAGTGCCAAGTCCCATCTGGGGCTCCTTCCCCCCTGAGAGAAGCCTGAACATAGGAAGGCTTTTTTTCTTTTTTCCTCTCCTTTTTTTTTCTATTCGTCCAACTCTGAGGCATGGAACCCAGGGAAATCTTCCCCATCGCTTTCCTCTTCAAAGATTTTGAGGATCCGGCGACGCTGTTCCCTGTCAACCCTCTCAGCTGTGGGGTAACATGGCTTCAGCTGAGCCACATTGACAATACGACGGTCCTCCCCAGTCTCTTCCAGGACCACCTCAAAGTTCAGAGGCCCAACTTTCCTGATGACCCGATATGGACCTTTCCACCTTGGCGCCAGCTTGGCTGAAAAGGATTTATCAGCCTTAGAGTAAGGGTGAGTACGGACCCAGACACGATCATTGTCTGTGAAATTCCCGTCTCTTCTCCCTTTGTCATAGTTTTGTTTTTGCCTCTGTTTTGCTTTTGCTAGGTGGTTACTAACCAGCTTCCGGAGCTGTGCTATCTGGTTAGCTGTAGCATATGCGGGTGCGTCAGGGTCAGATAGCTGGGGGCTTAACTCAGCATCCAAGGGTCCTTTCAGCAGACGACTGAGGTGGAGTTCGGCAGGTGTAACCCCTGTGGACTCATGCACTGCTGAATTCAATGCAAAGCGGAATTCAGGTAGGTATTTGTCCCAGCTTTTGTGTTTTCCCTCCACAAATGCAGCAATCATGGCTTTTAAGTTGCGGTTGACTCTCTCTGTCAGGTTCGTCTGTGGATGGTATGGTGAGGTCCTTTTCTGCCTGAGGTTCCACCTCTGGCAGGTTTCACCAAAGACGGATGACACAAACTGGGAACCTTGATCGGAGAGGATGTAAGTTGGCACACCCCAGCGAGTCAGAATCTCTTTGGTCAGAATCTGGGATACGGACTCTGCTGTGGCCTTGCGAAGGGGGAACAATTCAACCCATCTGGTGAAATAGTCCACAAAGACAAGGAGGTAGAGGTTGCCACTGGAGCTGCGAGGAAAAGGACCCATGAAGTCGACCCCGACCATTTCCCAAGGTCCATGTACCACGGTTTGTTGAAGTTTCCCAGGGGGTTTCCGTGTTTCAGGTTTGTAAAGCTGGCAGACTTGGCAACATTGCACATAATCTCTCACATCAAGGCTCATTTTAGGCCAATACACAAGGGCTTGCAACCTTTTGTATGTTTTGTATCTCCCAAAATGGCCGGAAAGAGGATTGTCATGATAATGATGAAGCAGCTGCTGGCGGAGGGATGAAGGAATGTATACTTGGTAAATGGTTTTGTGAGGTAACTGCACCACTCTATATACTTTGTCTTCCAGAACAGTGTATTTTGTTGTGGCGTTTTCAACCACCTCTCCTGTTTCCATGATCTTACTGTATAGATTTTGGATGTCAACATCGTCCTGTTGGGCTTTCCAAATGTCCTCGTCAGTGACTTGGAGGTTTTTAGAGGTGTCCCTCTTAGAACGTAGCACAACAGCACAAGTGGGGGACTGGTTTTGAGAGTTATCCACAGGAGCCCTCGACAAAGCGTCCGGTACAGTATTGTACTTCCCTTTACGGTACTCTACCGTAAAGGAGAACTCTTGGAGGCGGAGCGCCCACCGAATGAGTCGAGTGCTTGGCTTTTGGGTTTTGAAAACCCAAACAAGGGACGAATGGTCTGTCACCACTGTGAATTGTCTGCCCTCCAGGTAGTACCTCCATTTTTCCAAGGCCCAGACAACCGCAAGGCATTCCTGTTCTGTGGTAGAATAATTTCTCTCGGCCTGATTCAAGGTACGGCTGGCGAAGGCGAGGACCTGCTCTGCACCCAACCCAGTCTGTTGAGCCAAGACGGCTCCCAGGCCGACATCACTCGCATCAGTATAAACGATGAATGGGAGGCCGAAGTCAGGATGACCCAGAATCGGTGGAGAAACCAGACGTCGTTTCAGGGCTTCAAAAGCCTCCTGGCATGAAGGTGTCCAAACGAATTTGGCTCCTTTCCGCTTAAGGGCGTTGAGTGGTTCAGTCAGCTGAGAGAACCGGGGCACAAAGCGATGGTACCATCCAGCCATTCCAAGAAACCGTTGAAGCTCCTTGAGGTTCTGAGGGACAGGAAAGTCTTGTACCGCCTTTGTCTTATCAGTGTCAACTTCTACTCCAGCAGAGGAAACGACATGGCCCAAGAACCTCAGTGAGGTGCGGAAGAACTGACTCTTTTTCATGTTTACAGTCAGGTTAGCTTCTTGTAGCTTGTCCAGAACTGCTTGGATGTCATAACGGTGCTGTTCAACTGTGTCAGAATAGATGATTATGTCATCCAAATATACAAAGCATTTTTCCCCTCGCAGGTCTCCAAGGACAAGTTCCATCAAGCGTTGAAAAGTAGCGGGGGCATTCTTGAGTCCAAACGGCATTACCTTGAACTGGTACAGGCCAAAGGGACAGATAAAGGCAGTCTTCTCCCGGCTATCCTGATCCATTTGGACTTGCCAGTAGCCACTATTGAGGTCCAGGGTGGTGAACACCACAGCTCCAGCCAACGATTCCAGTATTTCCTGAATATTTGGTAAGGGGTAGGCATCTGTGTGAGTAGCTGCGTTCACTTTTCTGTAATCAACACAAAATCTTGGTTTTGGATCCTGTTTTTTAGGTACCAGGACAACGGGAGCAGCATATGGAGAGGTAGATGGCTCTATGATGTCTTTTTCCAACATCTCCTCCACATGCTCCTTGATGATCTGGAGCTTGGACGGTGACACCCGATAGGGCTTCTGCTTGATGGGGACTTCGTGAGTGAGAAAGATTTTGTGAGTAAGAACACTAGTACATCCCAGTGTTTCTGTGCAGACATCCGAGTTTTCCTGTAGCTGGCGCATCAACTGATTTTTTCCAAAATCATCCAGGTGGGCATTGCTGACGGCAGCCTGCAGGAGGTCATGGCAAGGAGGCAGAGGAACCAGGTTCACAGGAGCTACAGCAGAGAAGAAGGCAAGCTGTGGCGGAAGACCAGAATTTGGATTTGCTGCTGATTCTCTCAAGAACTGATACTGACGCTTTCTGTTGGATTTAAACCAGTAACAGTTTTCAGAGACATCAAGCTGGAGGCCGGAATGGAAGATGAAGTCCAGTCCCAATACTGCAGGAAAAGCAAGACTGCGGGATGACAAGATGACACAGGGTAACGTCACAGGCTGGGATTGTAACACCAGAGTAATTTCACTCCATCCTAATGGTTGCCTCCCTTCTCCATCAGCTAGGAACAGGGGTCCCCTTGTCCAGGGCTTCAGCACGTCCTGTGGAGCTTTCATTCCAGACCATACATTTTCATTGATCAATGTGTAAGATGAACCAGTGTCCAGGATGGCAGTTCCTTTCCAGGAATGGATGTTCAAAGGTACCATCAACTGGGACGGAAGCAGGCTTCCAGGTGGCAGTGAAGGAGTATTTTTAGGTGAGGCAGCACCCAAGTAATTTGGATGAGTGAGTGAACCAAGGATAGCATGACCTTCTTGGTGGGTGGATGAGGTTCTGGCAGGTTGCTGATGTGAGGGTTTAGGAGAGGAAGCTCTGTTAGACCTCCACTGCGGACAAGAAGCTGGTGCATGACTTCCTTTGCAGCGCCAACAGTACACTTGGGGGACTCGATTATGGCTGGGTTGGTTTGGTCGCATGGAGCTTTCTCTGTTAGGAGGCAGAGCAACAGGTTCAGCAGAAGCAGCAGGCTTGGATGGCTTCTTCATTAAGTTTTTTCTCTGTTCATATTGCAGCTGGTTGTCCCGGTCCTTCTCCAGTTGCTGGCCAAGGCGGACAACAGCATCAACGGAGCTAAGTCTGCTACTCCTCAGTTGACTGGCCAGTTGGGGGTTAATATTTTTCAAAATCAGCTTTACAATCTCTTCTTCCTCAATGTTTGGCTTCCATCTCTTGCATAGTGACTGGTACATGTAAGCAAAGTCTCTGATGCTTTCACCCTCTCCTTGAACTCTGTTGCGCACCCTTTCTGCCAGCTCATCTTCATAATCCTCTGACAGGAAGGCAGCACGGAACTGCTTATTGAACTCCTTCCAGGTATGGATTTTATGGCGGGCCACATCCCACCAATCCCTTGCAGTCCCGTGAAGCACATTTCGCAGGGTGGCAATGAGCTCCTCATCTGTGAGTGGACTGAGAGCCAGAAAATCCTCACACCGTTCTAGGTATTGGAGTGGGTCAGGTATATCATTAAGTCCACCAAATGTTGGGAACTGAAGTTTTACAGGACTCTTCCCTATAAATCTGCTCCTTTGTTCCTCATGAATAGTGGATCCTCCAGGAGACCCACAGTTGCCCTCTGACAGGCCAGGCTGTAAGGTGGACTGTAACCTGGGGCGGTTTGCAATGGGTGGAGGCTCCCCATCATGTAAAGCTTCAGGGTGAGTTTGAACACTTGCATGGCCGAAGCTAGGGGTAACTTTGGCTGTTGTTATCTCCTCGGACAGTGAATCTATTGTGTTTTTGCAGTGGGATAGCTCCTCCTGTAGGTGAGTTACAGTATCTGCCATTGGGGTGAGCACAGAGAAGAGATCCTTCAGCAGGTCAGTGTGATGATGCTTTAACCTCCAACCAAGGGCAGCAGTGAACTGTGTTCTCAGATATTCGAGCTGTTTATCCATGTGTTTGACAATTTCTTTGTGTTGTTCCTGATTCAGATCAGCGAGTGCTTTGGTCACTTGTTCAGTATGAGTCGTAATTTCTTTTGCCATATGCTCCATGTTTTCCTTCAGTTCCTTGTGGTGACGATGTTGGGCCTCTACAATTCCTTGGAGTTGCAGTGGAATCCCTGAGCCAGGTGCACAACCATCAGTTGCAGAATTCCCAGGCTGATGTCCTCCATTTGCATTGCTGTTGTCTGTGCTAGCAGCATTTTGGGGGTTTCCTGGACTGACAACCTCAGGTAACATACAAAGATCCAGGTCCAACAAAGAGTGTGTCGCAGTAGGCAACTCCTGAGGAGGCCCTGAAGTTGAAGGATCTGAGGGTGGAGTCTCCACGGTTCCTCCTTCCATTTCAAACAACAGGAAATCTGAGCTGGCAGCCATTTTGTTTCCTTTTGTTCCTTTGTTCCAGCAATAAATTTTGTTTTTGACACATTCGGTGTGTGTTTTGTTATTTCCTTTCATTCAACAGTTTTTCCTTTAAATGGGTCCCATCTGGGGTGCCACTTTTTTATGTGACAGTTTGACTTGTACTTTTTGTGTTTTTGTTGTTATATTTATTAGGGGTGCCAGCCAGGTCTCTCTCCTGGCATTTAAGAGTAGTAAGTCAGTATAGTTTAGTTTCTGAGTTTGGTTTTTCTTTTCCTCAGTTTAAAGCAAACCGCACAAAGGATGTACATACATAGAATACTACACCCTGCACATTGAATGAGTCAACACAAAACACACAACCCAACACGTTATATGTTGCAAAAAACCAGTGAAAATGTATTGTAAGTGCTGTACAAAATCCCCCAAAACCCCACAAAACAATGCAAGAACCAGCAACGACCAATATTACAAGACACCCACAAAATCCCAATCCAGTCCACAGATAACTCAAGGCAATCAACTTAAAATTCCACTCCGGGTTTTCCTTCAGCTCGGTAAAAAAAAAAAAAAAAATGATTCAGTTCACCAAAAAAAATAAAGTTCAATTCAGTTCAGTTCAGTTCCAAGGTATAACAGTCAGTTCTGAACAGGAACAGGGGAAGAAGGAAAAAAAAACCTTAACGCCAACCGAAAAAAAACGAAAAGAAATGTACCTAGTTCACTTACTGAAGTTAGTTAGTCAGTCAGTCCAGTCCAGTCAAACGGGGCAGTTCAGTCCGGGTTTTGGCTGCTGGTTTGAGGAAGTGGAGAGTGACCGGCTTCAGTGAACAGCTGATTTTGCGAAGTGGATAGAAGCGATCCGGGTGTGGAAAAGCGTTGGCGGAGATCGTGTGCCACAGGATGACAGACAGCGGAGGATGAAACGTTTGGAAGGGATTAAACGGCCTTACTTAAGGTTTACACCGCGCTGAGCGTGCTGCTCGGTATACGTCTCCCGCACTCTCTTCTCCTGCTCTCCACAGTGTGACGGATATGGGAGTGAGTTGAATGCCGGCGCGAACTGCGAACGAATGAGTGAGTGAATCGTGGATGGGTGTGTGTCTGTGGGCGTATCTGGGTGTGTTTAGGTGCAACTCTCCTGGTGATGCGATCCAGGTTGTCACAGTAGGAACCAATGCGTTGCGACTTCCCGTCTCCACTGGGTGGCGCTATGACTCTGACTCCTGAGCGTCATGTGGGTGTGTTCATGCCAGGACTATTATCATACATGTGAAGTTTGGAGCAGATTCGACCATTAGATCCCATGTTATAGCAATATCGTGTTTCATGGTGAGACATCAAGTGTCGACGCCATGTCACAGCCACACCGTTCCATGCTGAGCAATTCTCTTAATATGTTTTGATCACACACTTGTGTAGATGGTACACACCAGTTTTGGAGTTAATTGATTCATTTCTGGAGGAGGAGATCATTAAAATACAACACGTGGAAAACGCCAAAAATGACTGTAAATTTCAAAATGGCCGACTTCCTGTCGGGTGTGGCCTATATGTGCAAGAGGCTTTTTTGTGCGTCTGGACACGATACGTGCATACTGATTTTCGTGCACGTCGATGAAAGTTGTTATGGGGGACGCTGCACTTTAAGGGGCGTGGTCAAGCCATACGGCCACGCTTATTGATGAAACTCATACTATACATTCAGGTCTGGACAGTTAACAAACATGTGAAGTTTGGTGAAGAATGGACAATGTATGCCAAAGTTATACTAATTTCGTGTTTTATGGCGAGACATCAAACTTCGCCGCCACCTGACGGCCAAACCGTTTCACGATGCAAAAATCTGCTTATAAGTTTTGATTACACCTTTGTCTAGATGGCACACAATGATTTTGAAGTTGTTCTGATGCATCCTGTAGGTGGAGTTCATTAAAATACAACATGTGGAAAACGCCAAAAATGACCATTAAATTCAAAAAGGAGGACTTCCAGTTGGCTATTTTGAATTTAGCGGCCATTTTTGGCGTTTTACCACGTGTCATAGTTTGACGAACTCCTCCTACACGATTAATCAAAACGGCTTCAAAATCGCCGTGTACCAACTAGATAAGTTTGTGATCAAAAGTTATTCAAAGATCCGCTACCGGTCGAACACGGAATCGGCTTTTTGGCGGCGAAGTTTGAAGTTTGAAGTTTGTCTCGCCATGAAAAACGAAATTGCTATAACTTTGGCATTAATCGTCCGATCTGCACCAAACTTCACATGATTCATAATATTCCCGCCCTGAACACGTCTACATGCAGAAATTTTGTAATTACCCTAGCGCCCCCTGCTGGCGACAGGAAAAGCGATGTTTTTAGACTTTGACGTGCAGCTCTGACCACGTTCACCATATGCAACTCAAATTTGGTCAGACAGACCTCAAGACGTTGGTAATGCTACATTATGAAGATTGTGACTAGGCGTCAAACGGTGTTCCGCCCAGAGGGCGGCGAAGTCGAAAATTCGCCAAAACGCGTTGAAAATGGCTTTAATGACATTAACTTCTGTGTCCTTGGTCATATCTGCCTGAAACTTCACATGTGTGTTAACAGTCCAGGCTTGAACATGTGATATGAGTTTCGTTGATGGACGTGGCCAAATGACTTGACCACGCCCTTTAAACATCAGCCCCTGCCGCACGTGTCACCGACATGCACGAAAATTGGTACACGCATGTATCACACCGAGACGCACAAAAAAGTCTCTTGGACCCACTGGCCATACCCAACAGGAAGTCGGCCATTTTGAATTTTGATGCTATTTTTGGCGTTTTCCACATGTTGTATTTTAACGAACTCCTCCTACAGGATTAATCAGAATGACTTCAAAATCACTGTGTGTGATCTAGACAAGGTTGTGATCAAAAGTTATTAAAAGATTTTTCCACAGTTAAACGGTTTGGCCGTCAGGTGGCGGCGAAGTTTGATGTCTCGCCATGAAACACGAAATTAGTGTAACTTTGGCATACATTGTCCATTCACCAAACGTCACATGTTTGTTAACAGTCCAGACCTGAATGTATAGTATGAGTTTCATCAATAAGCGTGGCCGTATGGCTTGACCACGCCCCTTAAAGTGCAGCGTCCCCCATAACAACTTTCACCGACGTGCACGAAAATCAGTATGCACATGTATCGTGTCCAGACGCACAAAAAAGCCTCTTGCACATGTAGGCCACACCCGACAGGAAGTCGGCCATTTTGAAATTTACAGTCATTTTTGTCCTTTTCCACGTGTTGTATTTTAATGATCTCCTCCTCCAGAAATGAATCAATTAACACCAAAACTGGTGTGTACCATCTACACAAGTGTGTGATCAAAACATATTAAGAGAATTGCTCAGTATGGAACGGTGTGGCTGTGACATGGCGTCGACACTTGATGTCTCACCATGAAACACGATATTGCTATAACATGGGATCTAATGGTCGAATCTGCTCCAAACTTCACATGTATGATAATAGTCCTGGCATGAACACACCCACATGACGCTCAGGAGTCAGAGTCATAGCGCCACCCAGTGGAGACGGGAAGTCGCTACGCATTGGTTCCTACACTGTCCGAAGGAGGCGAACATTCAGCGCCTCGTCTGCCGGTCGACCTCTGGCGACACGGTGGCGGCCACGCCAGGCCCCAGTTGCGTGGGGTGCGAGGGCCCGTTCAACGCTGCTTGCAGCTTTAATTAGGGCCCGAGCACGAACCGTGCGAGAGCCCTATTGAAATCATAAAAATTATTCTTATTATTTTTCTTTTAAACCTTTGATCGCATTTTTGAGGGCCTGAACATGCCCAAAAAGTCAGGAAAATTTGCACACTCGTCACGTCTGGTGAAAATTTCGATATTTTATGGTCGTTACAAAGGGGCGTGGCAAAATGGCTCAATGGCGCCCCCTAACAGTTTTCAAAATCGAAGCCCCCTGCTTTAACTTTGCCCTAGGCGTATGAAATTTGGTACACATATGTATCATCCCGGGACGCACAAAAAAGCCTCTTGGGCCCATGCCCTAAACCCAACAGGAAGTCGGCCATTTTGAATTGAATGTGCAATTTTTATGCATTTTTGGCCATTTGCAGGGGTCGTAAATGAACGATCTCCTCCTAGAGATTTTGTCCGATCGACTTCAAACTTGGTCTGTCCCACCTACATAAGTTGAAGACAAAAAGTTATCAAAAGCTTGAGTTTTCGTCACACCGTGTGGCCGTTGTGGGACCTCAAACTTCGCTACAAACAGGAAGTAGTATTATAACACAGGAAGTAGTTTATAACTCCAGCATACATTGTCCAATCTACCCCAAACTTCACAGGATTGATGACAGTCCTGCTCTGAAGAGATCTACATGTCAATAATTTGTGATTAATATAGCGCCCCCTACTGGTAGTAGAAAATGCCATGTTTTACACTTTGAAGCATAACTCCTCCAAAGTTGACCACATCAACCTCAAACTTGGGGAAATTATCCAAAAGGCCTGGATGATGCTTTCTAAGGAAAACTGTGAGTTTTCGTCAAAGGGCGTAGCCATGCCGTGGCGGCGAACTTTGATGTTTCGCCATGATGACAAAAGTTGCTGTAACTTGACTCTACGTGGACATATCTTTCCAAAACTTCACACATATGATAACAGTCCAGCTCTGAATATGTGATATGAATTTCGTCAATGGGCGTGGCCATATGGCTTGGCCACGCCCATTCATATGAATTACTTCCATAGGACGTCTCACCGATATGCACAAAAATTGGTACACATCTCCATCACCCCCAGACAAACAAAAAAGTCTCTTGGACCTCTAGGCTAAATTCAACAGGAAGTCGGCCATTTTGAATGTCATGGTCATTTTTGGTGTCGCGCACGCATCGTATTTTAACGAACTCCTCCTACAGAATTCATCAGAACGGCTTCAAAATTACCGATTACCATCTAGAACACTTCCTGATCAAAAGTTATTAAAAGGTCTCGCAGAATCTAAAGGGCACGCCAGTTGTGGGAGGTTGAATTTTGACGTCTCGCCATGAAAGAGGAAGTGGCAATAACTTCACTGTACTTGGTCAGATCTGTGTGAAACTTCACAGGTATATTGACAGTCCAACCCAGAACATATGTTATGAATTTCGTTAATAGGCGTGGCTAAATGGATTGGCCACGCCCATTCACACAAATAACCACCATAGCACGTCTCACTGATATGCACGAAACTTGGTAGACACATGTATAACATCCACACGCACAAAAAAGCCTCTTGCACGAATAAGCCACACCCAACAGGAAGTCGGCCATTTTGAAATTTACAGTCATTTTTGGCGTTTTCCACATGTTGTATTTTAACGAACTCCTCCTACAGGATTAATCAGAATGACTTCAAAATCACTGTGTGTGATCTAGACAAGGTTGTGATCAAAAGTTATTAAAAGATTTTTCCACAGTTAAACGGTTTGGCCGTCAGGTGGCGGCGAAGTTTGATGTCTCGCCATAAAACACGAAATTAGTATAACTTTGGCATACATTGTCCATTCTTCACCAAACTTCACATGTTTGTTAACAGTCCAGACCTGAATGTATAGTATGAGTTTCATCAATAAGCGTGGCCGTATGGCTTGGCCACGCCCCTTAAAGTGCTGCGTCCCCCATAACAACTTTCACCGACGTGCACGAAAATCAGTATGCACATGTATCGTGTCCAGACGCACAAAAAAGCCTCTTGCACATATAGGCCACACCAAACAGGAAGTCGGCCATTTTGAAATGTACAGTCATTTTTGGCGTTTTCCACGTGTTGTATTTTAATGATCTCCTCCTCCAGAAATGTATTAATTAACTCCAAAACTGGTGTGTACCATCTACACAAGTGTATGATCAAAACATATTAAGAGGATTGCTCAGCATGGAACGGTGTGGCTGTGACATGGCGTCGACACTTGACGTCTCACCATGAAACACGATATTGCTATAACATGGGATCTAATGGTCGAATCTGCTCCAAACGTCACATGTATGATAATAGTCCTGGCATGAACACACCCACATGACGCTCAGGAGTCAGAATTATAGCGCCACCCAGTGGAGACGGGAAGTCGCAACACATTGGTTCCTACACTGTCCGATGGAGGCGAACATTCAGCGCCTCCTCTGCCGGTCGACCTCTGGCGACACGGTGGCGGCCGCGCCAGGCCCCGAGTTGCATGAGGTGCGAGGGCCCGTTCAACGCTGCTTGCAGCTTTAATTATTATTATTATTATTTTTTTTTTTTTTTTTTTCGCTTGATCGCATTTTTGGGGGCTTTAACATATTCAAAAACTCACCAAATTTGACGTGCACATTCGTCTAGGGGACATTTATGTATACGCAAAATCTCAATGATGCCAGTTGCAAAATAGCGAAATGGCGCCCCCTAGAATGGTTCAATCGGCTCCCACCGCCAGTCCGTTTGACCAAATTTCTCGAAATTCGGGAGGGTCGTGTATCATCCCAAGACGCACGAAAATGCGCAGTTGGACTTTTTTCTAAAACCAACAGGAAGCCGGCTATTTTGATTTGAATATTCAATTTTTTACCGATTTTGGCGATTTGCTAGTGTGCTCTCAGAGCTATCTCCTCCTAGACGGTTCATTGGATCGGCTTCAAATTTGCCGTGCTGCAACTAGACCACATGATGATCAAAAGTTATTAAAAGATCTTTCCCTCGTTAAACGGTTTGGCCGTCAGGTGGCGGCGAAGTTTGATGTCTCAAAAAAAAAAACCCAAAAACCCAGAATTGCTATTACTTGGGCGTGAAAGGTCCAATCGGCACAAAACTTGCTGGGTATGATCGTAGTCCCGCCCTGAACACGTCTACATCAAAAAATTCCCCTGTTCTCAAAGCGCCCCCTGCTGGCGACAGGAAAAGTGATTTTTTACACTTTGAGGTGCAGCTCTGAGCACGTTCAGCATATCCAACTCAAATTTGGTTAGAAAGGCCTCAACATGTTGTTAATGCTACATGATGAAGATTGTGACGTATCGTCAAACGGCGTTGCGCCCAGAGGGCGGCGAAGTCGATGCTTCGCCAAAACGTAGGAAAGTGGCCTTAACTTCAGTGTCCTTGGGCATATCTGCCTGAAACTTCACATGTGTTTTAAGAGTCCAGCCCTGACAATGTCATGTGAATTTCGTTGATGGGCGTGGTCAAATGGCTTGGCCACGCCCTTTAAACATCAGCCCCTGCGGCACGTTTCACTGACATGCATGAAAATTGGTACACATATGTATCACATCCAGACGCACAAAAAAGTCTCTTGGACCCATTGGCCAAACCCAACAGGAAGTCCGCCATTTTGAATTTAATGGTCATTTTTGGCGTTTTCCACGTGTTGTATTTTAATGAACTCCACCTACAGGATGCATCAGAACAACTTCAAAATCATTGTGTGCCATCTAGACAAAGGTGTAATCAAAACTTATAAGCAGATTTTTGTATCGTGAAACGGTTTGGCCGTCAGGTGGCGGCGAAGTTTGATGTCTCGCCATAAAACACGAAATTAGTATAACTTTAGCATACATTGTCCATTCTTCACCAAACTTCACATGTTTGTTAACAGTCCAGACCTGAATGTATAGTATGAGGTTCATCAATAAGCGTGGCCGTATGGCTTGGCCACGCCCCTTAAAGTGCAGCGTCCCCCATAACAACTTTCACAGATGTACACGAAAATCAGTATGCACATGTATCGTGTCCAGACACACAAAAAAGCCTCTTGCACATGTAGGCCACACCCGACAGGAAGTCGGCCATTTTGAAATTTACAGTCATTTTTGGCGTTTTCCACGTGTTGTATTTTAATGATCTCCTCCTCCAGAAATGAATCAATTAACTCCAAAACTGGTGTGTACCATCTACACAAGTGTGTGATCAAAACATATTAAGAGAATTGCTCAGCATGGAACGGTGTGGCTGTGACATGGCGTCGACACTTGATGTCTCACCATGAAACACGATATTGCTATAACATGGGATCTAATGGTCGAATCTGCTCCAAACTTCACATGTATGATAATAGTCCTGGCATGAACACACCCACATGACGCTCAGGAGTCAGAGTCATAGCGCCACCCAGTGGAGACGGGAATTCGCAACGCATTGGTTCCTACACTGTCCGAAGGAGGCGAACATTCAGCGACTCGTCTGCCGGTCGACCTCTGGCGAGACGGTGGCGGCTGCGCCAGGCCCCGAGTTGCGTGGGGTGCGAGGGCCCGTTCAACGCTGCTTGCAGCTTTAATTAGGGCCCGAGCACGTACCGTGCGAGGACCCTATTGAAATTGAAGGAATTATTATTATTATTACGACAAAAGTAAATCGCTTATTTGGAGGTTTTAACATGCTCAAAAACTCCTGAAATTTGGCGGTCGCATCAGTCGCGGTGTAAATTTACGTATTTTAGGGTTCGCGGCAATGGACGGGTCAAAATGGCTAGGCCACGCCCATTAAAGAGCAATCTCCTTATAAACAGCGCCCTCCTCATCAATTTTCACGGATCTGCACGAAAATCGGTACCCATGTAGATCATGCCGAGCCGCACAAAAAAGTCTCTTGGAGCCATAGGCCAAGCCCAACAGGAAGTTGGCTATTTTGAATTTAGCGGCCATTTTTGGCGTTTTACCACGTGTCATATTTTGACGAACTCCTCCTACACGATTAATCAAAACGGCTTCAAAATCGCCGTGTACCAACTAGATAAGTTTGTGATCAAAAGTTATTCAAAGATCCGCTACCCGTCGAACACGGAATCGGCTTTTTGGCGGCGAAGTTTGAAGTTTGAAGTTTGTCTCGCCATGAAAAACGAAATTGCTATAACTTTCGCATCAATCGTCCGATCTGCACCAAACTTCACATGATTCATAATATTCCCGCCCTGAACACGTCTACATGCAGAAATTTTGTAATTACCCTAGCGCCCCCTGCTGGCGACAGGAAAAGCGATGTTTTTAGACTTTGACGTGCAGCTCTGACCACGTTCACCATATGCAACTCAAATTTGGTCAGACAGACCTCAAGACGTTGGTAATGCTACATTATGAAGATTGTGACTAGGCGTCAAACGGTGTTCCGCCCAGAGGGCGGCGAAGTCGAAAATTCGCCAAAACGCGTTGAAAATGGCTTTAATGACATTAACTTCTGTGTCCTTGGTCATATCTGCCTGAAACTTCACATGTGTGTTAACAATACAGCCCTGAACATGTGATATGAATTTCGTTGATGGGCGTGGCCAAATGGCTTGGCCACACCCTTTAAACATCAGCCCCTGCGGCACGTGTCACCGACATGCACGAAAATTGGAACACGCATGTATCACACCGCGACGCACAAAAAAGTCTCTTGGACCCACTGGCCATACCCAACAGAAAGTCGGCCATTTTGAATTTTGATGCTATTTTTGGCGTTTTCCACATGTTGTATTTTAACGAACTCCTCCTACAGGATTAATCAGAATGACTTCAAAATCACTGTGTGTGATCTAGACAAGGTTGTGATCAAAAGTTATTAAAAGATTTTTCCACAGTTAAACGGTTTGGCCGTCAGGTGGCGGCGAAGTTTGATGTCTCGCCATGAAACACGAAATTAGTATAACTTTGGCATACATTGTCCATTCTTCACCAAACTTCACATGTTTGTTAACAGTCCAGACCTGAATGTATAGTATGAGGTTCATCAATAAGCGTGGCCGTATGGCTTGACCACGCCCCTTAAAGTGCAGCGTCCCCCATAACAACTTTCACCGACGTGCACGAAAATCAGTATGCACATGTATCGTGTCCAGACGCACAAAAAAGCCTCTTGCACATGTAGGCCACACCCGACAGGAAGTCGGCCATTTTGAAATTTACAGTCATTTTTGTCCTTTTCCACGTGTTGTATTTTAATGATCTCCTCCTCCAGAAATGAATCAATTAACACCAAAACTGGTGTGTACCATCTACACAAGTGTGTGATCAAAACATATTAAGAGAATTGCTCAGTATGGAACGGTGTGGCTGTGACATGGCGTCGACACTTGATGTCTCACCATGAAACACGATATTGCTATAACATGGGATCTAATGGTCGAATCTGCTCCAAACTTCACATGTATGATAATAGTCCTGGCATGAACACACCCACATGACGCTCAGGAGTCAGAGTCATAGCGCCACCCAGTGGAGACGGGAAGTCGCAACGCATTGGTTCCTACACTGTCCGAAGGAGGCGAACATTCAGCGCCTCGTCTGCCGGTCGACCTCTGGCGACACGGTGGCGGCCACGCCAGGCCCCGAGTTGCGTGGGGTGCGAGGGCCCGTTCAACGCTGCTTGCAGCTTTAATTAGGGCCCGAGCACGTACCGTGCGAGGACCCTATTGAAATTGAAGGAATTATTATTATTATTACGACAAAAGTAAATCGCTTATTTGGAGGTTTTAACATGCTCAAAAACTCCTGAAATTTGGCGGTCGCATCAGTCGCGGTGTAAATTTACGTATTTTAGGGTTCGCGGCAATGGACGGGTCAAAATGGCTAGGCCACGCCCATTAAAGAGCAATCTCCTTATAAACAGCGCCCTCCTCATCAATTTTCACGGATCTGCACGAAAATCGGTACACATGTAGATCATGCCGAGCCGCACAAAAAAGTCTCTTGGAGCCATAGGCCACGCCCAACAGGAAGTTGGCTATTTTGAATTTAGAGGCCATTTTTGGCGTTTTACCACGTGTCATATTTTGACGAACTCCTCCTACACGATTAATCAAAACGGCTTCAAAATCGCCGTGTACCAACTAGATAAGTTTGTGATCAAAAGTTATTCAAAGATCCGCTACCCGTCGAACACGGAATCGGCTTTTTGGCGGCGAAGTTTGAAGTTTGAAGTTTGTCTCGCCATGAAAAACGAAATTGCTATAACTTTGGCATTAATTGTCCGATCTGCACCAAACTTCACATGATTCATAATATTCCCGCCCTGAACACGTCTACATGCAGAAATTTTGTAATTACCCTAGCGCCCCCTGCTGGCGACAGGAAAAGCGATGTTTTTAGACTTTGACGTGCAGCTCTGACCACGTTCACCATATGCAACTCAAATTTGGTCAGACAGACCTCAAGACGTTGGTAATGCTACATTATGAAGATTGTGACTAGGCGTCAAACGGTGTTCCGCCCAGAGGGCGGCGAAGTCGAAAATTCGCCAAAACGCGTTGAAAATGGCTTTAATGACATTAACTTCTGTGTCTTTGGTCATATCTGCCTGACACTTCAAATGTGTGTTAACAGTCCAGGCTTGAACATATGATATGAGTTTCGTTGATGGGCGTGGCCAAATGACTTGACCACGCCCTTTAAACATCAGCCCCTGCCGCAAGTGTCACCGACATGCACGAAAATTGGTACACGCATGTATCACACCGAGATGCACAAAAAAGTCTCTTGGACCCACTGGCCATACCCAACAGGAAGTCGGCCATTTTGAATTTTGATGCTATTTTTGGCGTTTTCCACATGTTGTATTTTAACGAACTCCTCCTACAGGATTAATCAGAATGACTTCAAAATCACTGTGTGTGATCTAGACAAGGTTGTGATCAAAAGTTATTAAAAGATTTTTCCACAGTTAAACGGTTTGGCCGTCAGGTGGCGGCGAAGTTTGATGTCTCGCCATAAAACACGAAATTAGTATAACTTTGGCATACATTGTCCATTCTTCACCAAACTTCACATGTTTGTTAACAGTCCAGACCTGAATGTATAGTATGAGGTTCATCAATAAGCGTGGCCGTATGGCTTGACCACGCCCCTTAAAGTGCAGCGTCCCCCATAACAACTTTCACCGACGTGCACGAAAATCAGTATGCACATGTATCGTGTCCAGACGCACAAAAAAGCTTCTTGCACATATAGGCCACACCCGACAGGAAGTCTGCCATTTTGAAATGTACAATCATTTTTGGCGTTTTCCACGTGTTGTATTTTAATGATCTCCTCCTCCAGAAATGAATCAATTAACTCCAAAACTGGTGTGTACCATCTACACAAGTGTGTGATCAAAACATATAGAGAATTGCTTAGCATGGAACGGTGTGGCTGTGACATGGCGTCGACACTTGATGTCTCACCATGAAACACGATATTGCTATAACATGGGATCTAATGGTCGAATCTGCTCCAAACTTCACATGTATGATAATAGTCCTGGCATGAACACACCCACATGACGCTCAGGAGTCAGAGTCATAGCGCCACCCAGTGGAGACGGGAAGTCGCAACGCATTGGTTCCTACACTGTCCGAAGGAGGCGAACATTCAGCGCCTCGTCTGCCGGTCGACCTCTGGCGACACGGTGGCGGCTGCGCCAGGCTCCGAGTTGCGTGGGGTGCGAGGGCCCGTTCAACGCTGCTTGCAGCTTTAATTTAGGGCCCGAGCACGTACCGTGCGAGAGCCCTATTGAAACCGAAGGAATTCTTATTCTTATTCTTATTATTATTATTATTATTTTTTTTTATCCTATGATCGCATTTTTGAGGGCCTGAACGTACTCAAAAAGTCCCAGAATTTTGCACACTCGTCACGTCTGGTGAAAAATTCGATATTTTATGGTCATTACAAAGGGGCGTGACAAAATGGCTCAACGGCGCCCCCTAACAGTTTTCAAAATCAAAGCCCCCTGCTTTAACTTTGTCCGAAGCGTACGAATTTTGGTACACATATGTAGCACGCCGAGACGGACAAAAAAGCCTCTTGGGCCCATGCCCTAAACTCAACAGGAAGTCGGCCATTTTGAATTGAATGTGGAAGTTTCATGTATTTTTTTTTTTTTTTTATATTTTTTTTTTTGGGGCATTTTTGCCTTTAATGGATAGGACAGTCAAGCGTGAAGGGGGAGAGAGAGTGAGGGAGTGACATGCAGCAAAGGGCCACAAGCTGGACTCGAACCCGGGCCGCTGCGGCAATAGCCTATGTATATGGGGCGCCTGCTCTACCACTAAGCCACCAGCGCCCCTGAAGTTTCATGTATTTTTGGCCATTTGCAGGGGTCATAAATGAACGAACTCCTCCTAGAGATTTTGTCCGATCGCCTTCAAACTCGCCTTCAAACTCGGTCTGTCCCACCAACATAAACTGAAGACGAAAAGTTATCAAAAGCTTGTGTTTTCGTCACACCGTGTGACCGTGCCGGGACCTCAAACTTCGTTACAAACAGGAAGTAGTATTATAACGCAGGAAGTAGTTTATTACTCCAACATACATGCTCCAATCTTCCCCAAACTTCACAGGATTGATGACAGTCCTGCTCTGAAGAGATCTACATGTCAATAATTTGTGATTAATATAGCGCCCCCTACTGGCAGTAGAAAATGTCATGTTTTACACTTTGAAGCACATCTCCTCCAAAGTTGAACACATCAACCTCATACTTGGTGAAATTATCCATAAGGCCTTGATGATGCTTTCTATGGAAAACTGTGAATTTTCGTCAAAGGGCGTGACCTTGGCGTGGCGGCCAACTTTGATGTTTCGCCATGATGACCAAAGTAGCTGTAACTTGACTCTACGTGGACATATCTTTCCAAAACTTCACACATATGATAACTGTCCAGCCCTGAAAACATCTATACAGAAATTTTGAATCAGCATCATAGCGCCACCTACTGGCGGCAGAAGGTTACTTTTTTCATTCTTTCATGTCCCTCTTCTACCAGGTTCCCCCGAACCACCTCAATTTTGCAAATACATACTCCCAAGACCTTGTTGATGGTCAAAGCAGAAGCCTTTGAGGTTTCGTCCAACGCTGTCACTGTGGCGCCACCTTATTCGCCATAAAACACGAGGTTGTTTTTGAGGGGCAAGGGACACTCGAAAACTCACGCAACTTGGCACACACATCAGACATCCCAAATTGTGTTGTCTGATGTGATTTTTGTGTTTTCATGTGCCAAGATGGCTCAACAGCGCCCCCTACTCATTTTCAACGTGTTTTGGGCTATAACTCCCAGACCATATGTCACACATTCAAAAACCTCATATCCACAGATTCCCTGAATAGTGCTGAATCACCTGGGCAGGGCCACTCCCATTTCTGCCTATCATGTTTTTCACAACATCGCAAAAACTGGACAACCTACTTTTTCGAACTCCTCCTTAGGGTTTTGTCCGTTCAGCGTGAAACTTGGCAAGTACAGTCTTCGGCTGGACCTGATCTAAAGTTATCAAAGGAATTTTGATTGGTCATAATATGCTCAAATTATTAATGAATAAATTTTTCTAGCTAGCTATAAAAAGGCGAACGGTGGCATATTTCGGTCAAAATAAATGCTAACAACACCAAATCTGAGATCCTTGCTTGATATGTGCCTGTGAGAGAATGAACCAAATTTAGCTAATTTTGGCCACTAGGGGGCGCTGCAAATATGGGAAATTTATATCTGGTAAATGGCTGCACCGATATTTATGAAATTTGGTGAGTATTATGCTGGGCCTGTCCTGACGCCATATCTTGAAGGTAGTCACGACTGGTAAAAGTGGGCGTGGCTTATTACAAGATAAAAAACAAACATTTATTTCAGCCCAAGTATTATGCTGAGGGCTGTGAAATTCACAGGGTATATAGAGAATAGCATACAGACCAACCATAGCAAAAATTGTGCGTCTTCTCCACTAGGTGGCACTATAAGAGATACAAACGCATTTTGGCCTGTAACTTCCACATTTTAAATCACATCTTCATAAATTTTATATCCACGTGTTCCCTAAATAGTGTCGCATCTTCTGACATAGGCCACGCCCACTCCCACTGCAAATTTCTCTTTGTAATTTACTATACATCAAAAACCTACTTTTTCGAACTCCTCCTAGCGTTTAATCTCCATCTTCACAAAACTTTGCACATGCAATCTCCAGACTGGCCTGACCAAAAGTTATCAAAAGAATTTTGCTACTCCAAAAATTAGGCTAGCTAAAAATAAACAGTTTTTTTCTGCTAGCTAAAAAACACATACCTTTGCATATTTTTGTCAAAGTAAAAGATATCAATGTCAAACTCAATTCACTTCTTTCAGACGTCATCCAGACGATCCTAGCCCAATTTGGCAGAAATTAGCCAATAGGGGGCGCTATAATCAGAGAAAAATCAAGTGACATAAAATTCATCGATTCGCATGAAATTTGGCGAGCATGATGTGGAGTCACTCCTGAGGCCAGCTGTAAAGCTTGGTGATGTTTGGTCACCGTGGCAACGCCTTATTCGCCATAAAACACGAAGTTGTTTTTGACGGGTAAGGGATGCTTGTAATGTCATGAAACTTGACACACATATGACAGGATCCAATATGCATTTTCTGATGTGATTTTTCGGCTCTGATATGCCAACATGGCTCAACAGCGCCCCCTACAAATTTTCTACGAAACAGCCCCCGAAGCTGGTTTGACCTACATCTATGAAACTTGGTACGCACATGCATCACTGAAAGACGTATAAAAAAGCCTCTTGCAGCCATGTGCCAAACCCAACAGGAAGTCGGCCAATTTGAATTTGCTTGTAACTGGTTTGCAACTTCACCATACATGTTCCAATCTTCCGCAAACTTCACAGGATTGATGACAATCCTGCCCTGAATACATCTATATGCCAATACTTGGTTATTAGTACAGCGCCACCTACTGGCAAAATTACATGTCTTCATATGATTTGAGGGATATGACGTCCTGCGTAAGGGATCTGCCGTGGACAGGAATGAAGGGCGGCATGAGCCGGCGTCCTGCCAGCACCCTCGAGTTGCGTGAAGGTGCGAGGGCCCGTTCAATGCTGCTTGCAGCTTTAATTAGGGCCCGAGCACGTACCGTGTGAGGACCCTATTGAAATTGAAGGAATTATTATTATTATTACGACAAAAGTAAATCGCTTATTTGGAGGTTTTAACATGCTCAAAAACTCCTGAAATTTGGCGGTCGCATCAGTCGCGGTGTAAATTTACGTATTTTAGGGTTCGCGGCAATGGACGGGTCAAAATGGCTAGGCCACGCCCATTAAAGAGCAATCTCCTTATAAATCGCCGTGTACCAACTAGATAAGTTTGTGATCAAAAGTTATTCAAAGATCCGCTACCCGTCGAACACGGAATCGGCTTTTTGGCGGCGAAGTTTGAAGTTTGAAGTTTGTCTCGCCATGAAAAACGAAATTGCTATAACTTTGGCATTAATCGTCCGATCTGCACCAAACTTCACATGATTCATAATATTCCCGCCCTGAACACGTCTACATGCAGAAATTTTGTAATTACCCTAGCGCCCCCTGCTGGCGACAGGAAAAGCGATGTTTTTAGACTTTGACGTGCAGCTCTGACCACGTTCACCATATGCAACTCAAATTTGGTCAGACAGACCTCAAGACGTTGGTAATGCTACATTATGAAGATTGTGACTAGGCGTCAAACGGTGTTCCGCCCAGAGGGCGGCGAAGTCGAAAATTCGCCAAAACGCGTTGAAAATGGCTTTAATGACATTAACTTCTGTGTCTTGGTCATATCTGCCTGAAACTTCACATGTGTGTTAACAGTCCAGGCTTGAACATGTGATATGAGTTTCGTTGATGGGCGTGGCCAAATGACTTGACCACGCCCTTTAAACATCAGCCCCTGCCGCACGTGTCACCGACATGCACGAAAATTGGTACACGCATGTATCACACCGAGACGCACAAAAAAGTCTCTTGGACCCACTGGCCATACCCAACAGGAAGTCGGCCATTTTGAATTTTGATGCTATTTTTGGCGTTTTCCACATGTTGTATTTTAACGAACTCCTCCTACAGGATTAATCAGAATGACTTCAAAATCACTGTGTGTGATCTAGACAAGGTTGTGATCAAAAGTTATTAAAAGATTTTTCCACAGTTAAACGGTTTGGCCGTCAGGTGGCGGCGAAGTTTGATGTCTCGCCATGAAACACGAAATTGCTATAATTTTGGGACACATTGTCCAATCTTCACCAAACTTCACATGATTCATAATAGTCCCACACTGAACACGTCTACATGACAAAGTTCTGTGATAGTCATAACGCCCCCTAGTGGCGACAGGAAATGACATATTTTAAACTTTGATTGGCATTAACTTTATTATACTTGGTCCAATCTGACTGAAACTTAACATGTTTGTTAACAGTCCAGGCCTGAACATATGGTATGAGTTTCATCAATGAGGGTGGCCGTATGGCTTGGCCACGCCCCTTAAAGTGCAGCATCCCCCATAGCAAGTTTCGCCGACATGTACAAAAATCGGTATGCACATGTATGATCCCCAGAGGCGCAAAAAAGCCTCCTTAACGCATAGGCCAAACCCAACAGGAAGTCGGCCATTTTGACATTTGCGGCAATTTTTGGCGTTTTCCATGTGTTGTATTTTAATGAACTCCTCCTACAGGATTAATCACAACGACTTCAAAATCATTGTGTCCCATCTAGACAATGTTGTGATCAAAAGTTATTAAAAGATTACGCTCTTGTTGAAGGGTGTGGCCGAGAGGTGGCGCAGAAGATTGATATCTCGCCATGACAACCTAAATTGCTGTAACTTTACCACAAATGGTCCAATTTGACTGAAACTTCATTTATTTATTAACAGTCCAGGCCTGAATATATGGTATGAGTTTCATCAATGAGCGTGGCTGTATGGCTTGGCCACGCCCTTTAAAGTTCAGCACCCCCCATAGCAAGATTCGCAGACATGCACGAAAATCAGTACACACATGTATCACACCCAGATGCACAAAAAAGCCTCTTGCACCCATAGACCAAACCCAACAGGAAGTCGGCCATTTTGAATTTTGCGGCTATTTTTGGCTTTTTGCACGTGTTGTATTTTAACTAACTCCTCCTATAGGATTAATCAGAACAACTTCAAAATCACTGTGTCCCATCTAGACAACATTGTGATTAAAAGTTATGAAAAGATTAGTAGATCGTTAAACGGTTTGGCCGTCAGGTGGCGGCGAAATTTGATGTCTCGCCATGAAAAACAAAATTGCTATAACTTTGGGGTTAATGGTCCGATCTGCACCAAACTTCACTGGATATATAATAGTCCCACCCTGAACACGTCTTCATGCAGAAATTTTGTATTTGTCATAGCGCCCCCTGCTGGAACCAGAAAATGCCATGTTTTAGACTTTGAGGTGCAGGTCTGAGCACGTTCAGCACCTCAAATTTGGTCAGAGAGGCCTCAAGACCTTGGTTATGCTATATTATTAAGATTGTGACGTATCATCAAACGGCGTTGCACCCAGAGCGCGGCAAAGTCGATGTTTCGCCAAAACGCATCAAAGTGGCCTTAACTTCAGTGTCCTTGGTCATATCAGCCTGAAACTTCATATGTGTGTTAACGGTCCAGGCCTGAACATGTGATATGAGTTTCGTTGATGGGCGTGGCTAAATGACTTGGTCACGCCCAATCATAAAAGTAACCCCCATAGGACGTTCACCAATATGCACAAAAATCGGTACATACATGTATCACACCGAGACGCACAAAAAAGCCTCTTGCACCATTAAGCCAAACCCAACAAGAAGTCGGCCATTTTGAATTTTGCGGCCATTTTTGGCTTTTTGCACGTGTTGTATTTTAACAAACTCCTCCTATAGGATTCATCAGAACGACTTCAAAATCACTGTGTGCCATCTAGACAACGTTGTAATCAAAAGCTATCAAAAGATTAGTAGATCGTTAAATGGTTTGGCCGTCAGGTGGCGGTAAACTTTGATAATTCACCATGATTACAAAAGTTGTGTAACTTGACTCTAGGTGGACATATCTTTCCAAAACTTCATACAGATGATAACAGTCCAGCCCTGAAAACATTGACAGCAGAATTTTTCATCACTGTCATAGCGCCGCCTACTGGTTGCAGAAAGTTACTGCTTTCATTCGTTCATGTCTCTCTTCTACCAGGTTAATATCAACCACCTCAATTTGGTGAGACATAGTCCCAAGACCTTGATGATGATCAAACCAGAAACTTTTGAGTTTTCCTCAGCTGTCACTGTGGCAACGCCTTATTCGCCATAAAACACAAAGTTGTTTTTGAGGGGTAAGGGATGCTTGTAAAATCATGAAACTTGGCACACATATGATAGGATCCGATTTCTGTTGTCTGATGTCATTTTTGTGTTTTGATGTGCCAACATGGCTCAACAGTGCCCCCTACAAATATTCAACAAAGCAGCCCACGAAGCTGCTTTCACCTACATGTAGGAAACTTGGGAGGCACATGTATTAGTGAAAGACGTACAAAAAAGCCTCTTGGAGCCATGTGCCAAACCCAACAGGAAGTCCGCCATTTTGAATTTGCTTGTAACTGCTTCACAACTTGACCGTACATGTTCCAATCTTCCCCAAACTTCACAGGATTGATGACAGTCCTGCCCTCAACACATCTATACGCCAATACTTGGTAATTTGTACGGCGCCACCTAGTGGCCAAATGACATGTCTTTGTATGATAACTCCTGCGTGAAGGGTTGGCCTTCGACAGGAATGAATGGTGGCGTCAGCCGACGTCCTGCCAGCGCCCTCGAGTTGCATGAAGGTGCGAGGGCCCGTTCAATGCTGCTTGCAGCTTTAATATTATGATTATTATTATTTTTTTTTTTTTTTTCCGCGCCTTTAAACGCATTTTTGAGGGCTTTAACATGTTCGAAAACTCACCAAATTTGGCATGCACATTCGTCTTGGTGAAAATTTATGTGTACGCAAAATTTAAACGATGCCCGTTGCAAAATGGCGAATTGGCGCCCCCTAGAAAATTTCAATCGGCTCCCACCGGCAGCCCGTTTGACCAAATTCCACGAAATTCGGGGAGGTCGTTTATCATCCCAGGACGCACGAAAATGCGCACTTGGACTTTTTTCTAAAACCAACAGGAAGCCGGCTATTTTGATTTGAATATTCATTTTTTTACCGATTTTATTTTGGCGATTTCCAAGAAATCTCTCAGAGCTATCTCCTCCTACACGGTTCATTGGATCGGCTTCAAATTTGGCGTGCTGGAACTAGACCACTTGATGATCAAAAGTTATCATACGATTTTCCCTACGTTAAACGGTTTGGCCGTCAGGTGGCGGCGAAGTTTGACGTCTCGCCAAAAAAAACCCCAAAAAACAAAAGTGCTATTATATGGGCGTGAAAGGTCCAATCGGCACAAAACTTGCTGGGTATGATCGTAGTCCCGCCCTGAACACGTCTACATCAAAAAATTCCCCTGTTCTCAAAGCGCCCCCTGCTGGCGACAGGAAAAGTGATTTTTTACACTTTGAGGTGCAGCTCTGAGCACGTTCAGCATATCCAACTCCAATTTGGTCAGAAAGGCCTCAACACGTTGTTAATGCTACATGATGAAGATTGTGACGTATCGTCAAACGGCGTTGCGCCCAGAGGGCGGCGAAGTCGATGCTTCGCCAAAACGTAGGAAAGTGGCCTTAACTTCAGTGTCCTTGGGCATATCTGCCTGAAACTTCACATGTGTGTTAAGAGTCCAGCCCTGACAATGTCATGTGAATTTCGTTGATGGGCGTGGTCAAATGGCTTGGCCACGCCCTTTAAACATCAGCCCCTGCGGCACGTTTCACTGACATGCACGAAAATTGGTACACATATGTATCACATCCAGACGCACAAAAAAGCCTCTTGGACTCAATGGCCACACCCAACAGGAAGTCGGCCATTTTGAATTTAACCACCAGATTGGGCGATTCGCACTCCTTGTACTTTTTCTATCTCCTCCTACATGATTCATCGGATCGGCTTCAAATTTGGCGTGCATCAACTAGACCACTTGATGATCAAAAGTTATCATACGATTTTCCCTATGTTAAACGCTTTGGCTGTCAGGTGGCGGCGAAGTTTGATGTCTCGCCATAAAACACGAAATTAGTATAACTTTGGCATACATTGTCCATTCTTCACCAAACTTCACATGTTTGTTAACAGTCCAGACCTGAATGTATAGTATGAGTTTCATCAATAAGCGTGGCCGTATGGCTTGACCACGCCCCTTAAAGTGCAGCGTCCCCCATAACAACTTTCACCGACGTGCACGAAAATCAGTATGCACATGTATCGTGTACAGACGCACAAAAAAGCCTCTTGCACATTTAGGCCACACCCGACAGGAAGTCGGCCATTTTGAAATTTACAGTCATTTTTGGCGTTTTCCACGTGTTGTATTTTAATGATCTCCTCCTCCAGAAACGAATCAATTAACTCCAAAACTGGTGTGTACCATCTACACAAGTGTGTGATCAAAACATATTAAGAGAATTGATCAGCATGGAACGCTATGGCTGTGACATGGCGTCGACACTTGATGTCTCACCATGAAACACGATATTGCTATAACATGGGATCTAATGGTCGAATCTGCTCCAAACTTCACATGTATGATAATAGTCCTGGCATGAACACACCCACATGACGCTCAGGAGTCAGAGTCATAGCGCCACCCAGTGGAGACGGGAAGTCGCAACGCATTGGTTCCTACACTGTCCGAAGGAGGCGAACATTCAGCGCCTCGTCTGCCGGCCGACCTCTGGCGACACGGTGGCGGCCGCGCCAGGCCCCGAGTTGCGTGGGGTGCGAGGGCCCGTTCAACGCTGCTTGCAGCTTTAATTATTAGGGCCCGAGCACGAACCGTGCGAGAGCCCTATTGAAATCATAAAAATTATTCTTATTATTTTTCTTTTAAACCTTTGATCGCATTTTTGAGGGCCTGAACATGCCCAAAAAGTCAGGAAAATTTGCACACTTGTCACGTCTGGTGAAAATTTCGATATTTTATGGTCGTTACAAAGGGGCGTGGCAAAATGGCTCAATGGCGCCCCCTAACAGTTTTCAAAATCGAAGCCCCCTGCTTTAACTTTGCCCTAGGCGTATGAAATTTGGTACACATATGTATCATCCCGGGACGCACAAAAAAGCCTCTTGGAGCGACACCCTAAACCAAACAGGAAGTCGGCCATTTTGAATTGTTTTTTCAAAATAAGGTCATTTTTGGCCATTTCCACACGTTGTACTTGAGCGAACTCCTCCTACAGATTTTATCGGATTGACTTAAAAATTTACCTGTGCGTGCTCGACTACAGTGGGATCAAAAGTTATTAAAAGATCTTCGTCACGTCGAAGGGCGCGGTCGCTGCGGAAGGGTCAATTTGGATATCTCGCCAAAAAACACGAGATTATACTACAACTACTACAACTTTGGTGTAGATGATCCTATCTGCACCAAACTTCACATGATGGATAATAGTCCCGCCCTGAACATGTCTACATCAAAAAATTCAGTAATTGTCATAGCGCCCCCTGCTGGCAACAGGAAATACCATGTTTTACACTTTGAGGTGCCGCTCTGACCACATTTACCATATTCAACTCAAATTTGGTCAGAAAGGCCTTAACATGTTGGCCATGCTATATTGTGAAGATCATAATGTCTCGTCAAACGGTTTCGCCGTGACGGAGTGGCGAAGGTTGACGTTTCGCCGAAACCCATGAAGTGGCTCTAACTTTGGTGTACTTGGTCGGATCTGCCTGAAACTTCACATGTACGTCACTGGTCTCGCCCTGAGCATATGATATTAATTTCATAAGGGGCGTGGCTAAATGACATGGCCACGCCCTTTAAACACCAGCCCCCGTAGCACGTTTCACCGACATGCATGAAAATTGGTACACACATGTATCACACCCAGACGCACAAAAAAGCATCTTGGACCCATAGGCCACACCCAACAGGAAGTCAGCCATTTTGAATTTCATGGTCATTTTTGGCGTTTTCCACGTGTTGTATTTTAATGATCTCCTCCTCCAGAAATGAATCAATTAACTCCAAAACTGGTGTGTACCATCTACACAAGTGTGTGATCAAAACATATTAAGAGAATTGCTCAGCATGGAACGGTGTGGCTGTGACATGGCATCGACACTTGATGTCTCACCATGAAACACGATATTGCTATAACATGGGATCTAATGGTCGAATCTGCTCCAAACTTCACATGTATGATAATAGTCCTGGCATGAACACACCCACATGACGCTCAGGAGTCAGAGTCATAGCGCCACCCAGTGGAGACAGGAAGTCGCAACGCATTAGTTCCTACACTGTCTGAAGGAGGCGAACATTCAGCGCCTCGTCTGCCGGTCGACCTCTGGCAAGACGGTGGCGGCCGCGCCAGGCCCCGAGTTGCGTGGGGTGCGAGGGCCCGTTCAACGCTGCTTGCAGCTTTAATTAGGGCCCGAGCACGAACCGTGCGAGAGCCCTATTGAAATCATAAAAATTATTCTTATTATTTTTCTTTTAAACCTTTGATCGCATTTTTGAGGGCCTGAACATGCCCAAAAAGTCAGGAAAATTTGCACACTCGTCACGTCTGGTGAAAATTTCGATATTTTATGGTCGTTACAAAGGGGCGTGGCAAAATGGCTCAATGGCGCCCCCTAACAGTTTTCAAAATCGAAGCCCCCTGCTTTAACTTTGCCCTAGGCGTATGAAATTTGGTACACATATGTATCATCCCGGGACGCACAAAAAAGCCTCTTGGAGCGACACCCTAAACCAAACAGGAAGTCGGCCATTTTGAATTGTTTTTTCAAAATAAGGTCATTTTTGGCCATTTCCACACGTTGTACTTGAGCGAACTCCTCCTACAGATTTTATCGGATTGACTTAAAAATTTACCTGTGCGTGCTCGACTACAGTGGGATCAATTTATTATTAAAAGATCTTCGTCACGTCGAAGGGCGCGGTCGCTGCGGAAGGGTCAATTTGGATATCTCGCCAAAAAACACGAAATTATACTACAACTACTACAACTTTGGTGTAGATGATCCTATCTGCACCAAACTTCACATGATGGATAATAGTCCCGCCCTGAACACGTCTACATCAAAAAATTCAGTAATTGTCATAGCGCCCCCTGCTGGCAACAGGAAATACCATGTTTTACACTTTGAGGTGCTGCTCTGACCACATTTACCATATTCAACTCAAATTTGGTCAGAAAGGCCTTAACATGTTGGTAATGCTCCATGATGAAGAATTTTGACTGTCGTCAAACGGCGTTCCATCCGGAGGGCGGCGAAGTCGACCCTTCGCCAAAATGCATAAAAATGGCCTTAACTTTGGTGTTTTTGATGATATCCACCTGAAACTTCATATGTGTGTCAACAGTCCAGCCCTGAATATGTGATATGAATTTCGTCAATGGGCGTGGCCATATGGCTTGGCCACGCCCATTCATATGAATTACTTCCATAGGACGTCTCACCGATATGCACAAAAATTGGTACACTTCTCCATCACCCCCAGACAAACAAAAAAGTCTCTTGGACCTCTAGGCTAAATTCAACAGGAAGTCGGCCATTTTGAATGTCATGGTCATTTTTGGTGTCGCGCACGCATCGTATTTTAACGAACTCCTCCTACAGAATTCATCAGAACGGCTTCAAAATTACCGATTACCATCTAGAACACTTCCTGATCAAAAGTTATTAAAAGGTCTCGCAGAATCTAAAGGGCACGCCAGTTGTGGGAGGTTGAATTTTGACGTCTCGCCATGAAACAGGAAGTGGCAATAACTTCACTGTACTTGGTCAGATCTGTGTGAAACTTCACAGGTATATTGACAGTCCAACCCAGAACATATGTTATGAATTTCGTTAATAGGCGTGGCTAAATGGATTGGCCACGCCCATTCACACAAATAACCACCATAGGACGTCTCACTGATATGCACGAAACTTGGTAGACACATGTATAACATCCACACGCACAAAAAAGCCTCTTGCACGGATAGGCCACACCCAACAGGAAGTCCTCCATTTTGAATTTAATGGTCATTTTTGGCGTTTTCCACGTGTTGTATTTTAATGAACTCCACCTACAGGATGCATCAGAACAACTTCAAAATCATTGTGTGTCATCTAGACAAAGGTGTAATCAAAACTTATAAGCAGATTTTTGCATCGTGAAACGGTTTGGCCGTCAGGTGGCGGCGAAGTTTGATGTCTCGCCATAAAACACGAAATTAGTATAACTTTGGCATACATTGTCCATTCTTCACCAAACTTCACATGTTTGTTAACTGTCCAGACCTGAATGTATAGTATGAGTTTCATCAATAAGCGTGGCCGTATGGCTTGACCACGCCCCTTAAAGTGCAGCGTCCCCCATAACAACTTTCATCGACGTGCACGAAAATCAGTATGCACATGTATCGTGTCCAGACGCACAAAAAAGCCTCTTGCACATATAGGCCACACCCGACAGGAAGTCGGCCATTTTGAAATTTACAGTCATTTTTGGCGTTTTCCACGTGTTGTATTTTAATGATCTCCTCCTCCAGAAATGAATCAATTAACTCCAAAACTGGTGTGTACCATCTACACAAGTGTGTGATCAAAACACATTAAGAGAATTGCTCAGCATGGAACGGTGTGGCTGTGACATGGCGTCGACACTTGATGTCTCACCATGAAACACGATATTGCTATAACATGGGATCTAATGGTCGAATCTGCTCCAAACTTCACATGTATGATAATAGTCCTGGCATGAACACACCCACATGACGCTCAGGAGTCAGAGTCATAGCGCCACCCAGTGGAGACGGGAAGTCGCAACGCATTGGTTCCTACACTGTCCGAAGGAGGCGAACATTCAGCGCCTCGTCTGCCGGTCGACCTCTGGCGAGACGGTGGCGGCCGCGCCAGGCCCCGAGTTGCGTGGGGTGCGAGGGCCCGTTCAACGCTGCTTGCAGCTTTAATTAGGGCCCGAGCACGAACCGTGCGAGAGCCCTATTGAAATCATAAAAATTATTCTTATTATTTTTCTTTTAAACCTTTGATCGCATTTTTGAGGGCCTGAACATGCCCAAAAAGTCAGGAAAATTTGCACACTCGTCACGTCTGGTGAAAATTTCGATATTTTATGGTCGTTACAAAGGGGCGTGGCAAAATGGCTCAATGGCGCCCCCTAACAGTTTTCAAAATCGAAGCCCCCTGCTTTAACTTTGCCCTAGGCGTATGAAATTTGGTACACATATGTATCATCCCGGGACGCACAAAAAAGCCTCTTGGAGCGACACCCTAAACCAAACAGGAAGTCGGCCATTTTGAATTGTTTTTTCAAAATAAGGTCATTTTTGGCCATTTCCACACGTTGTACTTGAGCGAACTCGTCCTACAGATTTTATCGGATTGACTTAAAAATTTACCTGTGCGTGCTCGACTACAGTGGGATCAATTTATTATTAAAAGATCTTCGTCACGTCGAAGGGCGCGGTCGCTGCGGAAGGGTCAATTTGGATATCTCACCAAAAAACACGAAATTATACTACAACTACTACAACTTTGGTGTAGATGATCCTATCTGCACCAAACTTCACATGATGGATAATAGTCCCGCCCTGAACACATCTACATCAAAAAATTCAGTAATTGTCATAGCGCCCCCTGCTGGCAACAGGAAATACCATGTTTTACACTTTGAGGTGCTGCTCTGACCACATTTACCATATTCAACTCAAATTTGGTCAGAAAGGCCTTAACATGTTGGTAATGCTCCATGATGAAGAATTTTGACTGTCGTCAAACGGCGTTCCATCCGGAGGGCGGCGAAGTCGACCCTTCGCCAAAATGCATAAAAATGGCCTTAACTTTGGTGTTTTTGATGATATCCACCTGAAACTTCATATGTGTGTCAACAGTCCAGCCCTGAATATGTGATATGAATTTCGTCAATGGGCGTGGCCATATGGCTTGGCCACGCCCATTCATATGAATTACTTCCATAGGACGTCTCACCGATATGCACAAAAATTGGTACACATCTCCATCACCCCCAGACAAACAAAAAAGTCTCTTGGACCTCTAGGCTAAATTCAACAGGAAGTCGGCCATTTTGAATGTCATGGTCATTTTTGGTGTCGCGCACGCATCGTATTTTAACGAACTCCTCCTACAGAATTCATCAGAACGGCTTCAAAATTACCGATTACCATCTAGAACACTTCCTGATCAAAAGTTATTAAAAGGTCTCGCAGAATCTAAAGGGCACGCCAGTTGTGGGAGGTTGAATTTTGACGTCTCGCCATGAAACAGGAAGTGGCAATAACTTCACTGTACTTGGTCAGATCTGTGTGAAACTTCACAGGTATATTGACAGTCCAACCCAGAACATATGTTATGAATTTCGTTAATAGGCGTGGCTAAATGGATTGGCCACGCCCATTCACACAAATAACCACCATAGGACGTCTCACTGATATGCACGAAACTTGGTAGACACATGTATAACATCCACACGCACAAAAAAGCCTCTTGCACGGATAGGCCACACCCGACAGGAAGTCGGCCATTTTGAAATTTACAGTCATTTTTGGCGTTTTCCACGTGTTGTATTTTAATGATCTCCTCCTCCAGAAATGAATCAATTAACTCCAAAACTGGTGTGTACCATCTACACAAGTGTGTGATCAAAACACATTAAGAGAATTGCTCAGCATGGAACGGTGTGGCTGTGACATGGCGTCGACACTTGATGTCTCACCATGAAACACGATATTGCTATAACATGGGATCTAATGGTCGAATCTGCTCCAAACTTCACATGTATGATAATAGTCCTGGCATGAACACACCCACATGACGCTCAGGAGTCAGAGTCATAGCGCCACCCAGTGGAGACGGGAAGTCGCAACGCATTGGTTCCTACACTGTCCGAAGGAGGCGAACATTCAGCGCCTCGTCTGCCGGTCGACCTCTGGCGACACGGTGGCGGCCGCGCCAGGCCCCGAGTTGCGTGGGGTGCGAGGGCCCGTTCAACGCTGCTTGCAGCTTTAATTAGGGCCCGAGCACGAACCGTGCGAGAGCCCTATTGAAATCATAAAAATTATTCTTATTATTTTTCTTTTAAACCTTTGATCGCATTTTTGAGGGCCTGAACATGCCCAAAAAGTCAGGAAAATTTGCACACTCGTCACGTCTGGTGAAAATTTCGATATTTTATGGTCGTTACAAAGGGGCGTGGCAAAATGGCTCAATGGCGCCCCCTAACAGTTTTCAAAATCGAAGCCCCCTGCTTTAACTTTGCCCTAGGCGTATGAAATTTGGTACACATATGTATCATCCCGGGACGCACAAAAAAGCCTCTTGGAGCGACACCCTAAACCAAACAGGAAGTCGGCCATTTTGAATTGTTTTTTCAAAATAAGGTCATTTTTGGCCATTTCCACACGTTGTACTTGAGCGAACTCGTCCTACAGATTTTATCGGATTGACTTAAAAATTTACCTGTGCGTGCTCGACTACAGTGGGATCAATTTATTATTAAAAGATCTTCGTCACGTCGAAGGGCGCGGTCGCTGCGGAAGGGTCAATTTGGATATCTCGCCAAAAAACACGAAATTATACTACAACTACTACAACTTTGGTGTAGATGATCCTATCTGCACCAAACTTCACATGATGGATAATAGTCCCGCCCTGAACACGTCTACATCAAAAAATTCAGTAATTGTCATAGCGCCCCCTGCTGGCAACAGGAAATACCATGTTTTACACTTTGAGGTGCTGCTCTGACCACATTTACCATATTCAACTCAAATTTGGTCAGAAAGGCCTTAACATGTTGGTAATGCTCCATGATGAAGAATTTTGACTGTCGTCAAACGGCGTTCCATCCGGAGGGCGGCGAAGTCGACCCTTCGCCAAAATGCATAAAAATGGCCTTAACTTTGGTGTTTTTGATGATATCCACCTGAAACTTCATATGTGTGTCAACAGTCCAGCCCTGAATATGTGATATGAATTTCGTCAATGGGCGTGGCCATATGGCTTGGCCACGCCCATTCATATGAATTACTTCCATAGGACGTCTCACCGATATGCACAAAAATTGGTACACTTCTCCATCACCCCCAGACAAACAAAAAAGTCTCTTGGACCTCTAGGCTAAATTCAACAGGAAGTCGGCCATTTTGAATGTCATGGTCATTTTTGGTGTCGCGCACGCATCGTATTTTAACGAACTCCTCCTACAGAATTCATCAGAACGGCTTCAAAATTACCGATTACCATCTAGAACACTTCCTGATCAAAAGTTATTAAAAGGTCTCGCAGAATCTAAAGGGCACGCCAGTTGTGGGAGGTTGAATTTTGACGTCTCGCCATGAAACAGGAAGTGGCAATAACTTCACTGTACTTGGTCAGATCTGTGTGAAACTTCACAGGTATATTGACAGTCCAACCCAGAACATATGTTATGAATTTCGTTAATAGGCGTGGCTAAATGGATTGGCCACGCCCATTCACACAAATAACCACCATAGGACGTCTCACTGATATGCACGAAACTTGGTAGACACATGTATAACATCCACACGCACAAAAAAGCCTCTTGCACGGATAGGCCACACCCAACAGGAAGTCCTCCATTTTGAATTTAATGGTCATTTTTGGCGTTTTCCACGTGTTGTATTTTAATGAACTCCACCTACAGGATGCATCAGAACAACTTCAAAATCATTGTGTGTCATCTAGACAAAGGTGTAATCAAAACTTATAAGCAGATTTTTGCATCGTGAAACGGTTTGGCCGTCAGGTGGCGGCGAAGTTTGATGTCTCGCCATAAAACACGAAATTAGTATAACTTTGGCATACATTGTCCATTCTTCACCAAACTTCACATGTTTGTTAACTGTCCAGACCTGAATGTATAGTATGAGTTTCATCAATAAGCGTGGCCGTATGGCTTGACCACGCCCCTTAAAGTGCAGCGTCCCCCATAACAACTTTCATCGACGTGCACGAAAATCAGTATGCACATGTATCGTGTCCAGACGCACAAAAAAGCCTCTTGCACATATAGGCCACACCCGACAGGAAGTCGGCCATTTTGAAATTTACAGTCATTTTTGGCGTTTTCCACGTGTTGTATTTTAATGATCTCCTCCTCCAGAAATGAATCAATTAACTCCAAAACTGGTGTGTACCATCTACACAAGTGTGTGATCAAAACACATTAAGAGAATTGCTCAGCATGGAACGGTGTGGCTGTGACATGGCGTCGACACTTGATGTCTCACCATGAAACACGATATTGCTATAACATGGGATCTAATGGTCGAATCTGCTCCAAACTTCACATGTATGATAATAGTCCTGGCATGAACACACCCACATGACGCTCAGGAGTCAGAGTCATAGCGCCACCCAGTGGAGACGGGAAGTCGCAACGCATTGGTTCCTACACTGTCCGAAGGAGGCGAACATTCAGCGCCTCGTCTGCCGGTCGACCTCTGGCGACACGGTGGCGGCCGCGCCAGGCCCCGAGTTGCGTGGGGTGCGAGGGCCCGTTCAACGCTGCTTGCAGCTTTAATTAGGGCCCGAGCACGAACCGTGCGAGAGCCCTATTGAAATCATAAAAATTATTCTTATTATTTTTCTTTTAAACCTTTGATCGCATTTTTGAGGGCCTGAACATGCCCAAAAAGTCAGGAAAATTTGCACACTCGTCACGTCTGGTGAAAATTTCGATATTTTATGGTCGTTACAAAGGGGCGTGGCAAAATGGCTCAATGGCGCCCCCTAACAGTTTTCAAAATCGAAGCCCCCTGCTTTAACTTTGCCCTAGGCGTATGAAATTTGGTACACATATGTATCATCCCGGGACGCACAAAAAAGCCTCTTGGAGCGACACCCTAAACCAAACAGGAAGTCGGCCATTTTGAATTGTTTTTTCAAAATAAGGTCATTTTTGGCCATTTCCACACGTTGTACTTGAGCGAACTCGTCCTACAGATTTTATCGGATTGACTTAAAAATTTACCTGTGCGTGCTCGACTACAGTGGGATCAATTTATTATTAAAAGATCTTCGTCACGTCGAAGGGCGCGGTCGCTGCGGAAGGGTCAATTTGGATATCTCACCAAAAAACACGAAATTATACTACAACTACTACAACTTTGGTGTAGATGATCCTATCTGCACCAAACTTCACATGATGGATAATAGTCCCGCCCTGAACACATCTACATCAAAAAATTCAGTAATTGTCATAGCGCCCCCTGCTGGCAACAGGAAATACCATGTTTTACACTTTGAGGTGCTGCTCTGACCACATTTACCATATTCAACTCAAATTTGGTCAGAAAGGCCTTAACATGTTGGTAATGCTCCATGATGAAGAATTTTGACTGTCGTCAAACGGCGTTCCATCCGGAGGGCGGCGAAGTCGACCCTTCGCCAAAATGCATAAAAATGGCCTTAACTTTGGTGTTTTTGATGATATCCACCTGAAACTTCATATGTGTGTCAACAGTCCAGCCCTGAATATGTGATATGAATTTCGTCAATGGGCGTGGCCATATGGCTTGGCCACGCCCATTCATATGAATTACTTCCATAGGACGTCTCACCGATATGCACAAAAATTGGTACACATCTCCATCACCCCCAGACAAACAAAAAAGTCTCTTGGACCTCTAGGCTAAATTCAACAGGAAGTCGGCCATTTTGAATGTCATGGTCATTTTTGGTGTCGCGCACGCATCGTATTTTAACGAACTCCTCCTACAGAATTCATCAGAACGGCTTCAAAATTACCGATTACCATCTAGAACACTTCCTGATCAAAAGTTATTAAAAGGTCTCGCAGAATCTAAAGGGCACGCCAGTTGTGGGAGGTTGAATTTTGACGTCTCGCCATGAAACAGGAAGTGGCAATAACTTCACTGTACTTGGTCAGATCTGTGTGAAACTTCACAGGTATATTGACAGTCCAACCCAGAACATATGTTATGAATTTCCTTAATAGGCGTGGCTAAATGGATTGGCCACGCCCATTCACACAAATAACCACCATAGGACGTCTCACTGATATGCACGAAACTTGGTAGACACATGTATAACATCCACACGCACAAAAAAGCCTCTTGCACGGATAGGCCACACCCGACAGGAAGTCGGCCATTTTGAAATTTACAGTCATTTTTGGCGTTTTCCACGTGTTGTATTTTAATGATCTCCTCCTCCAGAAATGAATCAATTAACTCCAAAACTGGTGTGTACCATCTACACAAGTGTGTGATCAAAACACATTAAGAGAATTGCTCAGCATGGAACAGTGTGGCTGTGACATGGCGTCGACACTTGATGTCTCACCATGAAACACGATATTGCTATAACATGGGATCTAATGGTCGAATCTGCTCCAAACTTCACATGTATGATAATAGTCCTGGCATGAACACACCCACATGACGCTCAGGAGTCAGAGTCATAGCGCCACCCAGTGGAGACGGGAAGTCGCAACGCATTGGTTCCTACACTGTCCGAAGGAGGCGAACATTCAGCGCCTCGTCTGCCGGTCGACCTCTGGCGACACGGTGGCGGCCGCGCCAGGCCCCGAGTTGCGTGGGGTGCGAGGGCCCGTTCAACGCTGCTTGCAGCTTTAATTAGGGCCCGAGCACGTACCGTGCGAGGACCCTATTGTTTTCCTTAGGATTATTATTTTTTTTTTTTTTTTTTTTTTTTTTTTTTCGCGACTTTAAACGCATTTTTGGGGGCTTTACCATATTCGAAAACTCACCAAATTTGGCATGTACATTCGTCTTGGTGAAAATTTATGTGTACGCAAAATTTAAACGATGCGCGTTGCAAAATGGCGAAATGGCGCCCCCTAGAAAATTTCAATCGGCTCCCACCGGCAGCCCGTTTGACCAAATTCCACGAAATTCGGGGAGGTCGTGTGTCATCCCAAGACGCACGAAAATGCGCAGTTGGACTTTTTTCTAAAACCAACAGGAAGCCGGCTATTTTGATTTGAATATTCATTTTTTTACCGATTTTGGCGATTTCCAAGAAATCTCTCAGAGCTATCTCCTCCTACATGGTTCATTGGATCGGCTTCAAATTTGGCATGCTGGAACTAGACCACTTGATGATCAAAAGTTATCATACGATTTTCCCTACGTTAAACGGTTTGGCCGTCAGGTGGCGGCGAATTTTGACGTCTCGCCAAAAAAACCCCCAAAAAACAAAAGTGCTATTACTTGGGCATGAAAAGTCCGATCGGCACAAAACTTGCTGGGTATGATCGTAGTCCGGCCTTCATCACGCCAACATCAAAAAATTACCCCGTTCTCAAAGCGCCCCCTGCTGGCGACAGGAAAAGCGATGTTTTAGACTTTGAGGTGCTACTCTCAGCACGTTCAGTATATCCAACTCAAAATTGGTCAGAAAGGCCTCAACACGTTGGTAATGCTACATGATGAAGATTTGTGATGTTTCGCCGAACGGCGTTCCGCCCACAGGGCGGCGAAGTCAACGGTTCGCCAAAACGCAGTTAAGTGGCCTTAACTTCAGTGTCCTTGGTCATATCTGCCTGAAACTTCACATGTGTGTTAACAGTCCAGCCCTGAACATGTGATATGAATTTCGTTGATGGGCGTGGCCAAATGGCTTGGCCACACCCTTTAAACATCAGCCCCTACGGCACGTTTCACCGACATGCATGAAAATTGGTACACATATGTATCACATCCAGACGCACAAAAAAGCCTCTTGGACCCATTGGCTACACCCAACAGGAAGTCAGCCATTTTGAATTTGACGCCAGATTGGGCGATTCGCACTCCTCGTACTTTTTCTATCTCCTCCTACATGATTCATCGGATCGGCTTCAAATTTGGCGTGCATCAACTAGACCACTTGATGATCAAAAGTTATCATACGATTTTCCCTATGTTAAACGGTTTGGCTGTCAGGTGGCGGCGAAGTTTGACGTCTCGCCAAAAACAACCCAAAAAACAAAAGTGCTATTACTTGGTCATGATAAGTCCAATCGGCACAAAACTTGCTGGGTATGATCGTAGTCCGGCCTTCATCACGCCAACATCAAAAAATTCCCCCGTTCTCAAAGTGCCCCCTGCTGGCGACAGGAAAAGCGATGTTTTAGACTTTGAGGTGCTACTCTCAGCACGTTCAGTATATCCAACTCAAAATTGGTCAGAAAGGCCTCAACACGTTGGTAATGCTACATGATGAAGATTTGTGACGTATCGCCGAACGGCGTTCCGCCCACAGGGCGGCGAAGTCAACGGTTTGCCAAAATGCAGTTAAGTGGCCTTAACTTCAGTGTCCTTGGTCATATCTGCCTGAAACTTTACATGTGTGTTAACAGTCCAGCCCTGAACATGTGATATGATGGGCGTGGCCAAATGGCTTTGCCACACCCACACGTTTCACTGACATGCATGAAAATTGGTACACATATGTATCACATCCAGACGCACAAAAAAGTCTCTTGGACCCGTTGGCCAAACCCAACAGGAAGTCAGCCATTTTGAATTTAATGGTCATTTTTGGCGTTTTCCACGTGTTGTATTTTAATGAACTTCACCTACAGGATGCATCAGAACAACTTCAAAATCATTGTGTGCCATCTAGACAAAGGTGTAATCAAAACTTAGAAGCAGATTTTTGCATCGTGAAACGGTTTGGCCGTCAGGTGGCGGCGAAGTTTGATGTCTCGCCATAAAACACGAAATTAGTATAACTTTGGCATACATTGTCCATTCTTCACCAAACTTCACATGTTTGTTAACAGTCCAGACCTGAATGTATAGTATGAGTTTCATCAATAAGCGTGGCCGTATGGCTTGGCCACGCCCCTTAAAGTGCAGCGTCCCCCATAACAACTTTCACCGACGTGCACGAAAATCAGTATGCACATGTATCGTGTCCAGACGCACAAAAAAGCCTCTTGGACCCATTGGCTACACCCAACAGGAAGTCAGCCATTTTGAATTTGACGCCAGATTGGGCGATTCGCACTCCTCGTACTTTTTCTATCTCCTCCTACATGATTCATCGGATCGGCTTCAAATTTGGCGTGCATCAACTAGACCACTTGATGATCAAAAGTTATCATACGATTTTCCCTATGTTAAACGGTTTGGCTGTCAGGTGGCGGCGAAGTTTGACGTCTCGCCAAAAACAACCCAAAAAACAAAAGTGCTATTACTTGGTCATGATAAGTCCAATCGGCACAAAACTTGCTGGGTATGATCGTAGTCCGGCCTTCATCACGCCAACATCAAAAAATTCCCCCGTTCTCAAAGTGCCCCCTGCTGGCGACAGGAAAAGCGATGTTTTAGACTTTGAGGTGCTACTCTCAGCACGTTCAGTATATCCAACTCAAAATTGGTCAGAAAGGCCTCAACACGTTGGTAATGCTACATGATGAAGATTTGTGACGTATCGCCGAACGGCGTTCCGCCCACAGGGCGGCGAAGTCAACGGTTTGCCAAAATGCAGTTAAGTGGCCTTAACTTCAGTGTCCTTGGTCATATCTGCCTGAAACTTTACATGTGTGTTAACAGTCCAGCCCTGAACATGTGATATGATGGGCGTGGCCAAATGGCTTTGCCACACCCACACGTTTCACTGACATGCATGAAAATTGGTACACATATGTATCACATCCAGACGCACAAAAAAGTCTCTTGGACCCGTTGGCCAAACCCAACAGGAAGTCAGCCATTTTGAATTTAATGGTCATTTTTGGCGTTTTCCACGTGTTGTATTTTAATGAACTTCACCTACAGGATGCATCAGAACAACTTCAAAATCATTGTGTGCCATCTAGACAAAGGTGTAATCAAAACTTAGAAGCAGATTTTTGCATCGTGAAACGTTTTGGCCGTCAGGTGGCGGCGAAGTTTGATGTCTCGCCATAAAACACGAAATTAGTATAACTTTGGCATACATTGTCCATTCTTCACCAAACTTCACATGTTTGTTAACAGTCCAGACCTGAATGTATAGTATGAGTTTCATCAATAAGCGTGGCCGTATGGCTTGGCCACGCCCCTTAAAGTGCAGCGTCCCCCATAACAACTTTCACCGACGTGCACGAAAATCAGTATGCACATGTATCGTGTCCAGACGCACAAAAAAGCCTCTTGCACATATAGGCCACACGCGACAGGAAGTCGGCCATTTTGAAATTTACAGTCATTTTTGGCGTTTTCCACGTGTTGTATTTTAATGATCTCCTCCTCCAGAAATGAATCAATTAACTCCAAGACTGATGTGTACCATCTACACAAGTGTGTGATCAAAACATATTAAGAGAATTGCTCAGCATGGAACGGTGTGGCTGTGACATGGCGTCGACACTTGATGTCTCACCATGAAACACGATATTGCTATAACATGGGATCTAATGGTCGAATCTGCTCCAAACTTCACATGTATGATAATAGTCCTGGCATGAACACACCCACATGACGCTCAGGAGTCAGAGTCAAAGCGCCACCCAGTGGAGACGGGAAGTCGCAACGCATTGGTTCCTACACTATCCGAAGGAGGCGAACATTCAGCGCCTCGTCTGCCGGTCGACCTCTGGCGAGACGGTGGCGGCCGCGCCAGGCCCCGAGTTGCGTGGGGTGCGAGGGCCCGTTCAACGCTGCTTGCAGCTTTAATTAGGGCCCGAGCACGAACCGTGCGAGAGCCCTATTGAAATCATAAAAATTATTCTTATTATTTTTCTTTTAAACCTTTGATCGCATTTTTGAGGGCCTGAACATGCCCAAAAAGTCAGGAAAATTTGCACACTCGTCACGTCTGGTGAAAATTTCGATATTTTATGGTCGTTACAAAGGGGCGTGGCAAAATGGCTCAATGGCGCCCCCTAACAGTTTTCAAAATCGAAGCCCCCTGCTTTAACTTTGCCCTAGGCGTATGAAATTTGGTACACATATGTATCATCCCGGGACGCACAAAAAAGCCTCTTGGGCCCATGCCCTAAACCCAACAGGAAGTCGGCCATTTTGAATTGAATGTGCAATTTTTATGCATTTTTGGCCATTTGCAGGGGTCGTAAATGAACGATCTCCTCCTAGAGATTTTGTCCGATCGACTTCAAACTTGGTCTGTCCCACCTACATAAGTTGAAGACAAAAAGTTATCAAAAGCTTGAGTTTTCGTCACACCGTGTGGCCGTTGTGGGACCTCAAACTTCGCTACAAACAGGAAGTAGTATTATAACACAGGAAGTAGTTTATAACTCCAGCATACATTGTCCAATCTTCCCCAAACTTCACAGGATTTATGACAGTCCTGCTCTGAAGAGATCTACATGTCAATAATTTGTGATTAATATAGCGCCCCCTACTGGTAGTAGAAAATGCCATGTTTTACACTTTGAAGCATAACTCCTCCAAAGTTGACCACATCAACCTCAAACTTGGGGAAATTATCCAAAAGGCCTGGATGATGCTTTCTAAGGAAAACTGTGAGTTTTCGTCAAAGGGCGTAGCCATGCCGTGGCGGCGAACTTTGATGTTTCGCCATGATGACAAAAGTTGCTGTAACTTGACTCTACGTGGACATATCTTTCCAAAACTTCACACATATGATAACAGTCCAGCTCTGAATATGTGATATGAATTTCGTCAATGGGCGTGGCCATATGGCTTGGCCACGCCCATTCATATGAATTACTTCCATAGGACGTCTCACCGATATGCACAAAAATTGGTACACATCTCCATCACCCCCAGACAAACAAAAAAGTCTCTTGGACCTCTAGGCTAAATTCAACAGGAAGTCGGCCATTTTGAATGTCATGGTCATTTTTGGTGTCGCGCACGCATCGTATTTTAACGAACTCCTCCTACAGAATTCATCAGAACGGCTTCAAAATTACCGATTACCATCTAGAACACTTCCTGATCAAAAGTTATTAAAAGGTCTCGCAGAATCTAAAGGGCACGCCAGTTGTGGGAGGTTGAATTTTGACGTCTCGCCATGAAACAGGAAGTGGCAATAACTTCACTGTACTTGGTCAGATCTGTGTGAAACTTCACAGGTATATTGACAGTCCAACCCAGAACATATGTTATGAATTTCGTTAATAGGCGTGGCTAAATGGATTGGCCACGCCCATTCACACAAATAACCACCATAGGACGTCTCACTGATATGCACGAAACTTGGTAGACACATGTATAACATCCACACGCACAAAAAAGCCTCTTGCACGAATAAGCCACACCCAACAGGAAGTCGGCCATTTTGAAATTTACAGTCATTTTTGGCGTTTTCCACATGTTGTATTTTAACGAACTCCTCCTACAGGATTAATCAGAATGACTTCAAAATCACTGTGTGTGATCTAGACAAGGTTGTGATCAAAAGTTATTAAAAGATTTTTCCACAGTTAAACGGTTTGGCCGTCAGGTGGCGGCGAAGTTTGATGTCTCGCCATAAAACACGAAATTAGTATAACTTTGGCATACATTGTCCATTCTTCACCAAACTTCACATGTTTGTTAACAGTCCAGACCTGAATGTATAGTATGAGTTTCATCAATAAGCGTGGCCGTATGGCTTGGCCACGCCCCTTAAAGTGCAGCGTCCCCCATAACAACTTTCACCGACGTGCACGAAAATCAGTATGCACATGTATCGTGTCCAGACGCACAAAAAAGCCTCTTGCACATATAGGCCAAACCAAACAGGAAGTTGGCCATTTTGAAATGTACAGTCATTTTTGGCGTTTTCCACGTGTTGTATTTTAATGATCTCCTCCTCCAGAAATGTATTAATTAACTCCAAAACTGGTGTGTACCATCTACACAAGTGTATGATCAAAACATATTAAGAGGATTGCTCAGCATGGAACGGTGTGGCTGTGACATGGCGTCGACACTTGACGTCTCACCATGAAACACGATATTGCTATAACATGGGATCTAATGGTCGAATCTGCTCCAAACGTCACATGTATGATAATAGTCCTGGCATGAACACACCCACATGACGCTCAGGAGTCAGAATTATAGCGCCACCCAGTGGAGACGGGAAGTCGCAACACATTGGTTCCTACACTGTCCGATGGAGGCGAACATTCAGCGCCTCCTCTGCCGGTCGACCTCTGGCGACACGGTGGCGGCCGCGCCAGGCCCCGAGTTGCATGAGGTGCGAGGGCCCGTTCAACGCTGCTTGCAGCTTTAATTATTATTATTTTTTTTATTTTTTTTCGCTTGATCGCATTTTTGGGGGCTTTAACATATTCAAAAACTCACCAAATTTGACGTGCACATTCGTCTAGGGGACATTTATGTGTACGCAAAATCTCAATGATGCCCATTGCAAAATGGCGAAATGGCGCCCCCTAGAAAATTTCAATCGGCTCCCACCGGCAGCCCGTTTGACCAAATTCCACGAAATTCGGGGAGGTCGTGTATCATCCCAAGACGCTCGAAAATGCGCAGTTGGACTTTTTTTCTAAAACCAACAGGAAGCCGGCTATTTTGATTTGAATATTCATTTTTTTACCGATTTTAGCGATTTTCAAGAATTCTCTCAGAGCTATCTCCTCCTAGACGGTTCATTGGATCGGCTTCAAATTTGCCGTGCTGCAACTAGACCACATGATGATCAAAAGTTATTAAAAGATCTTTCCCTCGTTAAACGGTTTGGCCGTCAGGTGGTGGCGAAGTTTGATGTCTCAAAAAAAAAACCCCAAAAACCCAGAATTGCTATTACTTGGGCGTGAAAGGTCCAATCGGCACAAAACTTGCTGGGTATGATCGTAGTCCCGCCCTGAACACGTCTACATCAAAAAATTCCCCTGTTCTCAAAGCGCCCCCTGCTGGCGACAGGAAAAGTGATTTTTTACACTTTGAGGTGCAGCTCTGAGCACGTTCAGCATATCCAACTCAAATTTGGTCAGAAAGGCCTCAACACGTTGTTAATGCTACATGATGAAGATTGTGACGTATCGTCAAACGGCGTTGCGCCCAGAGGGCGGCGAAGTCGATGCTTCGCCAAAACGTAGGAAAGTGGCCTTAACTTCAGTGTCCTTGGGCATATCTGCCTGAAACTTCACATGTGTTTTAAGAGTCCAGCCCTGACAATGTCATGTGAATTTCGTTGATGGGCGTGGCCAAATGGCTTGGCCACACCCTTTAAACATCAGCCCCTGCGGCACGTTTCACCGACATGCATGAAAATTGGTACACATATGTATCACATCCAGACGCACAAAAAACCCTCTTGGACCCATTGGCTACACCCAACAGGAAGTCAGCCATTTTGAATTTGACGCCAGATTGGGCGATTTGCACTCCTCATACTTTTTCTATCTCCTCCTACATGATTCATCGGATCGGCTTCAAATTTGGCGTGCATCAACTAGACCACTTGATGATCAAAAGTTATCATACGATTTTCCCTATGTTAAACGCTTTGGCTGTCAGGTGGCGGCGAAGTTTGATGTCTCGCCATAAAACACGAAATTAGTATAACTTTGGCATACATTGTCCATTCTTCACCAAACTTCACATGTTTGTTAACAGTCCAGACCTGAATGTATAGTATGACTTTCATCAATAAGCGTGGCCGTATGGCTTGGCCACGCCCCTTAAAGTGCAGCGTCCCCCATAACAACTTTCACCGACGTGCACGAAAATCAGTATGCACATGTATCGTGTCCAGACGCACAAAAAAGCCTCTTGCACATATAGGCCACACCCGACAGGAAGTCGGCCATTTTGAAATTTACAGTCATTTTTGGCGTTTTCCACGTGTTGTATTTTAATGATCTCCTCCTCCAGAAATGAATCAATTAACTCCAAAACTGCTGTGTACCATCTACACAAGTGTGTGATCAAAACATATTAAGAGAATTGCTCAGCATGGAACGGTGTGGCTGTGACATGGCGTCGACACTTGATGTCTCACCATGAAACACGATATTGCTATAACATGGGATCTAATGGTCGAATCTGCTCCAAACTTCACATGTATGATAATAGTCCTGGCATGAACACACCCACATGACGCTCAGGAGTCAGAGTCATAGCGCCACCCAGTGGAGACGGGAAGTCGCAACGCATTGGTTCTTACACTGTCCGAAGGAGGCGAACATTCAGCGACTCGTCTGCCGGTCGACCTCTGGCGACACGGTGGCGGCCGCGCCAGGCCCCGAGTTGCGTGGGGTGCGAGGGCCCGTTCAACGCTGCTTGCAGCTTTAATTATTAGGGCCCGAGCACCAAGCGGTGCGAGGACCCTATTGAAATGCAAGGAATTATTATTATTATTATTATTATTATTATTAGGGCCCGAGCACGTACCGTGCGAGGACCCTATTGAAATTGAAGGAATTATTATTATTATTACGACAAAAGTAAATCGCTTATTTGGAGGTTTTAACATGCTCAAAAACTCCTGAAATTTGGTGGTCGCATCAGTCGCGGTGTAAATTTACATATTTTAGGGTTCGGGGCAATGGACGGGTCAAAATGGCTAGGCCACGCCCATTAAAGAGCAATCTCCTCATAAACAGCGCCCTCCTCATCAATTTTCACGGATCTGCACGAAAATCGGTACACATGTAGATCATGCCGAGCCGCACAAAAAAGTCTCTTGGAGCCATAGGCCATGCCCAACAGGAAGTTGGCTATTTTGAATTTAGCGGCCATTTTTGGCGTTTTACCACGTGTCATATTTTGACGAACTCCTCCTACACAATTAATCAAAACGGCTTCAAAATCGCCGTGTACCAACTAGATAAGTTTGTGATCAAAAGTTATTCAAAGATCCGCTACCCGTCGAACACGGAATCGGCTTTTTGGCGGCGAAGTTTGAAGTTTGAAGTTTGTCTCGCCATGAAAAACGAAATTGCTATAACTTTGGCATTAATCGTCCAATCTGCACCAAACTTCACATGATTCATAATATTCCCGCCCTGAACACGTCTACATGCAGAAATTTTGTAATTACCCTAGCGCCCCCTGCTGGCGACAGGAAAAGCGATGTTTTTAGACTTTGACGTGCAGCTCTGACCACGTTCACCATATGCAACTCAAATTTGGTCAGACAGACCTCAAGACGTTGGTAATGTTACATTATGAAGATTGTGACTAGGCGTCAAACGGTGTTCCGCCCAGAGGGCGGCGAAGTCGAAAATTCGCCAAAACGCGTTGAAAATGGCTTTAATGACATTAACTTCTGTGTCCTTGGTCATATCTGCCTGAAACTTCACATGTGTGTTAACAGTCCAGGCTTGAACATGTGATATGAGTTTCGTTGATGGGCGTGGCCAAATGACTTGACCACGCCCTTTAAACATCAGCCCCTGCCGCACGTGTCACCGACATGCACGAAAATTGGTACACGCATGTATCACACCGAGACGCACAAAAAAGTCTCTCAGACCCACTGGCCATACCCAACAGGAAGTCGGCCATTTTGAATTTTGATGCTATTTTTGGCGTTTTCCACATGTTGTATTTTAACGAACTCCTCCTACAGGATTAATCAGAATGACTTCAAAATCACTGTGTGTGATCTAGACAAGGTTGTGATTAAAAGTTATTAAAAGATTTTTCCACAGTTAAACGGTTTGGCCGTCAGGTGGCGGCGAAGTTTGATGTCTCGCCATGAAACACGAAATTGCTATAATTTTGGGACACATTGTCCAATCTTCACCAAACTTCACATGATTCATAGTAGTCCCACACTGAACACGTCTACATGACAAAGTTCTGTGATAGTCATAACGCCCCCTAGTGGCGACAGGAAATGACATATTTTAAACTTTGATTGGCATTAACTTTATTATACTTGGTCCAATCTGACTGAAACTTCACATGGTTGTTAACAGTCCAGGCCTGAACATATGCTATGTGTTTCGTGGATGAGTGTGGTGGTATGGCTTGGCCACACCCCTTAAAGTGCAGCATCCCCCATAGCAAGTTTTGCCGATATGCACGAAAATAGGTGTGCACATGTATCATCCACAGACGCACAAAAAAGTCTCTTGAACACATAGGCCAAACCCAACAGGAAGTCAGCCATTTTGAATTTTGCGGTCATTTTTGGCGTTTTCCACGTGTTGTATTTTAATGAACTCCACCTACAGGATTTATCAGAACAACTTCAAAATCATTGTGTGCCATCTAGACAAAGGGGTAATCAAAACTTAGAAGCAGATTTTTGCATCGTGAAACGGTTTGGCCGTCAGATGGCGGCGAAGTTTGATGTCTCGCCATAAAACACGAAATTAGTATAACTTTGGCATACATTGTCCATTCTTCACCAAACTTCACATGTTTGTTAACAGTCCAGACCTGAATGTATAGTATGAGTTTCATCAATAAGCGTGGCTGTATGGCTTGGCCACGCCCCTTAAAATGCCGCGTCCCCCATAACAACTTTCACCGACGTGGACGAAAATCAGTATGCACATGTATCGTGTCCAGACGCACAAAAAAGCCTCTTGCACATGTAGGCCACACCCGACAGGAAGTCGGCCATTTTGAAATTTACAGTCATTTTTGGCGTTTTCCACGTGTTGTATTTTAATGATCTCCTCCTCCAGAAATGAATCAATTAACTCCAAAACTGGTGTGTACCATCTACACAAGTGTGTGATCAAAATATATTAAGAGAACTGCTCAGCATGGAACGGTGTGGCTGTGACATGGCGTCGACACTTGATGTCTCACCATGAAACACGATATTGCTATAACATGGGATCTAATGGTCGAATCTGCTCCAAACTTCACATGTATGATAATAGTCCTGGCATGAACACACCCACATGACGCTCAGGAGTCAGAGTCATAGCGCCACCCAGTGGAGACGGGAAGTCGCAACGCATTGGTTCCTACACTGTCCGAAGGAGGCGAACATTCAGCGCCTCGTCTGCCGGTCGACCTCTGGCGAGACGGTGGCGGCCGCACCAGGCCCCGAGTTGCGTGGGGTGCGAGGGCCCGTTCAACGCTGCTTGCAGCTTTAATTAGGGCCCGAGCACCAAGCGGTGCGAGGACCCTATTGAAATGCAAGGAATTATTATTATTATTATTATTATTATTAGGGCCCGAGCACGAACCGTGCGAGAGCCCTATTGAAATCATAAAAATTATTCTTATTATTTTTCTTTTAAACCTTTGATCGCATTTTTGAGGGCCTGAACATGCCCAAAAAGTCAGGAAAATTTGCACACTCGTCACGTCTGGTGAAAATTTCGATATTTTATGGTCGTTACAAAGGGGCGTGGCAAAATGGCTCAATGGCGCCCCCTAACAGTTTTCAAAATCGAAGCCCCCTCCTTTAACTTTGCCCTAGGCGTATGAAATTTGGTACACATATGTATCATCCCGGGACGCACAAAAAAGCCTCTTGGAGCGACACCCTAAACCAAACAGGAAGTCGGCCATTTTGAATTGTTTTTTCAAAATAAGGTCATTTTTGGCCATTTCCACACGTTGTACTTGAGCGAACTCGTCCTACAGATTTTATCGGATTGACTTAAAAATTTACCTGTGCGTGCTCGACTACAGTGGGATCAATTTATTATTAAAAGATCTTCGTCACGTCGAAGGGCGCGGTCGCTGCGGAAGGGTCAATTTGGATATCTCGCCAAAAAACACGAAATTATACTACAACTACTACAACTTTGGTGTAGATGATCCTATCTGCACCTAACTTCACATGATGGATAATAGTCCCGCCCTGAACACGTCTACATCAAAAAATTCAGTAATTGTCATAGCGCCCCCTGCTGGCAACAGGAAATACCATGTTTTACACTTTGAGGTGCTGCTCTGACCACATTTACCATATTCAACTCAAATTTGGTCAGAAAGGCCTTAACATGTTGGTAATGCTCCATGATGAAGAATTTTGACTGTCGTCAAACGGCGTTCCATCCGGAGGGCGGCGAAGTCGACCCTTCGCCAAAATGCATAAAAATGGCCTTAACTTTGGTGTTTTTGATGATATCCACCTGAAACTTCATATGTGTGTCAACAGTCCAGCCCTGAATATGTGATATGAATTTCGTCAATGGGCGTGGCCATATGGCTTGGCCACGCCCATTCATATGAATTACTTCCATAGGACGTCTCACCGATATGCACAAAAATTGGTACACATCTCCATCACCCCCAGACAAACAAAAAAGTCTCTTGGACCTCTAGGCTAAATTCAACAGGAAGTCGGCCATTTTGAATGTCATGGTCATTTTTGGTGTCGCGCACGCATCGTATTTTAACGAACTCCTCCTACAGAATTCATCAGAACGGCTTCAAAATTACCGATTACCATCTAGAACACTTCCTGATCAAAAGTTATTAAAAGGTCTCGCAGAATCTAAAGGGCACGCCAGTTGTGGGAGGTTGAATTTTGACGTCTCGCCATGAAACAGGAAGTGGCAATAACTTCACTGTACTTGGTCAGATCTGTGTGAAACTTCACAGGTATATTGACAGTCCAACCCAGAACATATGTTATGAATTTCGTTAATAGGCGTGGCTAAATGGATTGGCCACGCCCATTCACACAAATAACCACCATAGGACGTCTCACTGATATGCACGAAACTTGGTAGACACATGTATAACATCCACACGCACAAAAAAGCCTCTTGCACGGATAGGCCACACCCGACAGGAAGTCGGCCATTTTGAAATTTACAGTCATTTTTGGCGTTTTCCACGTGTTGTATTTTAATGATCTCCTCCTCCAGAAATGAATCAATTAACTCCAAAACTGGTGTGTACCATCTACACAAGTGTGTGATCAAAACACATTAAGAGAATTGCTCAGCATGGAACGGTGTGGCTGTGACATGGCGTCGACACTTGATGTCTCACCATGAAACACGATATTGCTATAACATGGGATCTAATGGTCGAATCTGCTCCAAACTTCACATGTATGATAATAGTCCTGGCATGAACACACCCACATGACGCTCAGGAGTCAGAGTCATAGCGCCACCCAGTGGAGACGGGAAGTCGCAACGCATTGGTTCCTACACTGTCCGAAGGAGGCGAACATTCAGCGCCTCGTCTGCCGCTCGACCTCTGGCGACACGGTGGCGGCCGCGCCAGGCCCCGAGTTGCGTGGGGTGCGAGGGCCCGTTCAACGCTGCTTGCAGCTTTAATTAGGGCCCGAGCACCAAGCGGTGCGAGGACCCTATTGAAATGCAAGGAATTATTATTATTATTATTATTATTATTATTATTGTTATTCTTCTTCTTCTTAACCGAAATCAACTGCCTTTTTGGGGGCCGTAACATACTCGAAAACTCATGAAACTTCACAGACTCGTCAAAAGTGGTGAAAATTTACGTATGGTAGGGGATTCATGACAATATGCACAAAAATGGCTCATTAGCGCCCCCTACTAATTTTCAAAATGTTTTGGGCTATAACTCCCAGACCAAACGTCGCACATTCACAAACCTCATATCTCCAGATTCCCTGGATAGTGCTGAATCACCTGGGCAGGGCCACGCCCATTTCTGCCTATAAAGTTTTGAGCAAAATCGCAAAAACTGGAAAACCTACTTTTTCGAACTCCTCCTTGGGGTTTTGTTCGTTCAGCATGAAACTTGGCAGGTCGAGTCTGCGGCTGGACCTGATCAAAAGTTATCAAAGGAATTTTGATTGGTCAAAATTTGCGCAAATTATTAACGAATAAATTTTTCTAGCTAGCTATAAAAAGGCGAACTGTGGCATATTTCGGTCATAAAACATGCTAACAACACCAAATCGCAAATCCTTGCTTGTTATGTGGCTGTGAAAGGCTGAGCCAAATTTGGCTAATGTTGGCCACTAGGGGGCGCTGTAAATATGGGAAAGTTATATCTCGTAAATGGCTGCACCGATTTTTACGCAATTTGGTGGGTATGATGCTGGGTCACTCCTGAGCCCATAACTTGAAGTAAATGATGACTGGTCAAAGTGGGCGTGGCTTATTACAAGATAAACAACAAACATTTATTTCAGCTCAAGTATTACGCTGAGGACTGTGAAATTTACAGGGTATATAAAGAATAGCACACAGACCAACCCTAAAAAAATTATGTGTGTACTCCACTAGGTGGCGGTATAACGGATGCAAATGCATTTTGGCCTGTAACTTCCACATTTTAAATCACATCTTCATAAACTTTATATCCACGTGGTCCCTAAATAGACTTGCATCTTCTGACAGAGACCACGCCCACTTCCACTGGATATTTGTCTTTGTAAGTTAGTATACATCAAAAACCAACTTTTTCAAACTCCTCCTAGCGTTTAAGGTCCATCCTCACGAAACTTTGCACATACAATCTCCAGACGTGCGTGACCAAAAGTTATCAAAAGAATTTTGCTACTCCAAAAAATGCGCTAGCTAAAAATAAACAGTTTTTTTCTGCTAGCTAAAAAACACATACCATTGCATATTTTTGTTTCACGAAAAGCTATCAATGTCAAACTCAATTCACTTCTTACAGACGTCATCCAGACGCACTGTGCCAAACTTGGCAGAAATTAGCCAATAGGGGGCGCTAAAATCAGAGAAAAATCAAGTGACATGAAAATTCATCGATTCGCACAAAATTTGGCGAGCGTGATGTGGAGTCCCTCCTGAGGCCAGCTGTAAAGCTTAGTGACGTTTGGTCACCGTGGCAACGCCTTATTCGCCATAAAAGACGAAGTTGTTTTTGAGAGATAAGGGATGCTTGTAACGTCATGAAACTTGACAAACATATGACAGTATCCGATGTGAGTTGTCTGATGTGATTTTTCGCCTCTGATGTGCCAACATGGCTCAACAGCGCCCCCTACAAATTTTCTAAGAAGCATCCCCCGATGCTGGTTTGACCTACATCTATGAAACTTGGTACGCACTTGCATCACTGAAAGACGTATAAAAAAGCCTCTTGCAGCCATGTGCCAAACCCAACAAGAAGTCCGCCATTTTGAATTTGCTTATAACTGGTTCGCAACTTCACCATACATGTTCAAATCTTCCCCAAACTTCACAGGCTTGATGACAATCCTGCCCTGAACACATCTTTACGCCAATACTTGGTTATTAGTACGGCGCCACCTACTGGCAAAATGACATATCTTCCATTGATTTGAGGGATATGACATGTAACTCCTGCGTGAGGGGTCTGCCTTCGACAGCAATGAACGGTGGCGTGAGCCGGCGTCCTGCCAATGCGCTCGAGTTGCGTGAAGGTGCGAGGGCCCGTTCAATGCTGCTTGCAGCTTTAATTAGGGGGCCAAGCCCGCGGGGCCTGGGGAACGCGAATGCAAAGCATACGCGTTTCCCAGGACCAGCGGTGCTGGGAACCCTATTGTTTTTGTTCGGATTTTTATTATTATTATTATTATTATTATTAGGGGGCCAAGCCCGCGGGGCCTGGGGAACGCGAATGCAAAGCATACGCGTTTCCCAGGACCAGCGGTGCTGGGAACCCTATTGTTTTTGTTCGGATTTTTATTATTATTATTATTATTATTATTATTATTATTATTATTATTATTATTATTATTATTCTCTATTTTTATTCTTCTCCCGGTAAAAGTAGTGCTGCAGGCTAAACCGTGCAAGGGAGGGTGGTGCAATTTGGAGGGTTGGTCCAGACCCCTGCACGTACCTCAGGCGCAAAAAATGACATATGTCAGCCAGCAGGGGGCGCTATAACCAAGGTCAATGCGTTTTGGGCTATAACTCCCACACCGGACGTCGCACATTCAAAAACCTCATATCCCCAGATTCCCTGAAAAGAACTGAATCACATGGCCTGGGCCTCGCCCATTTCCACCCTAATTTTTTATGGCAAAATCGCGAAAACTGGAAAACCAACTTTTTCGAACTCCTCCTTGGGGTTTTGCCCGATCAGCGTGAAACTTGGCACGTAAAGTCTTCCTCTGGACCTGATCTAAAGTTATCAAAAGAATTTTGTTTGGTTGAAATATGCACAAGTTATTAACGAATAAAATTTTCTAGCTAGCTATAAAAAGGCGAACTGCTGCATATCTCTGTCAAAATACATGCTAACAACACCAAATCTGAGATCCTTGATTGACATGTGACTGTGAGGGCGTGAGCCAAATTTGGCTAATGTTGGCCACTAGGGGGCGCTGCAAAGCTGAGACATTTATATCTCTTCAATGGCTGCACCTATTTTTACGAAATTTGGTGGGTATGATGCTGCGTCACTCCTGAGGCCATATCTTGAAGTTAATCACGACAGGTGAAAGTGGGCGTGGCTTATTACGAGATAAACAGCAAACATTTATTTCAGCTCAAGTATTATGCTGAGGGCTGTGAAATTCACAGGGTATATATATAACAGCATACCGGCCACCCATAGCAAAAATTGTGTGTCTGCTCCACTAGGTGGCGCTCTAACGGACGCAAACGCATTTTGGCCTGTAACTTCCACATTTTAAATCACATCTTCATAAAGTTTATATCCACGTGTTCCCTAAATAGTTTCGCATCTTCTGACATAGGCCACGCCCACTCCCACAGCATATTTCTTTTTGTAAGTCACTACACATCAAAAACCTACTTTTTCGAACTCCTCTTAGCGTTTAAGCTCCATCTGCACGAAGCTCTGCACATACAATCTCCAGGCTTGCCTGATGAAAAGTTATCAAAAGAATTTTGCTGCTCCAAAAAATGCGGTAGTTACAAATAAACAATTTTTTTGGGCTAGGTAAAAAACACATACCTTTGAATATTTTTGTCAAAGTAAAAGCTATCAACGTCAAACTCAAGTCACTAGTTTCCGAGGTCAGCCAGAGGGTCTGTGCCAAATTTGGTGGAAATTGGCCAATAGGGGGCGCTACAAACACAGAAACATGAAGTGACATGAAAATTGATCAGATTCGCCTGAAATTTGGTGAGGTTGTTGTGGTGTTACTCCTGAGGCCAGAGTCAAATTTTTGTGATGTTGGGTCAAAGTGGGCGTTACTTGTCACAACACAAAAATTCAGCCTTTCGCACTTCCAGTGCTGATCCCATTACAATTATCATACTGCGAGTGAAACGTCGGCCTGCGTCCCGACGCTCGACCCGAACCCTTCTTTCGGTGTCAAGTTCCGTGGGCTCCGCGAGACCCGGGGGCCGAGTCGCGCGGGGAGGCTTGGCCCCCTATTATAACTGCTTGCAGTTCTAGTTATTATTAGGGGGCCAAGCCCGCGGGGCCTGGGGAACGCGAATGCAAAGCATACGCGTTTCCCAGGACCAGCGGTGCTGGGAACCCTATTGTTTTTGTTCGGATTTTTATTATTATTATTATTATTATTATTATTATTATTATTATTATTATTATTATTATTCTCTATTTTTATTCTTCTCCCGGTAAAAGTAGTGCTGCAGGCTAAACCGTGCAAGGGAGGGTGGTGCAATTTGGAGGGTTGGTCCAGACCCCTGCACGTACCTCAGGCGCAAAAAATGACATATGTCAGCCAGCAGGGGGCGCTATAACCAAGGTCAATGCGTTTTGGGCTATAACTCCCACACCGGACGTCGCACATTCAAAAACCTCATATCCCCAGATTCCCTGAAAAGAACTGAATCACATGGCCTGGGCCTCGCCCATTTCCACCCTAATTTTTTTTGGCAAAATCGCGAAAACTGGAAAACCAACTTTTTCGAACTCCTCCTTGGGGTTTTGCCCGATCAGCGTGAAACTTGGCACGTAAAGTCTTCCTCTGGACCTGATCTAAAGTTATCAAAAGAATTTTGTTTGGTTGAAATATGCACAAGTTATTAACGAATAAAATTTTCTAGCTAGCTATAAAAAGGCGAACTGCTGCATATCTCTGTCAAAATAAATGCTAACAACACCAAATCTGAGATCCTTGATTGACATGTGACTGTGAGGGCGTGAGCCAAATTTGGCTAATGTTGGCCACTAGGGGGCGCTGCAAAGCTGAGACATTTATATCTCTTCAATGGCTGCACCTATTTTTACGAAATTTGGTGGGTATGATGCTGCGTCACTCCTGAGGCCATATCTTGAAGTTAATCACGACAGGTGAAAGTGGGCGTGGCTTATTACGAGATAAACAGCAAACATTTATTTCAGCTCAAGTATTATGCTGAAGGCTGTGAAATTCACAGGGTATATATATAACAGCATACCGGCCACCCATAGCAAAAATTGTGTGTCTGCTCCACTAGGTGGCGCTCTAACGGACGCAAACGCATTTTGGCCTGTAACTTCCACATTTTAAATCACATCTTCATAAAGTTTATATCCTCGTGTTCCCTAAATAGTTTCGCATCTTCTGACATAGGCCACGCCCACTCCCACAGCATATTTCTTTTTGTAAGTCACTACACATCAAAAACCTACTTTTTCGAACTCCTCTTAGCGTTTAAGCTCCATCTGCACGAAGCTCTGCACATACAATCTCCAGGCTTGCCTGATGAAAAGTTATCAAAAGAATTTTGCTGCTCCAAAAAATGCGGTAGTTACAAATAAACAATTTTTTTTGGCTAGGTAAAAAACACATACCTTTGAATATTTTTGTCAAAGTAAAAGCTATCAACGTCAAACTCAAGTCACTAGTTTCCGAGGTCAGCCAGAGGGTCTGTGCCAAATTTGGTGGAAATTGGCCAATAGGGGGCGCTACAAACACAGAAACATGAAGTGACATGAAAATTGATCAGATTCGCCTGAAATTTGGTGAGGTTGTTGTGGTGTCACTCCTGAGGCCAGAGTCAAATTTTTGTGATGTTGGGTCAAAGTGGGCGTTACTTGTCACAACACAAAAATTCAGCCTTTCGCACTTCCAGTGCTGATCCCATTACAATTATCATACTGCGAGTGAAACGTCGGCCTGCATCCCGACGCTCGACCCGAACCCTTCTTTCGGTGTCAAGTTCCGTGGGCTCCGCGAGACCCGGGGGCCGAGTCGCGCGGGGAGGCTTGGCCCCCTATTATAACTGCTTGCAGTTCTAGTTATTATTATTATTCTCTATTTTTATTCTTCTCCCGGTAAAAGTAGTGCTGCAGGCTAAACCGTGCAAGGGAGGGTGGTGCAATTTGGAGGGTTGGTCCAGACCCCTGCACGTACCTCAGGCGCAAAAAATGACATATGTCAGCCAGCAGGGGGCGCTATAACCAAGGTCAATGCGTTTTGGGCTATAACTCCCACACCGGACGTCGCACATTCAAAAACCTCATATCCCCAGATTCCCTGAAAAGAACTGAATCACATGGCCTGGGCCTCGCCCATTTCCACCCTAATTTTTTTTGGCAAAATCGCGAAAACTGGAAAACCAACTTTTTCGAACTCCTCCTTGGGGTTTTGCCCGATCAGCGTGAAACTTGGCACGTAAAGTCTTCCTCTGGACCTGATCTAAAGTTATCAAAAGAATTTTGTTTGGTTGAAATATGCACAAGTTATTAACGAATAAAATTTTCTAGCTAGCTATAAAAAGGCGAACTGCTGCATATCTCTGTCAAAATAAATGCTAACAACACCAAATCTGAGATCCTTGATTGACATGTGACTGTGAGGGCGTGAGCCAAATTTGGCTAATGTTGGCCACTAGGGGGCGCTGCAAAGCTGAGACATTTATATCTCTTCAATGGCTGCACCTATTTTTACGAAATTTGGTGGGTATGATGCTGCGTCACTCCTGAGGCCATATCTTGAAGTTAATCACGACAGGTGAAAGTGGGCGTGGCTTATTACGAGATAAACAGCAAACATTTATTTCAGCTCAAGTATTATGCTGAAGGCTGTGAAATTCACAGGGTATATATATAACAGCATACCGGCCACCCATAGCAAAAATTGTGTGTCTGCTCCACTAGGTGGCGCTCTAACGGACGCAAACGCATTTTGGCCTGTAACTTCCACATTTTAAATCACATCTTCATAAAGTTTATATCCACGTGTTCCCTAAATAGTTTCGCATCTTCTGACATAGGCCACGCCCACTCCCACAGCATATTTCTTTTTGTAAGTCACTACACATCAAAAACCTACTTTTTCGAACTCCTCTTAGCGTTTAAGCTCCATCTGCACGAAGCTCTGCACATACAATCTCCAGGCTTGCCTGATGAAAAGTTATCAAAAGAATTTTGCTGCTCCAAAAAATGCGGTAGTTACAAATAAACAATTTTTTTTGGCTAGGTAAAAAACACATACCTTTGAATATTTTTGTCAAAGTAAAAGCTATCAACGTCAAACTCAAGTCACTAGTTTCCGAGGTCAGCCAGAGGGTCTGTGCCAAATTTGGTGGAAATTGGCCAATAGGGGGCGCTACAAACACAGAAACATGAAGTGACATGAAAATTGATCAGATTCGCCTGAAATTTGGTGAGGTTGTTGTGGTGTCACTCCTGAGGCCAGAGTCAAATTTTTGTGATGTTGGGTCAAAGTGGGCGTTACTTGTCACAACACAAAAATTCAGCCTTTCGCACTTCCAGTGCTGATCCCATTACAATTATCATACTGCGAGTGAAACGTCGGCCTGCATCCCGACGCTCGACCCGAACCCTTCTTTCGGTGTCAAGTTCCGTGGGCTCCGCGAGACCCGGGGGCCGAGTCGCGCGGGGAGGCTTGGCCCCCTATTATAACTGCTTGCAGTTCTAGTTATTATTATTATTCTCTATTTTTATTCTTCTCCCGGTAAAAGTAGTGCTGCAGGCTAAACCGTGCAAGGGAGGGTGGTGCAATTTGGAGGGTTGGTCCAGACCCCTGCACGTACCTCAGGCGCAAAAAATGACATATGTCAGCCAGCAGGGGGCGCTATAACCAAGGTCAATGCGTTTTGGGCTATAACTCCCACACCGGACGTCGCACATTCAAAAACCTCATATCCCCAGATTCCCTGAAAAGAACTGAATCACATGGCCTGGGCCTCGCCCATTTCAGCCCTAATTTTTTTTGGCAAAATCGCGAAAACTGGAAAACCAACTTTTTCGAACTCCTCCTTGGGGTTTTGCCCGATCAGCGTGAAACTTGGCACGTAAAGTCTTCCTCTGGACCTGATCTAAAGTTATCAAAAGAATTTTGTTTGGTTGAAATATGCACAAGTTATTAACGAATAAAATTTTCTAGCTAGCTATAAAAAGGCGAACTGCTGCATATCTCTGTCAAAATAAATGCTAACAACACCAAATCTGAGATCCTTGATTGACATGTGACTGTGAGGGCGTGAGCCAAATTTGGCTAATGTTGGCCACTAGGGGGCGCTGCAAAGCTGAGACATTTATATCTCTTCAATGGCTGCACCTATTTTTACGAAATTTGGTGGGTATGATGCTGCGTCACTCCTGAGGCCATATCTTGAAGTTAATCACGACAGGTGAAAGTGGGCGTGGCTTATTACGAGATAAACAGCAAACATTTATTTCAGCTCAAGTATTATGCTGAGGGCTGTGAAATTCACAGGGTATATATATAACAGCATACCGGCCACCCATAGCAAAAATTGTGTGTCTGCTCCACTAGGTGGCGCTCTAACGGACGCAAACGCATTTTGGCCTGTAACTTCCACATTTTAAATCACATCTTCATAAAGTTTATATCCACGTGTTCCCTAAATAGTTTCGCATCTTCTGACATAGGCCACGCCCACTCCCACAGCATATTTCTTTTTGTAAGTCACTACACATCAAAAACCTACTTTTTCGAACTCCTCTTAGCGTTTAAGCTCCATCTGCACGAAGCTCTGCACATACAATCTCCAGGCTTGCCTGATGAAAAGTTATCAAAAGAATTTTGCTGCTCCAAAAAATGCGGTAGTTACAAATAAACAATTTTTTTTGGCTAGGTAAAAAACACATACCTTTGAATATTTTTGTCAAAGTAAAAGCTATCAACGTCAAACTCAAGTCACTAGTTTCCGAGGTCAGCCAGAGGGTCTGTGCCAAATTTGGTGGAAATTGGCCAATAGGGGGCGCTACAAACACAGAAACATGAAGTGACATGAAAATTGATCAGATTCGCCTGAAATTTGGTGAGGTTGTTGTGGTGTCACTCCTGAGGCCAGAGTTAATTTTTTGTGATGTTGGGTCAAAGTGGGCGTTACTTGTCACAACACAAAAATTCAGCCTTTCGCACTTCCAGTGCTGATCCCATTACAATTATCATACTGCGAGTGAAACGTCGGCCTGCGTCCCGACGCTCGACCCGAACCCTTCTTTCGGTGTCAAGTTCCGTGGGCTCCGCGAGACCCGGGGGCCGAGTCGCGCGGGGAGGCTTGGCCCCCTATTATAACTGCTTGCAGTTCTAGTTATTATTATTATTATTATTATTCTTCTTCTTATCCGAAATCAACTGCCTTTTTGGGGGCCGTAACATACTCGAAAACTCATGAAACTTCACAGACTCGTCAAAAGTGGTGAAAATTTACGTATGGTAGGGGTTTCATGACAACTTGCATAAAATTGGCTCAGTAGCGCCCCCTACTAATTTTCAACATGTTTTGGGCTATAACTCCCAGACCATACGTCGCACATTCACAAACCTCATATCATCAGATTCCCTGAATATTGCTGAATCACCTGGGTGGGGCCACGCCCATTTCCGTCTTAAATTTTTTGCGCAAAATCACGAAAACTGGAAAACCTATTTTTTCGAACTCGTCCTTGGGGTTTTGTCCGTTCAGCGTGAAACTTGGCAAGTACAGTCTGCAGCTGGACCTGATCTAAAGTTATCAAAGGAATTTTGATTGGTGACAATATGCGTAAATTATTAATGAATAAATTTTTCTAGCTAGCTATAAGAAGGCGAACTGTGGCATATTTCGGTCAAAATAAATGCTAACAACACCAAATCTGAGATCCTTGCTTGACATGTGACTGTGAAGGTGTGAGCCAAATTTGGCTAATGTTGGCCACTAGGGGGCGCTGCAAATATGGAAAATTTATATCTCGTAAATGGCTGCACCGATTTTTACGAAATTTGGTGAGTATGATGCTGGGCCCCTCCCGAGGCCATATCGTGAAGTTAGTCATGACTGGTCAAAGTGGGCGTGGCTTATTACAAGATAAAAAACAAACATTGATTTCAGCTCAAGTATTACGCTGAGGGCTGTGAAATTCACAGGGTATATATAGAATAGCATCCAGACCACCCATAGCAACAACTGTCTGTCTACTCCACTAGGTGGCGCTATAATGGATGCAAACGCATTTTGGCCTGTAACTTCCACATTTTACATCACATCTTCATAAACCTTATATCCACGTGTTCCCTAAATAGAGTCGCGTCTTCTGACATAGGCCACGCCCACTCCCATAGCATATTCCTCTTTGTAAGTTACTACACATCAAAAACCTACTTTTTCGAACTCCTCCTAGCGTTTAAGTCACATCTTCACGAAACTTTGCACATACAATCTCCAGACATGCCTGACCAAAAGTTATCAAAAGAATTTTCCTACTCCAAAAAATGCGCTAGCTAAAAATAAACAGTTTTTATCTGCTAGCTGAAAAACACATACCTTTGCTTATTTTTGTCAAAGTAAAAGATATCAATATCCAACTCATGTCACTTCTTTCAGACGCCATCCAGACACTCTGTGCCAAATTTGGCAGAAATTGGCCAATAGGGGGCGCTATAATCACAGAAAAATCAAGTGACATGAAAATTCATCGATTCGCACGAAATTTGGCGAGCGTGATGTGGAGTCACTCCTGATGCCAGCTGTAAAGCTTGGTGATGTTTGGTCACCGTGGCCACGCCTTATTCGCCATAAAACACGAAGTTGTTTTTGAGGGGTAAGGGATGCTTGTAAAGTCATGAAACTTGGCATACATATGATTGGGTGCGATTTGTGTTGCCTGATGTGACTTTTGTGCTTTGATGTGCCAACATGGCTCAACAGCGCCCCCTACAAATTTTCTACGAAGCAGCCCCCGGAGCTGGTTTGACCTACAGCTATGAAAGTTGGTACGCACGTGCATCACTGCAAGACATACAGAAAAACCTCTTGCAGCCATGTGCCAAACCCAACAGGAAGTCCGCCATTTTGAATTAGCTTGTAACTGGTTCGCAACTTCACCATACATGTTCCAAACTTCCTCAAATTTCAAAGAATTGATGACAGTCCTGCCCTGAACACATCTATACGCCAACACTTGGTTATTAGTACGGCGCCACCTACTGGCAAAATTACATGTATTCGTATGATTTGAGGGATATGACGTGTAAGTCCTGCGTGAGGGGTCAACCTTCGACAGGAATGAACGGCGGCGTGAGCCGGCGTCCTGCCAGCGCCCTCGAGTTGTGTGAAGGTGCGAGGGCCCGTTCAATGCTGCTTGCAGCTTTAATTATTATTATTAGGGGGCCAAGCCCGCGGGGCCTGGGGAACGCGAATGCAAAGCATACGCGTTTCCCAGGACCAGCGGTGCTGGGAACCCTATTGTTTTTGTTCAGATTTTTATTATTATTATTATTATTATTATTATTATTATTATTATTATTATTCTCTATTTTTATTCTTCTCCCGGTAAAAGTAGTGCTGCAGGCTAAACCGTGCAAGGGAGGGTGGTGCAATTTGGAGGGTTGGTCCAGACCCCTGCACGTACCTCAGGCGCAAAAAATGACATATGTCAGCCAGCAGGGGGCGCTATAACCAAGGTCAATGCGTTTTGGGCTATAACTCCCACACCAGACGTCGCACATTCAAAAACCTCATATCCCCAGATTCCCTGAAAAGAACTGAATCACATGGCCTGGGCCTCGCCCATTTCCACCCTAATTTTTTTTGGCAAAATCGCGAAAACTGGAAAACCAACTTTTTCGAACTCCTCCTTGGGGTTTTGCCCGATCAGCGTGAAACTTGGCACGTAAAGTCTTCCTCTGGACCTGATCTAAAGTTATCAAAAGAATTTTGTTTGGTTGAAATATGCACAAGTTATTAACGAATAAAATTTTCTAGCTAGCTATAAAAAGGCGAACTGCTGCATATCTCTGTCAAAATAAATGCTAACAACACCAAATCTGAGATCCTTGATTGACATGTGACTGTGAGGGCGTGAGCCAAATTTGGCTAATGTTGGCCACTAGGGGGCGCTGCAAAGCTGAGACATTTATATCTCTTCAATGGCTGCACCTATTTTTACGAAATTTGGTGGGTATGATGCTGCGTCACTCCTGAGGCCATATCTTGAAGTTAATCACGACAGGTGAAAGTGGGCGTGGCTTATTACGAGATAAACAGCAAACATTTATTTCAGCTCAAGTATTATGCTGAGGGCTGTGAAATTCACAGGGTATATATATAACAGCATACCGGCCACCCATAGCAAAAATTGTGTGTCTGCTCCACTAGGTGGCGCTCTAACGGACGCAAACGCATTTTGGCCTGTAACTTCCACATTTTAAATCACATCTTCATAAAGTTTATATCCACGTGTTCCCTAAATAGTTTCGCATCTTCTGACATAGGCCACGCCCACTCCCACAGCATATTTCTTTTTGTAAGTCACTACACATCAAAAACCTACTTTTTCGAACTCCTCTTAGCGTTTAAGCTCCATCTGCACGAAGCTCTGCACATACAATCTCCAGGCTTGCCTGATGAAAAGTTATCAAAAGAATTTTGCTGCTCCAAAAAGGCGGTAGTTACAAATAAACAATTTTTTTTGGCTAGGTAAAAAACACATACCTTTGAATATTTTTGTCAAAGTAAAAGCTATCAACGTCAAACTCAAGTCACTAGTTTCCGAGGTCAGCCAGAGGGTCTGTGCCAAATTTGGTGGAAATTGGCCAATAGGGGGCGCTACAAACACAGAAACATGAAGTGACATGAAAATTGATCAGATTCGCCTGAAATTTGGTGAGGTTGTTGTGGTGTCACTCCTGAGGCCAGAGTCAAATTTTTGTGATGTTGGGTCAAAGTGGGCGTTACTTGTCACAACACAAAAATTCAGCCTTTCGCACTTCCAGTGCTGATCCCATTACAATTATCATACTGCGAGTGAAACGTCGGCCTGCGTCCCGACGCTCGACCCAAACCCTTCTTTCGGTGTCAAGTTCCGTGGGCTCCGCGAGATCCGGGGGCCGAGTCGCGCGGGGAGGCTTGGCCCCCTATTATAACTGCTTGCAGTTCTAGTTATTATTAGGGGGCCAAGCCCGCGGGGCCTGGGGAACGCGAATGCAAAGCATACGCGTTTCCCAGGACCAGCGGTGCTGGGAACCCTATTGTTTTTGTTCGGATTTTTATTATTATTATTATTATTATTATTATTATTCTCTATTTTTATTCTTCTCCCGGTAAAAGTAGTGCTGCAGGCTAAACCGTGCAAGGGAGGGTGGTGCAATTTGGAGGGTTGGTCCAGACCCCTGCACGTACCTCAGGCGCAAAAAATGACATATGTCAGCCAGCAGGGGGCGCTATAACCAAGGTCAATGCGTTTTGGGCTATAACTCCCACACCGGACGTCGCACATTCAAAAACCTCATATCCCCAGATTCCCTGAAAAGAACTGAATCACATGGCCTGGGCCTCGCCCATTTCCACCCTAATTTTTTTTGGCAAAATCGCGAAAACTGGAAAACCAACTTTTTCGAACTCCTCCTTGGGGTTTTGCCCGATCAGCGTGAAACTTGGCACGTAAAGTCTTCCTCTGGACCTGATCTAAAGTTATCAAAAGAATTTTGTTTGGTTGAAATATGCACAAGTTATTAACGAATAAAATTTTCTAGCTAGCTATAAAAAGGCGAACTGCTGCATATCTCTGTCAAAATAAATGCTAACAACACCAAATCTGAGATCCTTGATTGACATGTGACTGTGAGGGCGTGAGCCAAATTTGGCTAATGTTGGCCACTAGGGGGCGCTGCAAAGCTGAGACATTTATATCTCTTCAATGGCTGCACCTATTTTTACGAAATTTGGTGGGTATGATGCTGCGTCACTCCTGAGGCCATATCTTGAAGTTAATCACGACAGGTGAAAGTGGGCGTGGCTTATTACGAGATAAACAGCAAACATTTATTTCAGCTCAAGTATTATGCTGAGGGCTGTGAAATTCACAGGGTATATATATAACAGCATACCGGCCACCCATAGCAAAAATTGTGTGTCTGCTCCACTAGGTGGCGCTCTAACGGACGCAAACGCATTTTGGCCTGTAACTTCCACATTTTAAATCACATCTTCATAAAGTTTATATCCACGTGTTCCCTAAATAGTTTCGCATCTTCTGACATAGGCCACGCCCACTCCCACAGCATATTTCTTTTTGTAAGTCACTACACATCAAAAACCTACTTTTTCGAACTCCTCTTAGCGTTTAAGCTCCATCTGCACGAAGCTCTGCACATACAATCTCCAGGCTTGCCTGATGAAAAGTTATCAAAAGAATTTTGCTGCTCCAAAAAATGCGGTAGTTACAAATAAACAATTTTTTTTGGCTAGGTAAAAAACACATACCTTTGAATATTTTTGTCAAAGTAAAAGCTATCAACGTCAAACTCAAGTCACTAGTTTCCGAGGTCAGCCAGAGAGTCTGTGCCAAATTTGGTGGAAATTGGCCAATAGGGGGCGCTACAAACACAGAAACATGAAGTGACATGAAAATTGATCAGATTCGCCTGAAATTTGGTGAGGTTGTTGTGGTGTCACTCCTGAGGCCAGAGTCAAATTTTTGTGATGTTGGGTCAAAGTGGGCGTTACTTGTCACAACACAAAAATTCAGCCTTTCGCACTTCCAGTGCTGATCCCATTACAATTATCATACTGCGAGGGAACGTCGGCCTGCGTCCCGACGCTCGACCCGAACCCTTCTTTCGGTGTCAAGTTCCGTGGGCTCCGCGAGACCCGGGGGCCGAGTCGCGCGGGGAGGCTTGGCCCCCTATTATAACTGCTTGCAGTTCTAGTTATTATTATTATTCTTCTTATCCGAAATCAACTGCCTTTTTGGGGGGCGTAACATACTCGAAAACTCATGAAACTTCACACACTCGTCAGAAGTGGTGAAAATTTACATATGGTCGGGGTTTCATGACAAAGTGCACAAAAATTGCTCAATAGCGCCCCCTACTCATTTTCAACGTATTTTGGGCTATAACTCCCAGACCATGTGTCGCACGATCACAAACCTCATATCCACAGATTCCCTGAATAGTTCTGAATCACCTGGATGGGGCCAACCCCATTTCCGCCTTATTTTTTTTTTCGCAAAATCGCGAAAACTGGAAAACCTACTTTTTCGAACTCCTCCTTGGGGTTTTGTCCGTTCAGCGTGAAACTTGGCCACGCCCTTTGATGCAAACTTACAGTGCTCACAATAAAACATCTTCTACATGTGGCGGATAGACTGACCAAGATTGAGGTGGATCTGGTCAAGTTGTGGGAGTTATACTTCAAAATATAAAACATGAAATTTTCTCTTACCAGTAGGGGGCGCTATATTTATCACAAATTATTCACATGGAGATCTCTTCAGAGCAGGACTGTCATCAATCCTGTGAAGTTTGGGGAAGATTGGACCATGGATGATGGAGTCATACACAACTTCCTGTTTTGTGGCGAGTCCCCAAAGTTTGAGGCCCTGCCACGGTCACATGGTGTGACAACAAGTCCAGTTTTTGATAACTTTTCTTCATCAATGTCTGGAGGTGGGACACACCAAGTAAGAAGTTGATGGGATAAAATCTGTAGGAGTAGTTACAATTTCGTGATTTATGGCGAAGAAGGCGGGGCCACGGAGACAGCGTTTGACGAAAACCTGAAACGTTTGATAACTTTTCGTCTTCACGGTCTTGGGGTGGGACAGACCAAGTTTGAAGTGGATTGGATAAAAATTCTAGGACAAGTTCGTTCATTTACGTCTAGTGGAAATCGCCAAAAATGCACAAAAATGGCACAAGTAAATTCGAAATGGCGGACTTCCGGTTGGGTTTGGAGCATAACTCCAAGAGGCTTTTTTGTACGTCTTGGAGTGTTACATATGCCTACCAAGTTTCATACATGTAGGTGAAACCAGCTTCGGGGGCTGCTTCATCGAAAAATTGTAGGGGGCGCTGTCGAGCCATCTTGGCACATCAAAACACAAAAAGCATATCAGACAACACAATTTGGGCCTTGTGATGGGTGTGCCAAGTTTCGTGAGTTTGCAAGTATCCCTTGCCCCTCAAAAACAACCTCGTGTTTTATGGCGAATGAGGCGGCGCCACAGTGACAGCGTTTGACAAAACCTCAAAAGGTTGTGGTTTGATCATCATCAAGGTCTTGGGAGTATGTATCCACAAAATTAAGGTAGTTCGGGTGAACCTGGTAGAAGAGGGACCTGAAAGAATGAAAAAAGTAACTTTCTGCCGCCAGTAGGTGGCCCTATGATGCTGATTCAAAATTTCTCTGTAGATGTTTTCAGTGCTGGACAGTTATCATATGTGTGCAGTTTTGGAAAGATATGTCCACTTAGAGTCAAGTTACAGCAGCTTTTGTCATCATGGCGAAACATCAAAGTTCGCCGCCACGCTATGGTCACGCCCTTTGATGAGAGGTCACAGTGTTCACACTAAAGCATCATCATGGTCTCATGGATAATTTCACCAAGTTTGAAGTTGATGTGGTCAACTTTGGAGGAGATGTGCTTCAAGGTAGAAAACATGACATTTTCTATTACCAGTAGGGGGCGCTACATCAATCATAAACTATTGACATGTAGATCTCTTCAGAGCTTGACTTTCACCAATCCTGTGAAGGTTGGAGAAGATTGGACCATGTATGCTGGAGTTATAAACTACTTCCTGTTTTATAATATTACTTCCTGTTTGTTGCGAAGTTTGAGGACCCGCTACGGTCAAACGAAGTCCCGTTTACAAAAACCTCTGATAACTTTTTGTCTTCAACTTATGTAGGTGGGACAGACCAAGTTTGAAGTCGATGGGACAAAATCTCTAGGAGGAGTTCGTTCATTTACGACCCCTGCAAATGGCCAAAAATCCATCAACATTTTTTTTTTTTTTTTTTTTTTTTAATACTTTATTAATCCCGCAAGGGGAAATTCAGTGCTTACACTCTGTTGTTGTTTTTTTACACATACACACAGGTCCGAAATACACACACACAAACGGGACCTATACATGCATTAAATGGAGAGATGTCAGAGTGAGGGGGCTGCCCATGGACAGGCGCCCCGAGCGGCTGGGGGGGTTCGGTGCCTTGCTCAAGGGCAATCTCGGCAGTGCCCAGGAGGTGAACTGGCACCTCTCCAGCTACCAGTCCACGCTCCTCATTTTTGGTCCGGGCTGGGACTTGAACCGGCGACCCTCCGGTTCCCAAGCCAAGTCCCTATGGACTGAGCTACTGCCGCCCGAGCACCAAGTGTGTTTCACATGCAATTCAAAATGGCCGACTTCCTGTTGGGTTAAGGGCATGGCTCCAAGAGGCTTTTTTGTACGTCTTGGAGTGTTACACATGCCTACCAAGTTTCATACACGTAGGTTAAACCAGTTTGGGGGGCTGCTTCGTTGAAAATGAGTAGGGGGCGCTATAGAGCCATTTCTGTGCAGGTTGAAAGCACAAAAATCTCATCAGACAACACATATCGGGTCCTATCATATGTGTGCCAAGTTTCATGCCTTTACAAGCATCCCTTACCCCTCAAAAACAATTTCGTGTTTGATGGTGAATAAGGCATTGCCACAGTGACAGCGTTTGACAAAACCTCAAAAGCTTCTGATGTGATCATTATCAAGGTCTTGGGACTATGTCTCAGCAAAATTGAGGTGGTTGCGGTTAACTTGGTAGAAGAGAGACATGAAAGAATGAAAGCAATATCTTTCTGCCACCAGTCGGTGGCGATATGATGCTGAAATGTTTCTGTAGATGTTTTCAGGGCTGGACTTTTATCATATGTGTGAAGTTTTGGAAAGATATGTCAACGTAGAGTCAAGTTACACAAGTTTTGTTATCATGGCGAAACATCAAAGTTTGCCGCCACGTCATGGCTTTGACGAAAACTTACAGTGTTCACATTAAAACATCTTCCACATGTGATGGATAGACTGACCAAGATTGAGGTGGATCTGGCCAAGTTGTGGGAGGTATACTTCAAAATATAAAAACATGTCACTTTCTGTTACCAGTAGGGGGCGCTACATTTTTCAATTATTGACATGGAGATCTCTTCAGCGCATAACTGTCATCAATCCTGTGAAGTTTGGGGAATATTGGACCATGTCTGCTGGAGTTATACACTACTTCCTGTTTTGTGGCGAGACCTCAAAGTTTGAGGCCCTGCCACGGTCACATGGTGTGACAACAAGTCACACAGATAGCTTTTCTTCCTCAATGTCTGGAGGTGGGACAGACCAAGTTTGAAGTCGATGGGATAAAATCTGTAGTAGTAGTTACAAGTTTGTGTTTTATGGCGTAGAAGGCGGAGCCACGGTGACAGCGTTTTCCGAAACCTCAAGGCTGTGATAACTTTTCGTCTTCAAGATCTTGAGGTGGGACAGACCAAGTTTGAAGAGGATTGGATAAAAACGCGTATGCTTTGCATTCGCGTTCCCCAGGCCCCGCGGGCTTGGCCCCCTAATAATAATAATAATAATAATAATAATAATAATAATAAAAAAATAATAATAAGTAAATAATAATTCCTTGCATTTCAATAGGGTCGCACCGCTTGGTGCTCGGGCCCTAAAAATTCCTTGGATTTCAATAGGGTCCTCGCACCGCTTGGTGCTCGGGCCCTAACAAGACTTCTCTTTCACTCCTCGGCCCCCTGCCTATCTAAGCAAGTTTAACATCCAACATAAAAACTCTCCAGCTGATCCAGAATGCAGCGGCATGTGTACTGACAGGATCTAAGAAAAGAGATCACATTTCTCCTGTTTTAGCATCTGTGCACCTGCTCCCTGTAAAATCCAGAGCTGAATTTAAAATCCTTATCCTAACTTACAAAGCTCTAAATGAACAGGCTCGGTAATATCTTAGAGACCTCTAAGTGGCATATTATCAGACCAGTACACTGAGCTCTGGAAATGCAGGGTTACTCATGGTTTCTAAAGTCTCCAAGAGTAGAACAGCAGCCAGAGCTTTCAGCTATCAGGCTCCTCTTCTGTGGAACCATCTTCCTGTTTCTGTCCGGGAGGTAGACACCATCTCCACATTTAAGACAGACCAAGAGTTTCCTCTTTGATAAAGCTTGTAGTTAGGGCTGGCTCAGGCTTGTCTTAGGCTGAGATAGACCTAGTCTGCCGGGGGACCGCCTACGATATACCAAGCCCCTTCTCTCCTTCTCTCTCTCTCCTCAGTTTCTGAAAAGTTGGTTCTTCTTCATTTGTTAACATTCACGTCCTATTACTGCACATCGCTAACTCGGCTTTACTGCATGTCACTCACTCTGCTTCTTCTCCGGAGCCTTTGTGCTACACTGTCTCGCAGGTTACCTCATATTGCAGCTAGGCTTGGATTGTGTGTCATGGTTGAGCTGCTGCTGTGGTCCTGCCTGATGCCTCCTACTACTGCTGTTATTATTAGTCATACTTCTACTATTATTATACACATATGATTATTATTGTCACATACATATACTATATGTTAATATATACTTACAACATATGCTAGCTAGAAAAATGTATTCGTTTATCATTTGCGCATTTTTTGACTGAACAAAATTCTTTTGATAACTTTAGATCAGGTCCAAGAGAAGACTGTCCGTGCCAAGTTTCACGCTGATTGGACAAAAAACCCAAGGAGGAGATAGAAAAAGAAGGTTTTTCATTTTTCGCGATTTTGTGAAAAAATTGTCTTGGCGGAAATGGGCGTGGCCTAGCCCAGGTGATTCAGCACTATTCAGGGAATCTGTGGATATGATGTTTTTGAATGTGCGACATATGGTGTGGGAGTTATAGCCCAAAACGCATTTACCTTGGTTATAGCGCCACCATCTGGCCAATTGGTATTTCTATATTATGAGCACCATTTGCACACAACTTCCAGTTATTGGTGAAAATTTCATGTCTCTACGATGTAACATCTCACGGGAATTTGCGAAAACATTTCTGAAGAAGAAGAAGAAGAAGAAGAAGAAGAAGAAGAAGAAGAAGAAGAATCATAAAACAGTAGGAAAACAATAGGGTTTCAGCCCTTCGGGCTTGAACCCCTAATAAAACAGTAGGAAAACGATAGGGTTTCAGCCCTTCGGGCTTGAACCCCTAATTAAAGCTGCAAGCAGCGTTGAACGGGCCCTCGCACCCCACGCAACTCGGGGCCTGGCGCGGCCGCCACCGTGTCGCCAGAGGTCGACCGGCAGACGAGTCGCTGAATGTTCGCCTCCTTCGGACAGTGTAAGAACCAATGCGTTGCGACTTCCCGTCTCCACTGGGTGGCGCTATGACTCTGACTCCTGAGCGTCATGTGGGTGTGTTCATGCCAGGACTATTATCATACATGTGAAGTTTGGAGCAGATTCGACCATTAGATCCCATGTTATAGCAATATCGTGTTTCATGGTGAGACATCAAGTGTCGACGCCATGTCACAGCCACACCGTTCCATGCTGAGCAATTCTCTTAATATGTTTTGATCACACACTTGTGTAGATGGTACACACCAGTTTTGGACTTAATTGATTCATTTCTGGAGGAGGAGATCATTAAAATACAACACGTGGAAAACGCCAAAAATGACTGTAAATTTCAAAAAGGCCGACTTCCTGTCGGGTGTGGCCTATATGTGCAAGAGGCTTTTTTGTGCGTCTGGACACGATACATGTGCATACTGATTTTCGTGTACGTCGGTGAAAGTTGTTATGGGGGACGCTGCACTTTAAGGGGCGTGGCCATACGGCCACGCTTATTGATGAACCTCATACTATACATTCAGGTCTGGACTGTTAACAAATATGTGAAGTTTGGTGAAGAATGGACAATGTATGCCAAAGTTATACTAATTTCGTGTTTTATGGCGAGACATCAAACTTCGCCGCCACCTGACGGCCAAACCGTTTCACGATGCAAAAATCTGCTTCTAAGTTTTGATTACACCTTTGTCTAGATGGCACACAATGATTTTGAAGTTGATCTGATGCATCCTGTAGGTGGAGTTCATTAAAATACAAAACGTGGAAAACGCCAAAAATGACCATTAAATTCAAAATGGCCAACTTCCTGTTGGGTTTGGCCAATGGGTCCAAGAGACTTTTTTCTGCGTCTGGATGTGATACATATGTGTACCAATTTTCATGCATGTCAGTGAAACGTGCGGCAGGGGCTGATGTTTAAAGGGTGTGGCCAAGCCATTTGGCCACGCCCATCAACGAAATTCATATCACATGTTCAGGGCTGGACTCTTAACACACATGTGAAGTTTCAGGCAGATATGACCAAGGACACTGAAGTTAAGGCCACTTAACTGCGTTTTGGCGAAGCATCGACTTCGCCGCCCTCTGGGCGCAACGCCGTTCGGCGATACGTCACAAATCTTCATCATGTAGCATTACCAATGTGTTGAGGCCTTTCTGACCAATTTTGAGTTGGATATACTGAACGTGCTGAGAGTAGCACCTCAAAGTCTAAAACATCGCTTTTCCTGTCGCCAGCAGGGGGCGCTTTGAGAACGGGGGAATTTTCTGATGTTGGCGTGATGAAGGCCGGACTACGATCATACCCAGCAAGTTTTGTGCCGATCGGACTTATCATGCCCAAGTAATAGCACTTTTGTTTTTTGGGGGTTTTTTGGCGAGACGTCAAACTTCGCCGCCACCTGACAGCCAAACCGTTTAACATAGGGAAAATTGTATGATAACTTTTGATTATCAAGTGGTCTAGTTGATGCACGCCAAATTTGAAGCAGATCCGATGAATCATGTAGGAGGAGATAGAAAAAGTACGAGGAGTGCGAATCGCCCAATCTGGCGTCAAATTCAAAATGGCTGACTTCCTGTTGGGTGTAGCCAATGGGTCCAAGAGGCTTTTTTGTGCGTCTGGATGTGATACATATGTGTACCAATTTTCATGCATGTCGGTGAAACGTGCCGTAGGGGCTGATGTTTAAAGGGTGTGGCCAAGCCATTTGGCCACGCCCATCAACGAAATTCATATCACATGTTCAGGGCTGGACTGTTAACACACATGTGAAGTTTCAGGCAGATATGACCAAGGACACTGAAGTTAAGGCCACTTTCCTACGTTTTGGCGAAGCATCGACTTCGCCGCCCTCTGGGCGCAACGCCGTTCGGCGATACGTCACAAATCTTCATCATGTAGCATTACCAACGTGTTGAGGCCTTTCTGACCAATTTTGAGTTGGATATACTGAAGGTGCTGAGAGTAGCACCTCAAAGTCTAAAACATCGCTTTTCCTGTCGCCAGCAGGGGGCGCTTTGAGAACGGGGGAATTTTTTGATGTTGGCGTGATGAAGGCCGCACTACGATCATACCCAGCAAGTTTTGTGCCGATCGGACTTATAATGCCCAAGTAATAGCACTTTTGTTTTTTGGGGGTTTTTTTGGCGAGACGTCAAACTTCGCCGCCACCTGACGGCCAAACCGTTTAACATAGGGAAAATCGTATGATAACTTTTGATCATCAAGTGGTCTAGTTGATGCACGCCAAATTTGAAGCCGATCCAATGAACCGTGTAGGAGGAGATAGCTCTGAGAGAATTCTTGGAAATCGCCAAAATCGGTAAAAAAATGAATATTCAAATCAAAATAGCCGGCTTCCTGTTGGTTTTAGAAAAAAGTCCAACTGCGCATTTTCGTGCGTCTTGGGATGATACACGACCTCCCCGAATTTCGTGGAATTTGGTCAAACGGACTGCCGGTGGGAGCCGATTGAAATTTTCTAGGGGGCGCCATTTCGCCATTTTGCAACGGGCATCGTTTAAATTTTGCGTACACATAAATTTTCACCAAGACGAATGTGCATGCCAAATTTGGTGAGTTTTCGAATATGTTAAAGCCCCCAAAAATGCGTTTAAAGTCGCGGAAAAAAAAAAAATAATAATAATTAAAGCTGCAAGCAGCGTTGAGCGGGCCCTCGCACCCCACGCAACTCGGGGCCTGGCGCGGCCGCCACCGTGTCGCCAGAGGTCGACCGGCAGACGAGGCGCTGAATGTTCGCCTCCTTCAGACAGTGTAGGAACCAATGCGTTGCGACTTCCCGTCTCCACTGGGTGGCGCTATGACTCTGACTCCTGAGCGTCATGTGGGTGTGTTCATGCCAGGACTATTATCATACATGTGAAGTTTGGAGCAGATTCGACCATTAGATCCCATGTTATAGCAATATCGTGTTTCATGGTGAGACATCAAGTGTCGACGCCATGTCACAGCCACACCGTTCCATGCTGAGCAATTCTCTTAATCTGTTTTGATCACACACTTGTGTAGATGGTACACACCAGTTTTGGAGTTAATTGATTCATTTCTGGAGGAGGAGATCATTAAAATACAACACGTGGAAAACGCCAAAAATGACTGTAAATTTCAAAATGGCCGACTTCCTGTCGGGTGTGGCCTATATGTGCAAGAGGCTTTTTTGTGCGTCTGGACACGATACATGTGCATACTGATTTTCGTGCACGTCGGTAAAAGTTGTTATGGGGGACGCTGCACTTTAAGGGGCGTGGCCAAGCCATACGGCCACGCTTATTGATGAAACTCATACTATACATTCAGTTCTGGACTGTTAACAAACATGTGAAGTTTGGTGAAGAATGGACAATGTATGCCAAAGTTATACTAATTTCATGTTTTATGGCGAGACATCAAACTTCACCGCCACCTGACGGCCAAACCGTTTCACGATGCAAAAATCTGCTTATAAGTTTTCATTACACCTTTGTCTAGATGGCACACAATGATTTTGAAGGTGTTCTGATGCATCCTGTAGGTGGAGTTCATTAAAATACAACACGTGGAAAACGCCAAAAATGACCATTAAATTCAAAATGGCCGACTTCCTGTTGGGTTTGGCCAACGGGTCCAAGAGACTTTTTTGTGCGTCTGGATGTGATACATATGTGTACCAATTTTCATGCATGTCAGTGAAACGTGTGGGTGTGGCCAAGCCATTTGGCCACGCCCATCATATCACATGTTCAGGGCTGGACTGTTAACACACATGTGAAGTTTCAGGCAGATATGACCAAGGACACTGAAGTTAAGGCCACTTAACTGCGTTTTGGCGAACCGTTGACTTCGCCGCCCTGTGGGCGGAACGCCGTTCGGCGATACGTCACAAATCTTCATCATGTAGCATTACCAACGTGTTGAGGCCTTTCTGACCAATTTTGAGTTGGATATACTGAACGTGCTGAGAGTAGCACCTCAAAGTCTAAAACATCGCTTTTCCTGTCGCCAGCAGGGGGCACTTTGAGAACGGGGGAATTTTTTGATGTTGGCGTGATGAAGGCCGGACTACGATCATACCCAGCAAGTTTTGTGCCGATCGGACTTATCATGCCCAAGTAATAGCACTTTTGTTTTTTGGGGTTTTTTTGGCGAGACGTCAAACTTCGCCGCCACCTGACAGCCAAACCGTTTAACATAGGGAAAATCGTATGATAACTTTTGATCATCAAGTGGTCTAGTTGATGCACGCCAAATTTGAAGCCGATCCGATGAATCATGCAGGAGGAGATAGAAAAAGTACGAGGAGTGCGAATCGCCCAATCTGGCGTCAAATTCAAAATGGCTGACTTCCTGTTGGGTGTAGCCAATGGGTCCAAGAGGCTTTTTTGTGCGTCTGGATGTGATACATATGTGTACCAATTTTCATGCATGTCGGTGAAACGTGCCGTAGGGGCTGATGTTTAAAGGGTGTGGCCAAGCCATTTGGCCACGCCCATCAACGAAATTCATATCACATGTTCAGGGCTGGACTGTTAACACACATGTGAAGTTTCAGGCAGATATGACCAAGGACACTGAAGTTAAGGCCACTTAACTGCGTTTTGGCGAACCGTTGACTTCGCCGCCCTGTGGGCGGAACGCCGTTCGGCGAAACTTCACAAATCTTCATCATGTAGCATTACCAACGTGTTGAGGCCTTTCTGACCAATTTTGAGTTGGATATACTGAACGTGCTGAGAGTAGCACCTCAAAGTCTAAAACATCGCTTTTCCTGTCGCCAGCAGGGGGCGCTTTGAGAACGGGGGAATTTTTTGATGTTGGCGTGATGAAGGCCGGACTACGATCATATCCAGCAAGTTTTGTGCCGATCGGTCTTTTCATGCCCAAGTAATAGCACTTTTGTTTTTTGGGGGGTTTTTTTGGCGAGACGTCAAACTTCGCCGCCACCTGACGGCCAAACCGTTTAACGTAGGGAAAATCGTATGATAACTTTTGATCATCAAGTGGTCTAGTTCCAGCACGCCAAATTTGAAGCCGATCCAATGAAGCGTGTAGGAGGAGATAGCTCTGAGAGATTTCTTGGAAATCGCCAAAATCGGTAAAAAAATGAATATTCAAATCAAAATAGCCGGCTTCCTGTTGGTTTTAGAAAAAAGTCCAACTGCGCATTTTCGTGCGTCTTTGGATGATACACGACCTCCCCGAATTTCGTGGAATTTGGTCAAACGGGCTGCCGGTGGGAGCCGATTGAAATTTTCTAGGGGGCGCCATTTCGCCATTTTGCAACGGGCATCTTTTAAATTTTGCGTACACATAAATTTTCGCCAAGACGAATGTGCATGCCAAATTTGGTGAGTTTTTGAATATGTTAAAGCCCCCAAAAATGCGTTTAAAGTCGCGGAAAAAAAAAATAATAATAATAATAATAATAATAATAATAATAATAATCCTAAGGAAAACAATAGGGTCCTCGCACGGTACGTGCTCGGGCCCTAATAATAATAATCCTAAGGAAAACAATAGGGTCCTCGCACGGTACGTGCTCGGGCCCTAATAATAATAATCCTAAGGAAAACAATAGGGTCCTCGCACGGTACGTGCTCGGGCCCTAATAATAATAATCCTAAGGAAAACAATAGGGTCCTCGCACGGTACGTGCTCGGGCCCTAATAATTAAAGCTGCAAGCAGCATTGAACGGGCCCTCGCACCTTCACGCAACTCGAGGGCGCTGGCAGGACGCCTGCTCACGCCGCCGTTCATCGCTGTCGAAGGCAGACCCCTCACGCAGGACTTACACGTCATATCCCTCAAATCATAGAACACATGTAATTTTGCCAGTAGGTGGCGCCATACTAATAACCAAGTATTGGCGTATAGATGTGTGCAGGGCAGGACTGTCAGCAATCCTGTGAAGTTTGGGGAAGACTGGAACATGTATGGTGAAGTTGCGAACCAGTTACAAGCAAATTCAAAATGGCGGACTTCCTGTTGGTTTTGGCACATGGCTGCAACAGGCTTTTTTATACGTCTTTCAGTGATGCATGTGCGTACCAAGTTTCATAGATGTAGGTCAAACCAGCTTCGGGGGCTGCTTCGTAGAAAATTTGTAGGGGGCGCTGTTGAGCCATGTTGGCACATCAGAGCCAAAAAATCACATCAGACAACCCACATCGGATCCTTTCAAGTTTCATGACTTTACAAGCATCCCTTACCCCTCAAAAACAACTTCGTCTTTTATGGCGAATAAGGCGTCGCCACGGTGACCAAACATCACTAAGCTTTACAGCTGGCGTCAGGAGTGACTCCACATCATGCTCACCAAATTTCGTGCAAATATATGTATTTTCATGTCACTTGATTTTTCTCTGATTATAGCGCCCCCTATTTGCCAACTTCTGCCAAATTTAGCACAGAGTGTCTGGATGATGTCTGAAAGAAGTGAATTGAGTTTGACATGGATAGCTTTTACTTTGACAAAAATATGCAATGGTATGTGTTTTTTTAGCTAGCAGAAAAAAAATGTTTATTTTTAGCTAGCGCAGTTTTTGTAGTAGCAAAATTCTTTTCATAACTTCTGGTCAGGCAAGTCTGGAGATTGTATGTGCAAACTTTCGTGAAGATGGACCTTAAACGCTAGGAGGAGTTCGAAAAAGTAGGTTTTTGATGTATAGTGACTTACAAAGAGAAATGTGCAGTGGGAGTGGGCGTGGCCTATGTCAGAAGATGCGACGCTATTTAGGGAACACGTGGATATGAAGTTTATGAAGATGTGATTTAAAATGTGGAAGTTACAGGCCAAAATGCGTTTGCAGCTGTTATAGCGCCACCTAGTGTAGTAGACACACAATTGTTTCTATGGGTGGTCTGTATGCTGTTCTATATATAGCCTATCAATTTCATAGCCCTCAGCATAATACTTGAGCTGAAATAAATGTTTGTTGTTTATCTTGTAATAAGCCACGCCCACTTTGACCAGTCGTGATGAACCTCAAGACATGGCCTCAGGAGTGGCCCAGCATCATACCCACCAAATTTCGTAAAACTCGGTGAAGCCATTTACATGATATTAATTTTCCATATTTGCAGCGCCCCCTAATGGCCAACATTAGCCACATTTGGCTCACATGCTCACAGGCACAGGTCAAGCAAGGATCTGAGATTTGGTGTTGTTAGCATGTATTTTGACCGAGATATACCACAGTTCGCCTTTTTGTAGCTAGCTAGAAAAATTTGTTCGTTAATAATTTGCGCATATTTTGACCAATCAAAATTCCTGTGATAACTTTAGATCAGGTCCAGTCAAAGACTGTACCTGCCAAGTTTCACGCTGAACAGACAAAACCCTAAGGAGGAGTTCGAAAAAGTACGTTTTCCAGGTTTTGCGCATTTGCAAAAAAAATTTTAGGCGGAAATGGGCGTGGCCCCTTCCAGGTGATTCAGCGCTATTCAGGGAATGTGGTGATATGAGGTTTTTGAATGTGCGACACATGATCTGGGAGTTATAGCCCAAAATACATTGAAAATGAGTAGGGGGCGCTACTGAGCCATTTTTTTTCACGTTGTCATGAAACCCCTACCATATGTAAATTTTCACCACTTCTGACGAGTCTGTGAAGTTTCATGAGTTTTCGAGTATGTTACGGCCCCCAAAAAGGCAGTTGATTTCGGATAAGAAGAAGAAGACTAATAACTAGGGGGCGTTATGACTATCACAGAACTTTGTCATGTAGACGTGTTCAGTGTGGGACTATTATGAATCATGTGAAGTTTGGTGAAGATTGGACAGTGTGTCCCAAAATTATAGCAATTTCGTGTTTCATGGCGAGACATCAAACTTCGCCGCCACCTGACGGCCAAACCGTTTAACTGTGGAAAAATCTTTTAATAACTTTTGATCACAACCTTGTCTAGATCACACACAGTGATTTTGAAGTCATTCTGATTAATCCTGTAGGAGGAGTTCGTTAAAATACAACATGTGGAAAACGCCAAAAATAGCATCAAAATTCAAAATGGCCGACTTCCTGTTGGGTATGGCCAGTGGGTCCAAGAGACTTTTTTGTGCGTCTCGGTGTGATACATGCGTGTACCAATTTTCGTGCATGTCGGTGACACGTGCGGCAGGGGCTGATGTTTAAAGGGCGTGGTCAAGTCATTTGGCCACGCCCATCAGCGAAACTCATATCACATGTTCAAGCCTGGACTGTTAACACACGTGAAGTTTCAGGCAGATATGACCAAGGACACAGAAGTTAATGTCATTAAAGCCATTTTCAACGCGTTTTGGCGAATTTTCGACTTCGCCGCCCTCTGGGCGGAACACCGTTTGACGCCTAGTCACAATCTTCATAATGTAGCATTACCAACGTCTTGAGGTCTGTCTGACCAAATTTGAGTTGCATATGGTGAACGTGGTCAGAGCTGCACGTCAAAGTCTAAAAACATCGCTTTTCCTGTCGCCAGCAGGGGGCGCTAGGGTAATTACAAAATGTCTGCATGTAGACGTGTTCAGGGCGGGAATATTATGAATCGTGAAGTTTGGTGCAGATCGGACGATTAATGCCAAAGTTATAGCAATTTCGTTTTTCATGGCGAGACAAACTTCAAACTTCAAACTTTGCCGCCAAAAAGCCGATTCCGTGTTCGACGGGTAGCGGATCTTTGAATAACTTTTGATCACAAACTTATCTAGTTGGTACACGGCGATTTTGAAGCCGTTTTGATTAATCGTGTAGGAGGAGTTCGTCAAAATATGACACGTGGTAAAACGCCAAAAATGGCCGCTAAATTCAAAATAGCCAACTTCCTGTTGGGCGTGGCCTATGGCTCCAAGAGACTTTTTTGTGCGGCTCGGCATGATCTACATGTGTACCAATTTTCGTGCAGATCCGTGAAAATTGATGAGGAGGGCGCTGTTTATAAGGAGATTGCTCTTTAATGGGCGTGGCCTATCCATTTTGACCCGTCCATTGCCGCGAACCCTAAAATACGTAAATTTACACCGCGACTGATGCGACCGCCAAATTTCAGGAGTTTTTGAGCATGTTAAAACCTCCAAATAAGCGATTTACTTTTGTCGTAATAATAATAATAATAATTCCTTCAATTTCAATAGGGTCCTCGCACGGTACGTGCTCGGGCCCTAATAATAATCCTAAGGAAAACAATAGGGTCCTCGCACGGTTCGTGCTCGGGCCCTAATTAAAGCTGCAAGCAGCGTTGAACGGGCCCTCGCACCCCACGCAACTCGGGGCCTGGCGCGGCCGCCACCGTGTCGCCAGAGGTCGACCGGCAGACGAGGCGCTGAATGTTCGCCTCCTTTGGACAGTGTAGGAACCAATGCGTTGCGACTTCCCGTCTCCACTGGGTGGCGCTATGACTCTGACTCCTGAGCGTCATGTGGGTGTGTTCATGCCAGGACTATTATCATACATGTGAAGTTTGGAGCAGATTCGACCATTAGATCCCATGTTATAGCAATATCGTGTTTCATGGTGAGACATCAAGTGTCGACGCCATGTCACAGCCACACCGTTCCATGCTGAGCAATTCTCTTAATATGTTTTGATCACACACTTGTGTAGATGGTACACAGCAGTTTTGGAGTTAATTGATTCATTTCTGGAGGAGGAGATCATTAAAATACAACACGTGGAAAACGCCAAAAATGACTGTAAATTTCAAAATGGCCGACTTCCTGTCGGGTGTGGCCTATATGTGCAAGAGGCTTTTTTGTGCGTCTGGACACGATACATGTGCATACTGATTTTCGTGCACGTCGATGAAAGTTGTTATGGGGGACGCTGCACTTTAAGGGGCGTGGTCAAGCCATACGGCCACGCTTATTGATGAAACTCATACTATACATTCAGATCTGGACTGTTAACAAACATGTGAAGTTTGGTGAAGAATGGACAATGTATGCCAAAGTTATACTAATTTCGTGTTTTATGGCGAGACATCAAACTTCGCCGCCACCTGACGGCCAAACCGTTTCACGATGCAAAAATCTGCTTATAAGTTTTGATTACACCTTTGTCTAGATGGCACACAATGATTTTGAAGTTGTTCTGATGCATCCTGTAGGTGGAGTTCATTAAAATACAACACGTGGAAAACGCCAAAAATGACCATTAAATTCAAAATGGAGGACTTCCTGTTGGGTGTGGCCTATCCGCGCAAGAGGCTTTTTTGTGCGTGTGGATGTTATACATGTGTCTACCAAGTTTCGTGCATATCAGTGAGACGTCCTATGGTGGTTATTTGTGTGAATGGGCGTGGCCAATCCATTTAGCCACGCCTATTAACGAAATTCATAACATATGTTCTGGGTTGGACTGTCAATATACCTGTGAAGTTTCACACAGATCTGACCAAGTACAGTGAAGTTATTGCCACTTCCTGTTTCATGGCGAGACGTCAAAATTCAACCTCCCACAACTGGCGTGCCCTTTAGATTCTGCGAGACCTTTTAATAACTTTTGATCAGGAAGTGTTCTAGATGGTAATCGGTAATTTTGAAGCCGTTCTGATGAATTCTGTAGGAGGAGTTCGTTAAAATACGATGCGTGCGCGACGCCAAAAATGACCATGACATTCAAAATGGCCGACTTCCTGTTGAATTTAGCCTAGAGGTCCAAGAGACTTTTTTGTTTGTCTGGGGGTGATGGAGATGTGTACCAATTTTTGTGCATATCGGTGAGACGTCCTATGGAAGTAATTCATATGAATGGGCGTGGCCAAGCCATATGGCCACGCCCATTGACGAAATTCATATCACATATTCAGGGCTGGACTGTTGACACACATATGAAGTTTCAGGTGGATATCATGAAAAACACCAAAGTTAAGGCCATTTTTATGCATTTTGGCGAAGGGTCGACTTCGCCGCCCTCCGGATGGAACGCCGTTTGACGACAGTCAAAATTCTTCATCATGGAGCATTACCAACATGTTGAGGCCTTTCTGACCAAATTTGAGCTGGATTTGCTGAACGTGCTCAGAGCTGGACCTCAAAGTCTAAAACATCGCTTTTTCTGTCACCAGCAGGGGGCGCTATGCAAATTTCAATATTTCTGCATGTAGACGTCTTCAGGGCAGGACTATTATGAATCCTGGGAAGTTTGGTACCGTTCGGACTATTAATGCCAAAGTTATAGCAATCTTGTTTTTCATGGCGAGACATCAAACTTCGCCGCCACGCCCAGGTCAGGTTGTTTGGAGTTTACGTAATCCGTTAATAACTTTTGATCACAAACTAGTCTAGTTGGTGCACAGCAATTTTGAAGCCATTCTGATTATTCCTGTAGGAGGAGTTCGTTAAAATACAACACGTGGAAAATGCCAAAAATGGCCGTTCAACGCCAAATATCTCACTTCCTGTTGGGTTTAGCCTATGTGTCCCTGTGACCTTTTTTGTGCATCTCAGCATGATCTACATGCGTACCGATTTTCGTGCAGATCCGTGAAACCTGCCCAGTAGGGTGCTCTTTAAGGGGCGTGGCCTAGCCATTTTGACCCGCCCACCTCCACGAATCCTAAAATACCTAAATTTACACCGCGACTGATGCGCATGCCAAAATTGGCGTGTTTTGGAATATGTTCAGGCCTCCAAATAAGCGATTTACTTTTGTCGTAATAATAATAATAATTCCTGCAATTTCAATAGGGTCCTCGCACCGCTTGGTGCTCGGGCCCTAATTAAAGCTGCAAGCAGCGTTGAGCGGGCCCTCGCACCCCACGCAACTCGGGGCCTGGCGCGGCCGCCACCGTGTCGCCAGAGGTCGACCGGCAGACGAGGCGCTGAATGTTCGCCTCCTTCGGACAGTGTAGGAACCAATGCGTTGCGACTTCCCGTCTCCACTGGGTGGCGCTATGACTCTGACTCCTGAGCTTCATGTGGGTGTGTTCATGCCAGGACTATTATCATACATGTGAAGTTTGGAGCAGATTCGACCATTAGATCCCATGTTATAGCAATATCGTGTTTCCAATCATCAGCTAGAAAAATGTATTCGTTTATCATTTGCGCATTTTTTGACTGAACAAAATTCTTTTGATAACTTTAGATCAGGTCCAAGAGAAGACTGTCCGTGCCAAGTTTCACGCTGATTGGACAAAAAACCCAAGGAGGAGATAGAAAAAGAAGGTTTTTCATTTTTCGCGATTTTGTGAAAAAATTGTCTTGGCGGAAATGGGCGTGGCCTAGCCCAGGTGATTCAGCACTATTCAGGGAATCTGTGGATATGATGTTTTTGAATGTGCGACATATGGTGTGGGAGTTTTAGCCCAAAACGCATTTACCTTGGTTATAGCGCCACCATCTGGCCAATTGGTATTTCTATATTATGAGCACCATTTGCACACAACTTCCAGTTATTGGTGAAAATTTCATGTCTCTACGATGTAACATCTCACGGGAATTTGCGAAAACATTTCTGAAGAAGAAGAAGAAGAAGAAGAAGAAGAAGAATAATAAAACAGTAGGAAAACAATAGGGTTTCAGCCCTTCGGGCTTGAACCCCTAATAATAATAAAACAGCAGGAAAACAATAGGGTTTCAGCCCTTCGGGCTTGAACCCCTAATTAAAGCTGCAAGCAGCGTTGAACGGGCCCTCGCACCCCACGCAACTCGGGGCCTGGCGCGGCCGCCACCGTCTCGCCAGAGGTCGACCGGCAGACGAGGCGCTGAATGTTCGCCTCCTTCGGACAGTGTAGGAACCAATGCGTTGCGACTTCCCGTCTCCACTGGGTGGCGCTATGACTCTGACTCCTGAGCGTCATGTGGGTGTGTTCATGCCAGGACTATTATCATACATGTGAAGTTTGGAGCAGATTAGACCATTAGATCCCATGTTATAGCAATATCGTGTTTCATGGTGAGACATCAAGTGTCGACGCCATGTCACAGCCACACCGTTCCATGCTGAGCAATTCTCTTAATATGTTTTGATCACACACTTGTGTAGATGGTACACACCAGTTTTGGAGTTAATTGATTCATTTCTGGAGGAGGAGATCATTAAAATACAACACGTGGAAAATGCCAAAAATGACTGTAAATTTCAAAATGGCCGACTTCCTGTCGGGTGTGGCCTATATGTGCAAGAGGCTTTTTTGTGCGTCTGGACACGATACATGTGCATACTGATTTTCGTGCACGTCGGTGAAAGTTGTTATGGGGGACGCTGCACTTTAAGGGGCGTGGCCAAGCCATACGGCCACGCTTATTGATGAAAGTCATACTATACATTCAGGTCTGGACTGTTAACAAACATGTGAAGTTTGGTGAAGAATGGACAATGTATGCCAAAGTTATACTAATTTCGTGTTTTATGGCGAGACATCAAACTTCGCCGCCACCTGACAGCCAAAGCGTTTAACATAGGGAAAATCGTATGATAACTTTTGATCATCAAGTGGTCTAGTTGATGCACGCCAAATTTGAAGCCGATCCGATGAATCATGTAGGAGGAGATAGAAAAAGTATGAGGAGTGCAAATCGCCCAATCTGGCGTCAAATTCAAAATGGCTGACTTCCTGTTGGGTGTAGCCAATGGGTCCAAGAGGGTTTTTTGTGCGTCTGGATGTGATACATATGTGTACCAATTTTCATGCATGTCGGTGAAACGTGCCGCAGGGGCTGATGTTTAAAGGGTGTGGCCAAGCCATTTGGCCACGCCCATCAACGAAATTCACATGACATTGTCAGGGCTGGACTCTTAAAACACATGTGAAGTTTCAGGCAGATATGCCCAAGGACACTGAAGTTAAGGCCACTTTCCTACGTTTTGGCGAAGCATCGACTTCGCCGCCCTCTGGGCGCAACGCCGTTTGACGATACGTCACAATCTTCATCATGTAGCATTAACAACGTGTTGAGGCCTTTCTGACCAAATTTGAGTTGGATATGCTGAACGTGCTCAGAGCTGCACCTCAAAGTGTAAAAAATCACTTTTCCTGTCGCCAGCAGGGGGCGCTTTGAGAACAGGGGAATTTTTTGATGTAGACGTGTTCAGGGCGGGACTACGATCATACCCAGCAAGTTTTGTGCCGATTGGACCTTTCACGCCCAAGTAATAGCAATTCTGGGTTTTTGGGTTTTTTTTTTTGAGACATCAAACTTCACCGCCACCTGACGGCCAAACCGTTTAACGAGGGAAAGATCTTTTAATAGCTTTTGATCATCATGTGGTCTAGTTGCAGCACGGCAAATTTGAAGCCGATCCAATGAACCGTCTAGGAGGAGATAGCTCTGAGAGCACACTAGCAAATCGCCAAAATTGGTAAAAAATGGAATATTCAAATCAAAATAGCCGGCTTCCTGTTGGTTTTAGAAAAAAGTCCAAGTGCGCATTTTCGTGCGTCTTGGGATGATACACGACCTCCCCGAATTTCGTGGAATTTGGTCAAACGGGCTGCCGGTGGGAGCCGATTGAAATTTTCTAGGGGGCGCCATTTCGCCATTTTGCAATGGGCATCGTTTAAATTTTGCGTACACATAAATGTCCCCTAGACGAATGTGCACGTCAAATTTGGTGAGTTTTTGAATATGTTAAAGCCCCCAAAAATGCGATCAAGCGAAAAAAAAAAAAAACAATAATAATAATTAAAGCTGCAAGCAGCGTTGAACGGGCCCTCGCACCCCACGCAACTCGGGGCCTGGCGCGGCCGCCACCGTGTCGCCAGAGGTCGACCGGCAGACGAGTCGCTGAATGTTCGCCTCCTTCGGACAGTGTAAGAACCAATGCGTTGCGACTTCCCGTCTCCACTGGGTGGCGCTATGACTCTGACTCCTGAGCGTCATGTGGGTGTGTTCATGCCAGGACTATTATCATACGTGTGAAGTTTGGAGCAGATTCGACCATTAGATCCCATGTTATAGCAATATCGTGTTTCATGGTGAGACATCAAGTGTCGACGCCATGTCACAGCCACACCGTTCCATGCTGAGCAATTCTCTTAATATGTTTTGATCACACACTTGTGTAGATGGTACACACCAGTTTTGGAGTTAATTGATTCATTTCTGGAGGAGGAGATCATTAAAATACAACACGTGGAAAACGCCAAAAATGACTGTAAATTTCAAAATGGCCGACTTCCTGTCGGGTGTGGCCTATATGTGCAAGAGGCTTTTTTGTGCGTCTGGACACGATACATGTGCATACTGATTTTCGTGCACGTCGGTGAAAGTTGTTATGGGGGACGCTGCACTTTAAGGGGCGTGGCCAAGCCATACGGCCACGCTTATTGATGAAAGTCATACTATACATTCAGGTCTGGACTGTTAACAAACATGTGAAGTTTGGTGAAGAATGGACAATGTATGCCAAAGTTATACTAATTTCGTGTTTTATGGCGAGACATCAAACTTCGCCGCCACCTGACAGCCAAAGCGTTTAACATAGGGAAAATCGTATGATAACTTTTGATCATCAAGTGGTCTAGTTGATGCACGCCAAATTTGAAGCCGATCCGATGAATCATGTAGGAGGAGATAGAAAAAGTATGAGGAGTGCAAATCGCCCAATCTGGCGTCAAATTCAAAATGGCTGACTTCCTGTTGGGTGTAGCCAATGGGTCCAAGAGGGTTTTTTGTGCGTCTGGATGTGATACATATGTGTACCAATTTTCATGCATGTTGGTGAAACGTGCCGCAGGGGCTGATGTTTAAAGGGTGTGGCCAAGCCATTTGGCCACGCCCATCAACGAAATTCACATGACATTGTCAGGGCTGGACTCTTAAAACACATGTGAAGTTTCAGGCAGATATGCCCAAGGACACTGAAGTTAAGGCCACTTTCCTACGTTTTGGCGAAGCATCGACTTCGCCGCCCTCTGGGCGCAACGCCGTTTGACGATACGTCACAATCTTCATCATGTAGCATTAACAACGTGTTGAGGCCTTTCTGACCAAATTTGAGTTGGATATGCTGAACGTGCTCAGAGCTGCACCTCAAAGTGTAAAAAATCACTTTTCCTGTCGCCAGCAGGGGGCGCTTTGAGAACAGGGGAATTTTTTGATGTAGACGTGTTCAGGGCGGGACTACGATCATACCCAGCAAGTTTTGTGCCGATTGGACCTTTCACGCCCAAGTAATAGCAATTCTGGGTTTTTGGGGTTTTTTTTTTTGAGACATCAAACTTCGCCGCCACCTGACGGCCAAACCGTTTAACGAGGGAAAGATCTTTTAATAACTTTTGATCATCATGTGGTCTAGTTGCAGCACGGCAAATTTGAAGCCGATCCAATGAACTGTCTAGGAGGAGATAGCTCTGAGAGAATTCTTGAAAATCGCTAAAATCGGTAAAAAAATGAATATTCAAATCAAAATAGCCGGCTTCCTGTTGGTTTTAGAAAAAAGTCCAACTGCGCATTTTCGTGCGTCTTGGGATGATACACGACCTCCCCGAATTTCGTGGAATTTGGTCAAACGGGCTGCCGGTGGGAGCCGATTGAAATTTTCTAGGGGGCGCCATTTCGCCATTTTGTAATGGGCATCGTTTAAATTTTGCGTACACATAAATGTCCCCTAGACGAATGTGCACGTCAAATTTGGTGAGTTTTTGAATATGTTAAAGCCCCCAAAAATGCGATCAAGCGAAAAAAAAAAATAATAATAATAATAATAATAATCCTAAGGAAAACAATAGGGTCCTCGCACGGTTCGTGCTCGGGCCCTAATTAAAGCTGCAAGCACCGTTGAACGGGCCCTCGCACGCCACGCAACTCGGGGCCTGGCGCGGCCGCCACCGTCTCGCCAGAGGTCGACCGGCAGACGAGGCGCTGAATGTTCGCCTCCTTCGGACAGTGTAGGAACCAATGCGTTGCGACTTCCCGTCTCCACTGGGTGGCGCTATGACTCTGACTCCTGAGCGTCGTGTGGGTGTGTTCATGCCAGGACTATTATCATACATGTGAAGTTTGGAGCAGATTAGACCATTAGATCCCATGTTATAGCAATATCGTGTTTCATGGTGAGACATCAAGTGTCGACGCCATGTCACAGCCACACCGTTCCATGCTGAGCAATTCTCTTAATATGTTTTGATCACACACTTGTGTAGATGGTACACACCAGTTTTGGACTTAATTGATTCATTTCTTTGAATTTTGATGCTATTTTTGGCGTTTTCCACATGTTGTATTTTAACGAACTCCTCCTACAGGATTAATCAGAATGACTTCAAAATCACTGTGTGTGATCTAGACAAGGTTGTGATCAAAAGTTATTAAATGATTTTTCCACAGTTAAACGGTTTGGCCGTCAGGTGGCGGCGAAGTTTGATGTCTCGCCATGAAACACGAAATTGCTATAATTTTGGGACACATTGTCCAATCTTCACCAAACTTCACATGATTCATAATAGTCCCACACTGAACACGTCTACATGACAAAGTTCTGTGATAGTCATAACGCCCCCTAGTTATTAGTCTTCTTCTTCTTATCCGAAATCAACTGCCTTTTTGGGGGCCGTAACATACTCGAAAACTCATGAAACTTCACAGACTCGTCAGAAGTGGTGAAAATTTACATATGGTAGGGGTTTCATGACAACGTGAAGAAAAATGGCTCAGTAGCGCCCCCTACTCATTTTCAATGTATTTTGGGCTATAACTCCCAGATCATGTGTCGCACATTCAAAAACCTCATATCACCACATTCCCTGAATAGCGCTGAATCACCTGGAAGGGGCCACGCCCATTTCCGCCTAAAATTTTTTTTGCAAATGCGCAAAACCTGGAAAACGTACTTTTTCGAACTCCTCCTTAGGGTTTTGTCCGTTCAGCGTGAAACTTGGCAGGTACAGTCTTTGACTGGACCTGATCTAAAGTTATCACAGGAATTTTGATTGGTCAAAATATGCGCAAATTATTAACGAACAAATTTTTCTAGCTAGCTACAAAAAGGCGAACTGTGGTATATCTCGGTCAAAATACATGCTAACAACACCAAATCTCAGATCCTTGCTTGACCTGTGCCTGTGAGCATGTGAGCCAAATGTGGCTAATGTTGGCCACTAGGGGGCGCTGCAAATATGGAAAATTAATATCATGTAAATGGCTTCACCGAGTTTTACGAAATTTGGTGGGTATGATGCTGGGCCACTCCTGAGGCCATGTCTTGAGGTTCATCACGACTGGTCAAAGTGGGCGTGGCTTATTACAAGATAAACAACAAACATTTATTTCAGCTCAAGTATTATGCTGAGGGCTATGAAATTGATAGGCTATATATAGAACAGCATACAGACCACCCATAGAAACAATTGTGTGTCTACCACACTAGGTGGCGCTATAACAGCTGCAAACGCATTTTGGCCTGTAACTTCCACATTTTAAATCACATCTTCATAAACTTCATATCCACGTGTTCCCTAAATAGCGTCGCATCTTCTGACATAGGCCACGCCCACTCCCACTGCACATTTCTCTTTGTAAGTCACTATACATCAAAAACCTACTTTTTCGAACTCCTCCTAGCGTTTAAGGTCCATCTTCACGAAAGTTTGCACATACAATCTCCAGACTTGCCTGACCAGAAGTTATCAAAAGAATTTTGCTACTACAAAAACTGCGCTAGCTAAAAATAAACATTTTTTTTCTGCTAGCTAAAAAACACATACCATTGCATATTTTTGTCAAAGTAAAAGCTATCCATGTCAAACTCAATTCACTTCTTTCAGACATCATCCAGACACTCTGTGCTAAATTTGGCAGAAGTTGGCAAATAGGGGGCGCTATAATCAGAGAAAAATCAAGTGACATGAAAATTCATATATTTGCACGAAATTTGGTGAGCATGATGTGGAGTCACTCCTGACGCCAGCTGTAAAGCTTAGTGATGTTTGGTCACCGTGGCGACGCCTTATTCGCCATAAAAGACGAAGTTGTTTTTGAGGGGTAAGGGATGCTTGTAAAGTCATGAAACTTGACACACACATGAAAGGATCCGATGTGGGTTGTCTGATGTGATTTTTTGGCTCTGATGTGCCAACATGGCTCAACAGCGCCCCCTACAAATTTTCTACGAAGCAGCCCCCGAAGCTGGTTTGACCTACATCTATGAAACTTGGTACGCACATGCATCACTGAAAGACGTATAAAAAAGCCTCTTGCAGCCATGTGCCAAAACCAACAGGAAGTCCGCCATTTTGAATTTGCTTGTAACTGGTTCGCAACTTCACCATACATGTTCCAATCTTCCCCAAACTTCACACGATTGCTGACAGTCCTGCCCTGCACACATCTATACGCCAATACTTGGTTATTAGTATGGCGCCACCTACTGGCAAAATTACACGTGTTCTATGATTTGAGGGATATGACGTGTAAGTCCTGCGTGAGGGGTCTGCCTTCGACAGTGATGAACGGCGGCGTGAGCCGGCGTCCTGCCAGCGCCCTCGAGTTGCGTGAAGGTGCGAGGGCCCGTTCAATGCTGCTTGCAGCTTTAATTCTTCTTCTTCTTCTTCTTCTTCTTCAGAAATGTTTTCGCAAATTCCCGTGAGATGGTACATCATAGAGACATGAAATTTTCACCAATAACTGGAAGTTGTGTGCAAATGGTGCTCATAATATAGAAATACCAATTGGCCAGATGGTGGCGCTATAAACAAGGTAAATGCGTTTTGGGCTATAACTCCCACACCATATGTCGCACATTCAAAAACATCATATCCCCAGATTCCCTGAATAGTGCTGAATCACCTGGGCTAGGCCACGCCCATTTCCGCCTAGAAATTTTTTTCACAAAATCGCGAAAAATGAAAAACCTTCTTTTTCTATCTCCTCCTTGGGTTTTTGTCCAATCAGCGTGAAACTTGGCACGGACAGTCTTCTCTTGGACCTGATCTAAAGTTATCAAAAGAATTTTGTCCAGTCAAAAAATGCGCAAATGATAAACGAATACATTTTTCTAGCTAGCTATAAAAACGCGAACTGTTGCATATCTCGGTCAAAATAAATGCTAACAACACCAAATCGGAGATCCTTGATTGGCATGTGACTGTGAGGGTATGAGCCAAATTTGGCGAATGTTGGCCACTAGGGGGCGCTGCAAATATGGGAAATTTGTATCTCTTAAATGGCTGCACCGATTTTTACCAAATTTGGTGGGTATGATGCTGGGTCACTCCTGAGGCCATATCTTGAAGTTCATCACGATTGTTCAAAGTGGGCGTGGCTTATTACAAGATAAAAAACAAACATTTATTTTAGCTCAAGTATTATGTTGAGACCTATGAAATTCACAGGGTATATAAAGGATAGGACACAGACCATCCATACCAAATATTTTGTGTCTACTCCACTAGGTGGCGCTATAACGGGTGAAAATGCATTTTGGCCTGTAAGTTCCACATTTTAAATCACATTTTCATAAACTTTATATCCACGTGTTCCCTACATAGCGTCTCATCTTCTGACATAGGCCACGCCCACTTCCACTGCATATTTCTCTTTGTAAGTCACTACACATCAAAAACCTACTTTTTCTATCTCCTCCTAGCGTTTACGCTCCATCTGCACGAAACTTTGCACATACAATCTCCAGATGTGCCTGATGAAAAGTTATCAAAAGAATTTTGCTAATCCAAAAAATATGGTAGATACAAAGGAACAATTTTTTTCTGCTAGCTAAAAAACACATGCCGCTGCATATTTTTGTCAACGTAAAAGCTATCGATGTCAAACTCAAGTCACTTGTTTTAGACGTCAACCAGAGGATCCGTGCCAAATTTGGCGGAAATTGGCCAATAGGGGGCGCTATAAACAGAGAAACACCAAGTGAAATGAAATTTCACAAAATCCGGCCATAAATCAATGAGGGTTTTTTCAAACATCAACAAACTCAGTGTATCAAAGGTCTTAATCTTACCCACCTTTCAAAATTTAAAGGGCTATGCTGGCTTGAACCCCGGAATTGCCGCTTGCGGCTATATTTCTTCTTCTTCTTCCGTTTCTTCAGAAATGTTTTCGCAAATTCCCGTGAGATGGTACATCATAGAGACATGAAATTTTCACCAATAACTGGAAGTTGTGTGCAAATGGTGCTCATAATATAGAAATACCAATTGGCCAGATGGTGGCGCTATAACCAAGGTCAATGCGTTTTGGGCTATAACTCCCACACCATATGTCGCACATTCAAAAACATTATATCCACAGATTCCCTGGATAGTCCTGAATCACCTGGGCTAGGCCCCGCCCATTTCCGCCTAGAAATTTTTTTCACAAAATAGCAAAAACTTGAAAACCTTCTTTTTCTATCTCCTCCTTGGGGTTCCATCCGATTAGCGTGAAACTTGGCACGTACAGTCTTCAGCTGGACCTGATCTAAAGTTATTCACAGAATTTTTTTTGGTCAAAAGATGCGCAAATTATTAATGAATACATTTTTCTAGCTAGCTATAAAAACGCGAACTGTTAATGTTTATTATATGTTTATGCTTTATGTGCTGAGGTGTTTTTTTTCCTAATCCCACACTGTGCCCCCCCCCACAGGAGCCTAGTTTGGGAGTTGCTTTTTTTCCCTCTTGTTCACCCTTTTTTCATCTAAGTAACGGGGCGCCGTTCGTATGGCGACCCACAGTTCTCCCGCTCCTGTCCTCCCCCTGTTATGTATCACTGTCTTATGTTTCTTGGACGGGCTGAAACTGAAACAAATTTCGTTGCAATGACAATAAAGATCATTCATTCATTCATTTGCTCTCTCCCCTGATGCACTGCTTCCGGGTCAGAGGTCATCTGTCCCCAACAGGTATAGCTGGTCGCTGGTCCCTGCAGGCAAACATCACTGTTTTTTTTTTGGAGTCTAATTGTCTGTCTCTCGTAGCGTGTTGCTTGGTGCTGCTCTGAGCTGTGTCGGTGTGCTCCGGCATTATTGTGCGGTGCTAAGTGTCCTCCCTCTCGGCGTTATGGTGTATACATGGTGGTGGCTAATGCTAGTGTGATCGCAGGTAATCGCTGGTGGCAGTCCGAGTTCTCTCTCTCTCCTGCATCCTCCATGTGTGCGTGCATGTCCGCTTACCAGTCCGGTATGTTTCCACTTTAAATTTAATCGCAATATACAGGTTAATGTAGTGGCACTAACACTATGTTCGGGCCAGGTGAGGCTGCAATCAGGGCTGCTGAGGTTAGCTGTGGGTGATGCTCCGCGGCTGCTCTGCTACTGCTCCGCTCCGCTGCTGCTTTGTCTCCGCTCAAGCGTCACCTCTACACTGCAGACCATTGTTAATTGCCCCGCACATAGGTACATCTCAAAAACTTAGAATATCACGAAAAAGTTCAATATTTTTTGTTGCTCATTTCAGCAAGTGAAACCCATGTATTATATAGATTCATTACACATAGAGTGAAATATTTCAAGCCTTTACTTCTTGAAATTTTGATGATTATGGCTTACAGATAATGAAAACCCAATATTCAGTGTCTCAGAAAATTAGATTATTACATAAGATCAATTAAAAAAAAGGATATTTTAAACAGAAATGTCAGGCTTCTGAATATATGTTCATTTCTATGCAGTCAATACTTGGTTGGGGCTCCTTTTGCATGAATTACTGCATCAATGCGGCGTGGCATGGAGGCGATCAGCCTGTGGCACTGCTCAGGTGTAATGGAAGCCCAGGTTGCTTTGATAGCAGCCTTCAGGTCATCTGCATTGTTGGGTCTGGTGTCTCTCATCTTCCTCTTGACAATACAGATCAGGCGAGTTTGCTGGCCAATCAAGCACAGTAACACCATGGTCACTGAACCAGTTTTTGGTACCTTTGGCAGTGTGGGCAGGTGCCAAGTCGTGCTGGAAAATGAAATCAGCATCTCCATAAAGCTTGTCAGCAGAAGGAAGCATGAAGTGCTCTAAAATTTCCTGGTAGATGGCTGTGCTGACTGTGGACTTCAGAAAACACAGTGGACCAACACCAGCAGATGACATGGCAGCCCAGACCATCACTGACTGTGGAAACTTCACACTGGATTTCAAGCAACCTGGATTCTGCGCCTCTCCACTCTTCCTCCAGACTCTGGGACCTTGATTTCCAAATGACACGCAAAATTTACTTTCATCTGAAAAGAGGACTTTGGACCACTGAGCAACAATCCAGTTCTTTTTCTCCACAGCCCAGGTAAGACGCCTCTGACGTTGTCTCTGGTTCAGGAGTGGCTTGACACGCGGAATGCGACATTTGTAGCCCATGTCTAGGATTTGTCTGTGCGTAGTTGCTCCTGATGCGCTGACTCCAGCCTCAGTCCACTCCTTGTGAAGCTCCCCCAAATTCTTGAATGGATTTTGCTTGACAATCCTCTCAACGCTGCGGTTTTCCCTATTGCTGGTGCACCTTTTCCTACCACACTTTTTCCTTCCACTCAACTTTCTATGAATATGCTTGGATACAGCACTCGGTGAACAACCAGCTTCTTTAGCAATGACCTTTTGTGGCTTACCCTCCTTGTGGAGGGTGTCAATGACTGTCTTCTGGGCATCTGTCAAGTCAGCAGTCTTCCCCATGATTGTGTAGCCTACTGACTCAGACTGAGAGACAATTTAAAGGCTCAGGAAACCTTTGCAGGTGTTTTGAGTTAATTAGTTGATTAGGGTGTGGCACCATGACTTTCCAATATTGAACTTTTTCACAATATTCTAATTTTCTGAGACACTGAATTTTGGGTTTTAATTATCTGTAAGCCACAATCATCAAAATTTCAAGAAATAAAGGATGGAATATTTCACTCTGTGTGTAATGAATCTATATAATATATGGGTTTCACTTTCTGAAATGAGTGACAAAAAATATTGAACTTTTTCATGATATTCAAATTTTTTGAGATGTACCTGTAGTGGGCATGGTATATTTTACTCTGCTTTTAATGTAGGAGTATGAGTGAGTGTGGGTTACAGCCTTGATTTATTTGAGTTAATTATATAAGTTTATTTTTATGGTCTCTCTGCTTTTGTTGATTTTGGTTATCTTGATTATTTTATTTGCTTTATTGGTTGGTTTCGTTTGTGGGACATTGTACCTGCAATTTAGATAGTCATTTGGGCCGGGGGTTTGTTTTGTTGGTATTGTTTTTCTTTAATCGGGCAGTTATTTTTTTGCATATTCTGTTCATTTTTCTAGGTTTGTTATTAGCCCGTGCAACATATTTGTTAGTTGCTAATTTGTTCTTTTGTTCTTTACTGGTTTTTTTTGGTTTGACTGCAACCTCACTAATTTGTTTTCTCCCCACTTTCAGGGCTGAAGGCCAGTGGTGGCGGTGCTGGTGATTGGGTGGTGGTGTCCCCCTCTTGTTTCGTGTGCTGTGGTCCCTTGGGAAGCGGGTTTCTTCACTAAAGGTCACGTGTGTGTGTGTGGGTGATTTACGTTGCCTTACTCTTATTTTGGTGGATCACTTCCCCCTCTGCGCTAGCTCTTGTGCCCCAGTAAGCCTCAGCTCCTGATCGGGTTCCCCTTTCCCCCGTATGAATGGTTTTTCTGATTTTCTTTGTTTTCAAATTGTTGAATAAAAATTGATTGTTTTTAAGCTTTGAACCGTGTCTCAGCCTGAGTAATGAACCTGTGTGTCCTTATTCATTAGCATCCAATAATTCCCTGGGTGAAATTCCCAGAGTGGCGTTGTCGAGCAACAAATTACATTGGTACCGACTCATAGTGTTTATGTTTAATTCTACCCTTTCTCTGCCACAACTATATAACTGCGGGGTGCATTTGTAGTTTTACTTAGGAAGAAACAGAGGTTCAGGGAAAAGAGGAAAGTACACAGGAAAGTGTACTTTCAAAGCATTTCAAAAGCCTGATGTGGTACACGATTATGTGGATTGATGTTGTTACACAGGGTGCTGTTCATTACTGTTATGGAGTACAGAACGTAGAACACTTTTTTTTATGATGAGGTTTTTACGGTAAGTAAAGCTTAACTGAAAACCACCTTAGTTTATCACACAGCCATGGCAGCTGTAAAGGATGAACTCATCTGGCAGGATCCCATTGATGATAGTTGCACTTGCATCATGGGTCGATGTCATGCTGCCACTGTGGTCCAAGCCAAATTCCAAAGCATTACTGAAAATTAAACAGGGCCACAGGTCTTTGGACTGACATGCAACAGACTTAACATATAACTCAAATGATGGGGCCAAGTGCAATCTTTTTATGGATACCAACACATACAAGACTAAAGTAAAATGAGTCAGCAGTGTAAGTGGCAAAAAAGCCACAAAAATAATATAATATGCATACGTTCAAAATGTTACTAACATACTCAGTGGCTTAAGGTAGTAACCGCTGGCCCCAGCACTCGCTATTGTGATGGGCCATAGTGCACGCTAGTTACTAGTTATAAGGTGAGCACGCACACACCACTGGCAACTGTTTATAAAAAAAGCCAAATGAATCTAATTTAGGAAGCTTTGCTACTTTTCCTTCCTTTTCGTTTCTCTCTTGTCCTTTCTTACCACTTTTCTGTTTAAAAGGCATGACTGCTCACTGGACTTGCAGATGTGCTCAGCTTGTGGGTCTTGACAGATCAAATAGACTTGACATTAGGCAACATCAACATACATGTTACCCAGCAATCATCATTGCATACTTGTATATGACAAAGATATCAAAGACATTCAAAAATTATTCAATTAATTGAATAGGTTTATATATGTGTGTAGAATAAACATACTATCTTGTTATAGAATGCTACTGACTATTTTGCAAGAAAAGAAAAGAAAAGAAAAAAAAATATGACAGAGATGGGCTTGCATACAACCTATAGCGAATGGCACCATTTTTGATTAAATGCAAGTTCTTCTTTGAACATAGGTGTAGTTCACCCCCTTTTACAGAAAGAACATCAGATTTCATAAATCACATAAAAATAAATATGTCAAATTATATGAAAAACCTATTCTATTGTATGAAAACCTATTCTATAGCCCACAGGCCTCACTTTTGTATCTTCCACACACAGTTACAATAACAACATGATATTGCAGCAGGGACAGAAATGATGCTGTTAAACTTAATTTTTCTTTTGTTTTTCTTTTTTCTTTGAAAAAAAAAAGGTGGAGTTTCAAAAAGCCTTAGAATTTAAAAAATATTACAAATAATAATGTAAAATGAGGATTATAATTTAGAGTATGATGTATCATTAACTAATTAATTCATTTCCTTTCTTTGGTATTGTTGATATTCTGGGATAACCTTTGGTTGATATAGGATAGGCAAAAATAAGCTCCGGGCTTCAGCCTATTCCTTTTTTGGTTTTTGACTGTGAGAAATTTTGTGTGAAATAATCTTTTTTCTCAAAATGTATGTAACCAAAGGGGAAAAAACTAAAAGGGCTCCTCGATTTGGAATCTAGAGGGAAACTCGAGTTTAAAAATGCCACCTTTTTCTGATGACAATAAACCCATGGGAGACACCATTATATCGCAACAAAATCTCAAGGGATGTCTTTTCAATGACTTCAGAAGACTAAATATGCTCTGTTGACAGGCTACCACCCAGACTGAAAGACGTCTCTGTGCAAAGCAGTAGTGGAACAAAGGTGACTTGAAGTTTTGAACTGTGGGGGGCAGTGATACGCCACGCGGCGTCTAGGCTGCCGGAAACAGAAAAAAATGAGGGGATGCAGGAAGTAGACGAAGAAGTAGACGAAGAAGAAAGACAAGCACCACCATCACCACCACCACCACAACAACAGCAAGTAATTGACATGGCCGCTGACAGTGATGTGAGTTTCCTTAGTTGGGTATCTCGGCTTAAGAAACCGGAGTAGTTGTTTAAATGTCGATCTTACAGCACCAACTGAGTTTCTCTCGTATCGTTACCTATGTGCTTCTGTTGCAGCCCGAGTCCGAGGTGTTTGAGATCACCGATTTCACCACCGCGTCAGAGTGGGAACGGTAAGCCAGTCATCACTCTAATAACACAAACTGCATTTTAAGTTGTAGTTATTATTTACAGTAATATGCAGCAGCCAGTACGGCAGTGTCTTGCTGCCATTACGACACGTAGACAGAGGGGTTTCAATGGCCCCGGATCGGTCCGTTTCAGCCAAGCCGTGCCGTACCAGGGGATGGCCGAGCTTATCTGAGCTATCAGTAGACAGCTGTCTGTGTGGTAGTGTATTGAAATGTTAAATGTGTGATAGACCGGCTACTCTATAACCTTTGTATTTATTAGGCTTATTTCATGTAGAAGTCTTACATGGTCCCATATCTTCAATTAAAGTAATGAAAAATATCAAGGACAGTTAAATTGTGGTTTGTTTATAGATTTTGTGAGGTGATATGCCATTCTCTAAAATGTACCTAACTGTTTAAAGTGTGTATTAATTTTCTGACAATCAGTTAGTTGTTTCAGTGCTACGTTGGCCCACGTCCAGTGTTGTTCTTCTCAGAAGTCAGTTATTGGTGCATGCCATCATCAGGTATTATGTAACCAGTCTTGGTTGATGACAGCTTGACTTTTATCCACTTGAAGGTTTGTGTCCAGGGTTGAGGAATTACTAAATGACTGGAAGCTGATTGGAAACTCTGCTGGAAGTTCAACCCCAGAGAAGGTATTCTAGTCTCCTGAAGCCTTAAATATTCAGCTGAATAACAACAGTGAGCAGTATGCTGCCAGTAGGTTCTTTACCTTTACTCTGGTCTGATGTTTCATCATTTGAACACAGGGTGAATACACCACTGGCAACTGGGAGGAGAAGTCTCAGGAGATTCATTTTGCGGATTTTAAGTTCTATATAACTCATTACTTCCTGAAACAAGAATGTGAGAAGGATAATGAGAAGGACAAGCCTGAGGAAGGTACACTTCTGTCTAATGTGATGAGTTCAAAGCAATGTTTAAGCAGCTGCACTTAAACTTAATGTTCACAGTTTTGCACTTGTGTGTTTTCGTTACATTTGTACAAGTGCTAGTGTTAAACATTGTAGCATAATGCACATGTTTATTTCTGTTTCTTTATTTTATTACTTTATATTTACATACTTCTATTTCATACTCTTATTCTTACTTGTTATTATTCTTTTCTCTTAACACTGTAACGAATCACAGTTACCCCTCTGGGATCAGTAAAGTATTTCTTAGTCTGATTCTGAAGTATCGCTGCTTATTAGATAAATATAATGAGTGTAATGAGAAATCAGAAGCTTTTATAGTTTATTCCTTTTTGGTCCACACACAATTCATTATTTATATATTCCTTATTTTCCCTCCACACAACATTCCCTGTTATCCTCCACACATTTCTCATCTCCCTTATGCCTATGTCATAGTGAATGTTGCCTGATCAATATTGTTAATAATAAAAGAAGGCATAAGTTTACAGGTAAGACAATGCACACAATGCAATTAATCCATCTACTAATTAGTGTTAAACATAACTCTTCTTCTTGTGTCCAGATACCTTCCCCTTGGCAATGCAGGACCTTCTGTGTATGAACAATGACTTCCCTCCTCGAGCCCACTGCCTGGTCAGATGGTGAGTTCTTTTATCCTGGCAGTGGTGTTGGTGATGCATGTGAGTTTGGCCCTGTTAACCAATAACATATTAAAAAAGCAGGTGGAACAGTACAGTAGCATGGGCTGAATAATGCTGTGGTACAACAGTAGGAAGGGATTGTGGGGGGCAATAGAGAGTCCTCTAAGCTTGCGGGTTGCTGATATTCTTTGGTTGCACCTTTTTAGGATGTCATCAGTGTGCTGGTTAAAACTGTATCTTAAATCTGAAATTATAAAATGTGTTTACATGTAATCCTGTTTTTTTTTTTTTAAAACACATATATTAATGATTTTCCACGTATAACACTCTGATATAGTTTTTGCAAAAGAAACCAGAATTTTGTATTTTCCAACCTGAAAATGTGACCCATGTGAATCATGCATACCCATAAAAAATATTTTATTAGTCATGGGCCGTGCCTGACCTGGGCATGTGGGGCTGTAACAGGTTTCCATGCCAAATGCTAGCTAGCTGAGCTGGGATCACACAGTCGGACATGGATATATGAAGAGTTTTTAGCAGTAAAGAAGGGAAGCAAAGGTACAAACATTCTCTCATGCTGAGCCAGGAGAACAAGGTGTGTTAATGTCTTTGTGAGTTCCAAGTTGTGTGAATATGATGTTAGTAGAGCGTAAGTTATAAAGTTATAGGTAACTTTACTTTGAAATGTGGCCCACTAAACTGGTGAACCGTGGAAACCATCGATAGCTTAGTTGTGCCTCCCCTCGGCGCAACACCAAACAAGTCAGATCTTGTGTTAGATAGCTGAGTGTTTTATATTTTATCAATCCGGTAGTCCTACAGACAGTGATAACACCTGAGGCCAGTTTGATGACCAACTCAGCTTAGACACAGAATAACGTTAGCCTACAAGCCAGTACTGCAACACATCAGGACACAAATTTATTTTTAAAATACACAGAAAGTTATAACTTTATGTAATACACTAGCTGAATTTACAAGAAGGCACAGCTAATTAAGAGTTTGTCATAAACAGCATTTCACAGATTTTATTGTTTCCCCTAACTCAACAACTCACAAAAATCAGTGATTAGTTTAAAGGAGTCCCTGGGTGACAAAGTAGTGGATTGGGATTACTGTTTTCTAATTACAGTAAGTTTACATGACATTATAGAAAATGGATTTATTGTGTCAGTCCAATGAAAACCTGACTTTTAAAATACCTATAAACATGTTAGTCTGACTAAAATCATACTTAATGGAATTTCTCAAAGTCGGACTAACACACCCAAATAATGTGACTGGGAGTCATATTCTTCCTGCATGTATATAGTCAGTCAGACCCAAACGGCCTTGGCACTCTGTGCATGCTCCAAAGTTTACGCCTGGTGTTTGACCCAGGAGTTGAATAGCATTAGATGAGTAACAGAAAAAGTAGCCGGTAACAACGTGGAGAAATCTACATCCAGAGCTGTGCAGTTTTGGACAAACAAGGAGACACAGTTCATGCTGTGTCAGTTGAAAGAGATAAATATTTGAAAATACATGGATGGGAGAAAAACATAAAATGGTGATTGTTTGGTCTGTGATGTAATCAGTCAACCAGAAAAAGGTCCAATACTAACTACAGAATACAATTTTTGAAGAAATTAAGGGTGTCAATGCAAAAGCTGAATAGCTTACGCTACACTGCAATGCTCGCTTGAAACGTTAAATAATACAATTCATGTATGAATGATGAGGAGTATTTGAAGGCTGTTTTAAAGCTTACGCTACACTGCAGTGGTAGCTTGAAACGTTGAATAATACCATGCATGTATGAATGTGGGGAATATTTGAAGGTGTTTTGAAAAGCTTACGCTACACTGCAGTGCTGGCTGCAATGTGTAAGAAGAAGGTGAAGTAGTAGGAATAGAGGGAAAGCTGGGAATGAGCCTAATTACTATTAATATTATTGAAAAATTGAATGAGACCAAGACTGCTGAATATTTTAAGGTATTTGAGGCTGACACTACACTGCAATGCTGGTTTTAATGTGTATGACTGGCAATGAATAGTTGAATGAGACCAATACTGTTGAATATTAATTAATTACAATTAATCAATATCAGTATATTAATTAGTATGAATAATATTGACAAGTTGAATATTTCCCATACTAATGAATATTTCAAGGTTCGTGAAAAGCTGACGCTACACTGCAACGCTTGCTTTAATGTGTAAGAAAAAGGTGAAGTAATAGGAATAGTCAGAAAAGTGGTAAGGGGATTAATTTGTATGAAATGATACTGCGTACTACATGTGCTACAAGTACTGAGCACTATGTGTGTATAATATTACAGCACATTACAATATGTGTTTAACAGTCATAATCACAAAAGTAGCAACAGTAATATTAAAGCTGCAAGCAGCGTTGAACGGGCCCTCGCACCTTCACGCAACTCGAGGGCGCTGGCAGGACGCCGGTTGATGCCGCCGTTCATTCCTGTCAAAGGCAGACCCCTCGCGCAGGAGTTACACGTCATATCCCTCAAATCATACAAAGACATGTCATTTTGCCAGTAGGTGGCACCGTACTAATAACCAAGTATTGGCGTATAGATGTGTTGAGGGCAGGAGTGTCATCAATCCTGTGATATTTGAGGAAGATTGGAACATGTATGGTGAAGTTGTGAACCAGTTACAAGCAGATTTAAAAGGTCTTCCTGCTGGGTTTGTTCCTACCGAGTTTCATAGATGTAGGTCAAACCACCTTCTGGGACTGCGCTGAAGAGCCATGTTGGTACATCGAAGATCAAAAATCACATCACACAACACCAATCAGATCCTGTCATATGTGTGCCAAGTTTCATGACTTAACAAGCATCCCTTACCCGTCAAATACAAGCTTGTGGTTTATGGCGAAAAAGGCGTTGCCACGGTGACAGCGTTTGACTAGACATCATGGTTTTCACAATATAGCATTACCAACATCTTAAGGCCTTTCTGACCAAATGTGAGTTGGATAAGGTCAACGTCCTGAGAGCAGCACCTCAAAGTCTAAAACATGGCATTTCCTGTCAACAGCAGGGGGCGTTGTGACAATCACAGAACTTTGTCATGTAGACTTGTTCAGGGTAGGACTATTATGAATCATGTGAAGTTTGGTGAAGATTGGACAATGTATCCCAAAATTATAGCAATTTCATGTTTCATGGCGAGACATCAAACTTCGCCGCCATCTGACGGCCAAACCGTTTAACAATCTAGTAATCTTTTGATAACGTTTGATTACAACGTTGTCTAGATGGCACACAGTGATTTTAAAGTCGTTCTGATTATTCCTATAGGAGGAGTTCGTTAAAATACAACACGTGCAAAAAGCCAAAAATGGCCGCAAAATTCAAAATGGCCGACTTCCTGTTGGGTTTGGTCTATGGTTGCAAAAGGCATTTTTGTGCGCCTGGGTGTGATACATGTGTGTACTGATTTTTGTGCATATCGGTGAAACGTCCTATGGGGGTTACTTTTATGAATGGGTGTGACCAAGTCATTTAGCCACGCCCATCAACGCAACTCATAGCACATGTTCAGGCCTGGACCGTTAACACATATATGAAGTTTCAGGCAGATATGACCAGGGACACTGAAGTTAAGGCCACTTTTATGCGTTTTGGTGAAACATCGACTTTGTCGCGATCTGGGTGCAATGCCGTTTGACGATACGTGACAATCTTCATAATGTAGCATTACCAAGGTCTTGAGGCCTCTCTGACCAAATTTGAGTTGGATATGCTGAACGTGCTCAGAGCTGCACCTCAAAGTCTAAAACATGGCTTTGTCTGTTTCCAGCAGGGGGCGCTATGACAAATACGAAATTTCTGCATGTAGACATGTTCAGGGCAGGGCTATTATATATCCAGTGAAGTTTGGTGCAGATCGAACAATTTACCCCAAAGTTATAGCAATTTTGTTTTTCATGGCGAGACATAGAACTTCGCCGCCACCTGACGGCCAATCCGTTTAACAATCTATTAATCTTTTGATAACTTTTGATCACAACGTTGTGTAGATGGCACACAGGGATTTTGAAGTCGTTCTGATTAATCCTATAGGAGGAGTTCGTTATAATACAACACGAGCAAAAAGCCAAAAATGGCCGCAAAATTAAAAATGGCCGACTTCCTGTTGGGTTTGGTCTATGGGTGCAAGAGGCTATTTTGTGCGTCTGGGTGTGATACATGTGTGTACCGATTTTCGTGCATATCGGTGAACGTCCTAGGGGTGTAACTTTTATGAATGGGTGTGACCAAGTCATTTAGCCACGCCCATCAACGAAACTCATAGCACATGTTCAGGCCTGGACCGTTAACACATATATTAAGTTTCAGGCAGATATGACCAGGGACACTGAAGTTAAGGCCACTTTTATGCGTTTTGGTGAAACATCGACTTTGCTGCTCTCTGGGCGCAATGCCGTTTGACGAAACTCACAATCTTCATAATGTAGCATTACCAAGGTCTTGAGGCCTCTCTGACCAAATTTGAGTTGGATATGCTGAACGTGCTCAGAGCTGCACCTCAAAGTCTAAAACATGGCTTTGTCTGTTTCCAGCAGGGGGCGCTATGACAAATACAAATTTTCTGCATGTAGACGTGTTCAGGGCGGGACTATTATATATCCAGTGAAGTTTAGTGCAGATCGGACCATTTACCCCAAAGTTGTAGCAATTTCGTTTTTCATGGCGAGACGTCAAACTTCTCCATCAGAAAGCCGATACGCTCCTCAACGGGTAGCTGATCTTTTGATAACTTTTGATCACAAACTAGTCTAGATGGTACACAGCAAGTTTGAAGTGATTCTGATCAATCCTGTAGGAGGAGTTCGTCAAAATACACCCAACAAGCTGAAGGGGGGCATATCATCACCTACAGATGCAGCCACTTCAAATTTCCATTTGGCCCGTGGTAGAGACGTTACCGATCCCTGACAGGTCCCTGTTGTCACCTGGCCGGGCTTGTAGATCCCCCACAATGACGTAGAGAATACGAGGCTGGCTGGTAATGTCCCTAAGTTTAATTTGTAGAAACCAGTTGCAGTGGTCTGTCTATCCACCAGGAGGAGCAGTGAGTGTGGAAGCTGAAGTGGTTTACTGTAATCGTGGGAGAGCACTTCGCACACAGAGCATATTTAATCAGGCCACCATATCACAGGTCATAAATAATATGCTTCAGCGTTTTGTTATTCAAAAGAATTGCACGAAAATGAAAGTGGTTTGGCTGGGACCTGAGCGATAGTACAGCGAGAACAAAACTGCGTTTGAATCATTAGTCTTAGCGGCTGAGTTTATCTGCAGTGGTAATGATAATAATGTCATATAGTAATGTATATATATTACTGTGCTAGTGCTGTTAGATTGCTGTTAGACCACCCTACTCTGTGTACAGAATGTGCGAAAGACAAGGATTTTTTTAACCTCAGTGAAAATGTTGTTTTTCAAAGACTACATGTCAACAAATATGGACTGAAACAGAATCTTTCGTTAGATAAAAACAGCCTGTGAATATTGGAAATGATTACATAGATCTTTTCTTTTTTAATTATTATTTTGACGTTCGGACTGTACAGCGCTCTGCACACGCTGCTGTCTGTCTAAACAGATTCATGGAAGTGATGTTTCACAATTCTTTATATTGTAATCTAATGGAATTCGGTAAAGCAAGTCATTTGGTGCTTGCAAAGTCATGATATCAAGCTGAGACAGATTCACTCTGTTCGGTTCACAGGCTGCCGCTTCAGCAGAAGGCTGACAGTGTGCGCCATGGTGTTTCTCAATACTCAATAAAGTCACCGATCACTCAAAGATAAACTGAACAAGATGTCTTGTGTAAACAATGGCCATTTCTAAGCAATCTCCTATGGCGTTCATGTAGAGCGTCGCCCATTCAGCTGTTTTACACAGTGTGAAAATGACTCCTCGGCTCTTCTATTTATCACATAAAATGTCTGTTACTATTTATTAAGTGTGTTTGTAGCAAATTCTGATTTAGTTAATTAAGAATTTGTCTCGGGCACAAAGTAGATAAAGTTTTCCCTAACCTAATAACTGAAAAGTAGCGTGGTACTTTCACTGCACGCGACATAATGTGGTCTTGTTTATCTTGGAAGGTGAGAGAGCTCAAACATATAATTACATATATATTACATATAATAGGTTAACAATGAACCTTTTTGTTACCTCTGAATGGGCGAGTGTGCCATCTGAATAGGATTCCCAGCCCCCACTTTTGTTGCAAACATTCAACAACACATCATCACTGTCGATGTCTGAACTACCTCACAATAATGACGTTTAACAGTTCTTCATATATATTGACATGTATATTGAGTTGTGCAGTTCTGAGTGTTGTAATTTTCTCATGTTTTTTTTTTATTTGTAGCCTTTTGTAAACAACATGAACAAAGATACTCCCGTTAAAGACCCTACGAACATAAATATTCAGATTGAAACCCATTCAAATCACTATTTTTGATCCTGCTCGAATACAAAGTATAAAACATGCATCCTCTCATTTCTTCGCTTCATTTGAAGCCTGTGGCTTGTCAGGGTGTGCCTGAGGGATTTCCTTCCCGATGACGTCATTTTTACCATATTTGTAAATTCTTAATATTAATTATGAATTTGTCACAGGGAGCTTTCACAAAGTTGATAGTTTCCCGTAACTAACTAACTCAAAGGGAGCGCATGTGAAATAAAGTGGTGCTGTTTGTCTCTGTCTCTTACATTACCATGAACCTTTTCATTCTTTCTGAATGTGCGAATATATGATCTGAACAGCTTTCCAACCTCCCCACTGTCACACACATCATCACACTGAGTCTCTTACTGAGCAACTTTTTCCAAAATGATTTAAGTAAGAGAACATTTCTCATTATTCTGAGTGACTACCTAAGTATTTTCAGATAGGGGAGACTAGGGCAAATTGTAACTAAATTTTAGGTTTTCCTTAATAACTAATGTGTTTATAACAGCGATGCTGCAGCAGATTAAGGTGGTAATTTTAATAACTTAAATACTGCTGGGTGGCTTATTGTAACCTATAATAATATAACCTAGCAACAAATTTATATTATTGTACAAAAGTACTGTAATTTATAGGCCAAACTAAATCTTTAAAATAAAAATAGTGCAATAAAAGTGTAATATTTGCATCTGAGAGAGTGGAGTGGATTAGTAATGTAGCATAGAAAGGAAACACCACTACGGAAAGTACTATCACCTCTTAATCTTTGGTTTTTGTGTTTGTGTGAGGGAAGCGCCATCTAATGGTGACACCTTGTAATTGAATAAATGGGTGTGTTACAGTGGAATCCAGGCACACCCCCAGAAAGGTGGTGGTGGGGGGGGTATTTGGCTGGAAACTGGCAGGCTTCCGGCTGTCTTTCGGAAGGCCTGGGAAATTTGAAGTGGCTGCATCTGTATACTAGAGTCAGACATACTTAGATCAGTAAATGGATTCTCCTCAAGTGCTTGGATACAAAGACAAGGACAGCAGTCCAGTTAAAAGGTGTAGTTGAGCTATAACTGTAGTTCCATTTAACTGTGCATATAAACATACTGATTGTGCCCCAGACACATGGCACCATGGGTCCATGAAGAAACATATGTAGTTTGATCTTCTCAGGGGATGAAACCCTCACTACCACTGTAACATCACTGCTGCAAGGAATGCTACGTAATGGCAACCAGAGAAGGATTCTTGATTAAATATCCAGCTGTGAGGTCTGACAGCCTAGCTGAAGGTCAGATGACATCATTCTAATAATAATTCTTAGTCAACTAATATACTTCCACTGTAAGGCAATGGCATGCTCTGCTTGTAGAATACACGTCTTTTAGGGATAGGATTTGGGCTTTTTTCAACCAATACCGATAACCGATAATTACCTGCTTTTTGTGGCTGATAACCGATACGATAATTAATTTCAGTTTTTTAAATAAAGTGTTTAACCTGTAGTTTATGCACACCTGAGGGTAAGAAATACTAAGGTGTACTAATATTAATATTAATATTCCATAGCCCTGACCGAACCAAATGAAACTGACGTCACTATTATGAACACAACAGAACCAAAGAACAGTTGTGACTCTTCCATACCTGCCAACATTAGGCTGTGAAAAACTGGGAGATTTTCTGTGGTATTGTCAGATGGCCTAACCTTAATGCCCCTGTCCCCATATAACCTTACACTACAAATTAACCTAATAAATTACGAGGATGTGAAAGTAAAATGACTTTTAATAATTTTTAAATTTATAGTTGATTGTAAGAGAGATGATGAAGCCCAGTGTTAATGTGTAATTCTCTGGTGTATCAGTGAAGTGTATAAACTACACTGCAGAGTGGAGTCTCTACTAACAGACAAATTGTGAGAGCTGACTTATATGAACGGATTGAATGCACATTGGCAGGTCTGCGTTCTGGTATATGAAATGTTTATATCGTCAGGCTGCAATTTTAAGAATACGCCGCGCACCATCACCGTCCCATGACAGACCAGCCTACCACTACCAAGTAGAATAGCAATTCACTATTGATTCACCTCACACATTAACACTCGGACAAACAAGCCTCTGTGTCTCACACACACACACACGCAGCCAGAGAGAGACGTGCTCTAGACTGGTAAGGATACAAATAATCACTAACTGTAGCATCACGAGTTTAACAGCGGAATTGAGCCATTGGATGCAAGCTGCTGCTGCTAAGTAGCTAATGCTGGCACTCTGGAGACGGTCCTCCAGCGTTGTGTCTAACCTGTTCGGCGGTCGGAGATCAGACCCTTGGCGCAGTCGTGTTGTCATCCTCTGGAACTGTGAAAGACGTCCACACCGCCACGTTTTATTGGCGGCTGGCAAACCAAGTATAAAGGTACATGTACTGCCACCCACAGTGTTGGGCGTGTAGATGCTGCCCTTGTTAGGTCATTGAAAGCAATCTGGGTTGGTATTATTGGCACCATTTATTGGCTCTAATTTTAATTATCGGTATAATGCATATTATAAAAATATCCCATTATCGGCCGATAATTTATCAGCCCGATATGTATCGTGCATCCCTAATATCTATAAATTTGTATTCCTTTTGTTTCAGAGACATAACAGACATGTACGGATATAACTGCAACATAAAAGTCTTTGGTTTGAGAGGCTTAACATTTACAATTCTGTCTATACTGTGGTTCACTTCTGTCCAGAATTCCCATTTCTCCCTACACTCCCACACAAGCCTCTTTGCCATTGCACAAAAAGCAGCTAACATCCACTAACATCTGGCTTTTTACATGCACTTATTTTAGCTCCTTTCCCGGTGAGATGGAATGAAGCACCACCACAAAATACCATCCATCTCTACCCAAGCAAGGCTCAAACATTGATCCAAATTAGTCTGCAATGAGTCGGAAAGAGACACTGAATAAACAAGAGATATGTAGAAAGAAGTAACCATTATAAAGTTTTCATAGGTCTCCATGTTGGATGCCATAGGTACGGCGTAGCCTGACGTGCACCTCCCCAGATATGTAACTACACGTCACGGCAAGGCAGAACTCCTGTTTATTCTTGTAAGCTGAAACCATTTGCCTCAGTGGAAAAGAAGCTTTTATTTACTGTAATTTCACAGATAAGAAAGAATAAATTGTGTAGATAAGAAAACCTCCACAAAAATAGTATTTTAAGTCTTTTGTGTGATTTATCCTTTGGGGATTTATACTTTATACAGGATTTATAAGCTTCATATAAGCAGAGGAAAACTCTGCTCATCCCTAGGCTAATTTATACAATGTAAAATGCCATAGGGTTGTGCTAGTAATGTTGGTATGTTTTATTTGTTTGGAAAACGTGATTAGTATTAGACAGCTGTTTTGTTGTGAACCTTTTGAGTTGTAATGGAGCTGAATTTTGTAACATTACCTTTGTTTAATGTTGCTGTTGTCCCTGGCTTCATATGAGAGGAAGAAAAGTTTGCTAGCTGCTAGGCTAATTTATACAATGCAAAATGCCGTAGGCTTGTGCTAATACTTTAGCATGTTGTATTTGTGGGGAAAATGTGTCCAGATAAAGACAAGTGCTTTGTGAATGCTGTGAGTTATAGTGAAGCCAATTTGTTTACTTGTGTCTGAAATTGTCTCTAGTAAGCCATGTTTAATGTGTTTTTTGGGTGTGTTTTGATTCAACTAAACTTTACACCATTTCATAGAAACCCAGCTGCTGACTAGTGTTTTGGAGGTGTAACTGCAGAGTGACACACCACCGCACACAACGGCATAGGTGAACTCTAGTTTTAACACTAGATTTAAACTTTTTTTGTTTGTCATTTTCTTTTTTATTGATTTTTCAAGCAAACAACCCAAACAAATAGACAAACAACAACAATTATAAAAAAACTTCTACAAGACAGGACAAATGGAACAAGGACAGAGGGAAAACAGCTGAGACAGAGTATTATATACATTAACATTGGGATGCGTGTATACACATAAAAATATAGGCATGCATGATACATATTCTACATAGCATATTTCATGAATATCAGTATGTATGTTATTATGTACAATAGTTGACACCTGGTTATAAGAAAGGGTGCACTCATAAGTATGTCAAGTTACAGTAGTATAAGGGCCCCATATTTTTATGTAGATGTCTTGCCTATTTATTAGTTTGTAACATAGTCTTTCATAGGAGGAGATTTTAGCCATTTCCTCAAACCACTCTTTCTCCGTTATATCTCCTTTAGTTTTCCAATGTCGTAGCACTATCCTGCATCCAGTAGTGAGTGCTATCCTGCACCATGAAATTTGGTGAGTGTTAAGCCCACTTCCTTTCGGCAGCACACCTAAAAGACAAAGCACTGGTGTCTGCACAAGTGCAGAGGACATCACTGTATTGATGAAGGCAATAATCTTAGACCACAGAAGAGCTATCATGGGGTATGAGTACAGCATATGTAAGAGGGTGCCACAGGTGGTGTCACATGTTCAGCACAAGTCAGAGTTTCTAAGTCAGAACCGTGCCATTTTACTAAATCCTGTTGATAATTTTATAATTAATCAGGCGTGTCTGCATTTCTCTAGATACCCTAAACCAAGATCCAGTAATTTCCTCCCATGTTCCAGCAGTTATCCCTTCTCCGATATCCCTTTTCCAGCATCTCTTCAGGCCTTCAAAACTGGGTGGCTGAGAGCCCCTCAAGAGGTTATCTTTATAAGTGTCAATCCTTTTCCAATCTATCCTGTATTTTGGTTCCAGGTATTAGTGGTAGTTGTCGAAGGCATGCCGAAATGCAATCCAAAAATCCTTATTCAGGGAGTTTGTACTTTTCCCTTAATTGTTCAAAAGACATTATTCATTTAGTCTTCATTAAATAAGTCCCCATTGTACACGAAGTCACCTATCCAGACCAGTACAAAGTTTTTTTTTTGTTGTTGTTTTTTTTTTTGTTTTTTTACATATTTTGTGGGTTGTATTATGCCACAATGATGTTGTATGTGTAAAATTGGGATTTGAGCCCATGATCTTGTGTGAGTTTCTCCATGTCTCCTGTGAGAAGGTGAGGACTGGATTATTGCGAGGAATCTCGCCACCAGTTTGAGTGATAAAGGTCTGGACAGGATGAGGGTATGTGAGGTCTTTCTCTATGGCAACCCAGACTGGAGCTTGCTCAGCTGCCATATATAATTTAGACAATTGTTTGAGACAGAAAGCGTAATGATCCCAGGCTATATGGGGGAGGCCCAGGCCTCCATCCTGTATGGCAGCATGAAGTTTTGTCCGACTTACATATGGTTTTTTTACCAGCCCGTGAAAAGTTGTATATCGTCTCATTAAATTTCAGTAATACATTGTGTGGTAATCTTAATGGTAACATGTAACTTATGTAATTAATTTCAGGGACTATTATCATTTTTAAAATATTAATTATCCCTGGGAGGGACAGCCCCAGTTAGGTCCAATTCTGTAAAATAAGCTTTATTTTCTGAATTAGGGGGAGGAAGTTGTTTGTCATCATGTCGTCCAGCTGTGGAGTGAGCTTTATACCCAAATATGTTAGGTCAGATGGTCGCTATGTAAATTGCCATCCCTGTGTAACACTAGGTGGACAAAGTCTCGAAAGGGGCATTGGTTTATTTTGTATCTGGAGATGCCTGAAAAGGAGTCAATCAAAGTGAGGATGTGGGGCACAGTTGGTACTGGGCTTCTAGACAGTAGCAAAATATCATCTGCGTACAAGAGCAGTTTATGCTCTTTACCGCCTGCTTTTATACCAGCTATATTGTCATTTTGTCTAATAGCAATTGCTAAAGGTTCAAGCATCATAGCAAATATTAGGGGGGATAGAGGACAGCCCTGCCTTGTTCCTCTGTGAAGCTGAAAATAGGGGGGCCTGCTGCCATTTGTTACCACAGATTCCTGTTCCTTGATATGATGAAGCAGCCTATAGAGTTTATGAGATGATGTCCTATTTTTAGTCAAACCCACTTGGTCTGGGTGAATAAGGTTTGGTAACAAAAAACCTCTAGTCTAGATGCCAAAATCTTGGAAAGCAACTTGGCATCAACATTAATGATACAGGGCGGTAGTTACCACACTGTTGTGGGTCCCTATCGTTTTTATGAATCAAAGTTATTATCACAGTTTGCAGGCTATCTGTAAGAGAACCCCTTTCTATTGTGTCATTAAAGACTCTTAAGTAGTCTCGGGGCAAGGAGACCTGAAAAAGCTTTTTAAAATTTGGCCAGGAGGCCTTTCTTCCATGGAGATTTCTCGCTCTGTAGGTCCTTTATAGCCTTTTTAACCTCCTCCAATGTAATGCCAGCTCCAAATTCCCATTGTTCCTTATCTGACAAGGTTCGGCATCTTAGACTAGATAAATAAGATCCAATATCTTAATAATCTGGGTTGTCTGAGCTATAAAGATTCTGATAATATGTGGCAAATATGGCATTTATTGCAGTATTGTCTGTCTTCAGTTTGCCAGTGTAATTTAGTATAGCTGGTATAATTGACTGGGTGTACAGCTGCTTTGCTCTGTGTGCTAGAAATCGCCCAGTTCTCTCCCCTTGTTCATAATATTTATGTTTGGTTCTGAATAAAGCATATTCAGCTTCCCTCTGTAATATGGAATTGTATTGCTTTTAGCTTGTTTAGTTCAAGAAGGTTGGTGTGGTCAGCTTGAGTACAGTGTCCATTTTCCAGATTTTTTATTTCTGACTCCAGCTCATGAAGACGTTGAACAGGTCTCTTCTGCAGAAATGAGCAGTGTTGTACAAGTCAACCTCTGATAACAGCCTTAAACACATCCCACTCCACAGCTGGGTTTGACCCTTGAGCCCTCATTATTCAGCCAATAATCCACTATTTCTGGTTTAATAAATTCCAGGAAATGATGGATGGGAAGGGATGAATTAAACCTCCACCTAGTGGGTCGAAATCTTCGTAACTGGCCATGGTGTAATATCATCTACACAGGTGCATGATCTGATAATAGGATAGGACCATAGATATTTGTTCAGTAACAGAAATTAGCGATTTTGAAATAAGAAAATAATCTATTCTTGAAAAAGAAGTACGTGGATGAGAATAAAAGGTAAATTCCCTGTCTGAAGGGTGAAAGAATCTCCATACATCTACTAGATCTAACTCTGGGGTCCATAACATTGCTAAAGTCTTCACCTAATACTACAGTGGTGGAAAAAAGTTTTTGGACACCCTTAAAATTTTACACAATCTCAAATATTATCATGAAATATTTGTGGAAAAATCTTTTTTGTGTTTCAAAAGGTGTGGCTGCATTAGACAGACACAAACAAATACAAATGATACTTTTTTTGTTTATTGTTGACAAGAAAAACTAACAAAACTAAATTCTTGACAGTTTCAATATGTCAGTTCTCAACATTGTCGGTATCAGAGTCAACACATAACAATAGTCAACAATAAGAGAATGTGTTCAAAACTGAACAAAAAATAAATAAATCATCACATCATCAAATTAATATTTAGTAGCCCTGCCATTAGCACGCAGTAGAGCTCTAATCCTGGCTGGCATGTTCCCCACGAACCTTTTTACACTGTTGAGGGGTAATCTTGTCCCATTTTTCTTGAATTACTGCTTTTCATTCTTCTAAATTCTTTGGTTTACGCTTTGAAACAGACCTTTTGATAATCCACCACAGATTTTCAATGGGGCTCATGTCCAGGGATTGAGCTGGCCACTCTAAGACCTGGATACTGTGCTCCTTCAGCCAAGTTCTACTGGCCCTGGGTGTGTGGCAAGTAGAGTTGTCACGATACCAAAATTATGACTTCGATACGATACCTGCCAAAAGTATCACGATACTCGATACTAACGATACGATACCAAAACTACGATACGATACCAAAAATACGATACGATACCAAAAGTACGATACGATACCAAAAATACGATACGATACCAAAAATATGTTACAATACCAAAATTACAATACGATACTAGTGTCTTTTAAAATAAATATAGTAAGAAAAAAATGTGCATGGTTCCCTTTTTACCATCTTGTTCCTGTCCAGCTTTTTGAACACTTAACAAATGGCATTAATATTAGCATTAGCCTACAGAAAGATATACTAATGAAAACACATAGTGGGATCATTGCATTGATTACACATGGCTATGTAGACCTGTTGTCTGTATCTGACCAGATGAGATAGCCCACTTGACATGCTGCTGTGTTGTGCTATGGCCTATTCAAGTGATGGAATTTGTTATTTACGTGACAACGCCTGAACGCAACACGGGCTTCGGTCCAACTGTGTGTGTTTGCTGCGTTGCAGTGCGAGTAGCATGTTTGACTGTGCCTAAAAGCTGTCTTCTGATGGTCATTTACACACTGTCCATAACAAAAACTATGTCAGGTAACAAACTGCGCCGGGTTCGGGCCGGGCTCGCTTATAATTGTCTCAGACTTGTCTTCGGTCAGGAAATGTGGCCCGAGCCGCGCTCGAGCGTGCACTGATATGGGTGGGCTTGAGAGTGTTCATGTAGCCTGATGTTTCCAAACACATTCGCTCACCTGTTGTTCTTTAAACTCTTTGAAAAGTTCGGGGTGTCTGTCTAAGAGGTGCTTTGCCAGATTAGACGTGTTGCTTCCCTTTGTCTGTGTCACTTTGTAACATCTTTGGCAGACGGGTCTCTGCGTGTCGGTGGTTTTCCTTCACTATCTGCGATGTATCCGAAATAATTCCAGATTTCACTTCGGGCAACTTTTTTTTTCAACATGCCGAGGACGGTTGGCAAGAGCTCCTGCTGTACTTGAGGCCATGTCTCCCCTGCGATCACTTGCTGCCTGTGATTGAGAGCTGCCCGCTGTGTGTGTGAGAACCGGCAGCCCCGCCCACGCACTCTATGCGTGCAGGCAGCATGACAGAGAGCGCTGCAGTGAGGGCGCTCTGATTTCGCGCTATTTTAATGAAGTATCGATACTAAAAGATATGTAATATGGTATCGTTTTCAAAGTGAGGGTACCGCGGTACCATCCTGGTATCGATATACCGTGCAACTCTAGTGGCAAGGGGCATTATCTTGTTGAAACATCCAGTTTTGACCTTGACGGAACAGTGCACGTGCAGAAGGGAGCATGTGGGTTTCGAGAATGGCACAATACTTGGCAGAGTTCAATGTGCCATCAAAGACAGTGAGATGACCAACACCAGCAGCACTCATGCATCCCCAAACCATGATACTGCCTCCACCATGCTTGACAGTGGGTACTGTACATGCTGGAGATAATGCTTCGCCTGGCCTTCTGCGTACCCTCACATTAGCAGGAGGAAGATAAAGCTGGAAACTGGACTCATCTGACCACAGAATCTTCTTCCAGTTCCTGGCTGTCCAGTTCTTGTGTGCTTGGCGCCCAGCGACGCCGGGTTAACCTCTGTCTCTCATTGATCGGGGGCTTCTTGACAGCCTTGTAGGACCTTAAGCCATGATCTAAAAGTCGGCCACGTACAGTGCGGGTGGAACACTGGACACCAGTTTGGTTTGACCACTGCTGCTGAAGCTCCTGTGATGTCATTTCGGTGGTCTTCCCTGCACATGCGGATCAGGATGCGGTCATACTTGCTGAAGAAACCCTTGGATGCTTAGATCTTGGTTTGTCTTCCAAGCTGTTGGTTCGTCTGTATTTCTGCAGAGTGTATCCAACTGCTGAAGGACTGCATCTGCACTTCCTGGCTATCTGGCGGCAGCTGTACCCTTCCTGGCTGAGAATCTGTATCTTCAGGCGTGTTTCCTGCGTTAGGTTCCTTGTTTTAGCCATTTTTGTCTCTGAAGAACTTTCAAATGTGCTGGCTTTATATAGACACAAAGCACGGCAACAAAAATTGTGTCTTTTAATAAAGAGCACAACCTTCATTAGTGGATCACTGGTATCAAAATGACCCAATACTCAAAATTTCTTATATTTTATGGAACCAATAAATTTTAAGTTTTTAATGGCTTTTTTAGGATTTGTTTAGTAATTTGGCTGTGACTGTACTAAAAGAAATTGCACTTGAAGACCTAAGAGTGATTCTTAATGCAATATTTCACAAATGCATGGGGTGTCCGAAAACTTTTTTCCACCACTGTATATATGCATTTCCCAAACTGCGTGATTGTGTTGCTGATGTCTACAAACAAACCAGGTAGGTCTACTGTTGGATCATAAATGTTCAGAAAAGTGCATCTGATACCAGAGAGCTCAGCATCCCTTGCTATCTTCCCTCTTCATCTGATTTTTGTTTGAGTATTTTAACATTGAGATTTTGAATGGCAGCCCTTCTCTGACTAGAAGACCCGGCACTGTAGACAACTTCCCCACCCAATCCCTTTGCAACAGTAAAGAGTCTTGCTTTTCCTAATGGGTCTCCTGCAGGAAGACCATATCAGGTTTTTTTTATTTTAAATATAATAGAATTTTCTTCTTTTTAATGGTTGAATTTGCACCCTTAACATTTACTGATATTAGTCTTACCAGTCCACCCATAACATGTTACTAATTGTGTAATTACCTAATAATGCAAAGCATCTACAGAAAAATACTTTAAGCGCTCCTGCTTTGTTGGAGTTTTCCCTCGTGAAAGGACAGATCTTACATACAACCACTATTAGACAAAACATGCACACAACATAAAGAAAAAACAACATTGAGCCAAAAACGAATGTGTGACTCTCCTACTCCCACTAAACTGTGCATCTGTGTGAAAAGGATACCTGACCTGCCTTAGCCCCCTACCCCCAAAGCCTTTAGTTAGCACATTAATGTGCTTTTCCGATTTAAGACCAGCAGTATTTGTCAACCACAACAAAATATTATGTCCTCCAGAGGGGAGAAAAGAAAAAGAGATACACACATAAATAATAATAAAAAAAATAAAATAAAAATAAGACTGCAGGTACAACCTCACAAATAAATAAAATCTACCTGATTATGCAGACCCTGTACCTGCATGTATATACACACACCTCTGTGAAAAATAGTATGCTGTAATGCAAAAACACACCCGTGTGCACGTGCACCTTTAACAGAAGTAACAACTATTTCTCTAAGGTAACAGTAAAATTGAATGGAAATGAAACAGTGTGGATATGCTGCATTATAATAACCAACGTGTAGGTTTATATCGGAACATACTGATATGGCCATCAACAGTCCTGCACTGTGAGAAAGTCAACTGCTGCACCTGGTAAGGTGTAGGTGTGGGTCCTGTTGTTTGTGGAGTCCGTCAGTGTCGCTGGATACAGCATGGAATATGACATACCCCGCTCTTGGAGCTGTTTTTTTATAGTGTCGAATCTCTGACGCTGCTGGAGCACAGCTGTCATGGTGGGCTCATTCCAGCTCAAATCCCAAATCCACCTCAAGAACCAGTTTTTCAGTGAGTATGGTGAGCAAGAAACCACTTAAGTCCTGTTTTTCTGCATTTTCAGGTATGCCTGTCACACGAATGTTATTCCACCTCCCTGCGTCTTTGTAATACATAACTTTGTCCTGAAGTTTTTTTAAGTTTAGTATGGCCGAGTCTATGCTAGCCCCTCAGCTACTGCTAACGTCCTCTAGGTCCAAAGTCCTGGTTTCAGCCTCCGACATCCGTGCACCAAGTTTCTCTACTGAGGTTTGTAGTGTTTTCAGGCCTGTTTTCATGCTGCTCACATCTGCTGCAATCCCTTTGCAAGAGACTTTTGATGCTGGCAAGTGATTTGGTGTCCTAAGGTGTTGCGGGTCTGCAGCCTTATGTATTCATCTTGTCCTCGATTTTTTTCAGTTGTCTTGATGAACGAGGTGGATTTTGCTTCAGGTCTTGCGACATATTTGTAAAAGGGATTGCTGAGACTGTTACAGCAAAGTTTAATCAACTTAAATGGCTACAGCAAGGGGGTAGGGTAGCTTAGCTGAACGGAGCACACCTCACCGGAAGTCCAGGTTTTAACTTTCTAAAATAAATCAATGGTATTTATAACACCTGGTTTTAGAAGATGTTGTAACCCCTCAGCACCCCTACTCCCTGCCTCCATTCTATGTGCATTAATAATATTAATCATAATAACATATATAAAAAGCCTTAAGATGATTAAAACAGTGTCTGCATTTTTTATGCCTCACAGCTGGCAATAGCCATGGCCGGATGCATTATGTTCTTTAGTTCTTTAAAATGCCATAAATGCCTACTTTGAAAGTATAAACTGATTTGAATTTTGTGGTCGAAGGTCAAAGGACAAGGTCAGTGTGACCTCACAAAACGTGTTTTTGGCCATAACTCCAGAATTCATATGCTAATTAAGATTAAACTTCACACGAATGTCTAATAGGATAAAATAATCAAGTGATGACATTTTACATCCAGAAAGTCAACTTCACTGTGACATCATCATGTTATGCATAAAACACATTTCTGGCCATTATGATGATGGTGACCCATAGTTCTCCCACTCCTGTCTTGGACGGGCTGAAACTGAAACAAATTTCGTTGCTCTGTAACATGTGCAATGACAATAAAGATCATTCATTCATTATTCACAATAATATCTAAGGAACTGAAGGTGAAATATTTGGTCACATACTTTATTGGTGGCACTCATCCTGATTGTATAGATCTTTGGTGCTGTCGGTGGGACAATGGGTGTGAAGCATCCATGTTTTCACAGACATGGATATAAACTGTAAGAGAAACTTGACTGGTGTGCGGAGGCATACAACCGCAGGGCGGTAATTCTAGGTTAGTTCTATATTCATATGTAAGGTAATAGAAAATGACTTTTAAAAAATACATTTTAAAAAATGACTTTTTAACTCCCACACACACTGAATTTGAAGTCTCAAACTACGATAGACTTATTCGACACCCGATACTTCGATACTTGTACTTCTGCTTTAATTTTGTGGCCTGTGCTCCAAAACTGTAGTACCAGTGCTCTGTGCAAATAAAGTTAACGTACAGCCCTGTAGTAATTGAATGATCAAAAGACTGCATTTACACTGAATACAAATGTTAACTCAACACTTTTGTTTTTGCTCCCATTTTTCACAAGTTGGAATAAAAGATCTTAGCCGGTTTCTATGCACACTATTCAAAATTGAATTAAAAACAAAAGTGTTGCATTCATATTTATGTTCAGTTTTTGAGGTGAAACAGACTGAGGTGAGAGTTATATTTTCTTCATCAGAGTTGGTTTTACTAATTCAATGCTGCGGTGTGTGTTGGTAAGTTGGTCAGTTGGTCTTGTTTGTTTATGTCACTGCTAATTGCTAATATTGTTAGTGTTTGTCTCCGGGTGATGACATAGAAAGTATTCAAAATATACTTCGCGATCGACTCGCACATTAAAGCATGCTTGCAACCGCGCCCCTTTGTTAATATGAATTACAAGTTAACTTAAGGTTTTGCCATGCTGTAGACTGTCCAGGTGCTGTACTGCTTACAGTTGAGTTCCGCCTCTTTTGTTCGTTCAACATCACATTGTTAACTAATATTTAGATAATCGACCATTGACATTTGATGTTAATTTGTCTATGTTTGCATTGTGATGGATTTAAGAAGCCATTATTTCCCTCACCCCTATTTCGAACCCTACATCAGATCTCCCCGGTATAAAATCAACATAGCCCTAAACAGGATAGGGAGCAAAAGATGCCCAGATAACCTCTAAACATCTTGCCTTACTGCCAGTCAGGTTCCAGCCACCTATCAGTCAACTCCCAGCCTCTGGGAGAGAACATGAGGCTTAAGTTTGGATCCTTCGGAGAATTGTATTTTGAATTGGTTACTTAGCTGTATTGTTGCCTTGAACTTTGAGGGTGAAAAATGCGAATAAAGAATGAGTGGTCTTTAAATATGCTTGCAACTAGCGAACTAGATTCTACACAGGTTAATTGTAGAGTTAGGCTAGAGAGCTAGTCTCATTGAGTTTGTCAATATGCATGGGCAGTTACTTCAGACACCACTCATGGGATTAAATTGTAACCATATAACACCAATGTTATCAATTCAGTGGTGAAAGTTTTAATCTAGTCTAGTCGACCAAGCAGAGATATAGGCACAGTGGTCTGAGGAACAGCCCTCACACACACAGCTGCGGCGTGTGTGATGAGCCGGGCTGCTGTGAGTGTGTGTGTGTGTGTCTGCTGCTCCGCCGGAGAGCTGTTTGAAGTATTGTGACAACCTGTATTTTTCCATCAGGTTGTATCTCCGTATGGAACTCCAACAGTCACACCCGCATACTCACCAATTTGTCCCGCCACCTTTCTTTTTTTTTTTTTTTTGTCTGCATTTATTCTCATCGTATAACACCACAAAAGGGTTGTCAACTTTTTATGAGATTGATGCATATTTTAGTCTTGCAACAAAATATATTGATACTATGTGCGTGTGTTGTGACCATCACCGCCCCCCCTGGAAGCTAAGCTGTCATTCTTTATTGGATTGTCCTAATATGTGCCAGAGGGGGCAGTGCTGCACCACAGTGAATAGGGGGGGGGAACAAATGCCAGGCAGGGTGAGATAAGACAAACCGGGGAGGGGCAAGATAAGCAGTGCTATTAGGATGCAAGAACTCAACAACCAATATCCCATCTAAAACCACAAACAAAGAATCAGAATTGAAGACCAGAATTGTGGGAGTCCTGATAGTAAAGAGTCAGAGGGCATGAGTGAGGGAGGAATGCACAAAGGGCGTGATTTAAGTGATAAGTCGGAAAAGTGACTCAGCGCATTCTGGCGGGTTCCCACATCATTCAACAGTGGGACTCGACAGGAGCTGGCAAGCCCTGAACGAACATGCATGTGCGATGGACACCGAAGCCCAGAGCAGCCACAATGACCCAGCAAGGCCAGGCTGGCCAAGCGCCCCACCCCGGGATGCGGGCGCCCCAGGAGGCATCCCCCAGAGAGCCACAAGGGCCACGGAAAGACACACAGACCCAGAGGCCAAGAGGGGGCAGCGACCGAGGCCCCCCACCGCCTGGGAGGCCAGACGCAGCCCCCCCCCACAAGGAGGGGAGCCGGCCCAGCTCCAAAGAGGCCGCCACCGGGAGCCAGACAGAGAGAGTCCTAACGAAAGCCCAGGGAACTGTTGGAGATGTCTGTTCTTTTTCCTCTTGTTTAAAACAGTAACAAATCAGCATTAAGACAAACTCCGCATGTTCGTTTGATGAAGAAATAACAGGAGAGTAGATGGTCTCAGTTAACTCCTATTTATTCCAAAAATCAAAAAGATTACGAGATACAGAGCTCTGGGTCCGGTCCTCTTGCCCTAACCAACAACAACAGCGAGTCAGGGCATGAAGTCTGACAACCTGTCTCTCCCTGACCCAGTCTTTTAAGCGTTACAGTTCAATTAAATGTGCGCGCAATAGCAGACTTCCTGCTGCGGTTAGACTTCCTCTGCTATGTTTCCACTTCACCTTACACCTACATCTGCAAAACAGAGTCAGACAGAGAGATGCCTGCCACATAGTGTGACTTCAGCAGGTTAATTATCATAGATCATACATAACAATGTTATTCTTAGCATATTTTCAATACAGTAATTTCCAATCTACTTTTCACATACAGTAAATTTCCAGTCTACAATAACCTCATATCTTCTGCTTTTCATCTGCTTAGAAGATAGGTACAGTGATCAATATATAACCTTTTTATAATAATCCAACAGAACGAAGGTGAACGGAGTGCAGTGCCGCCAGCAGAAAGGCGCCACCCAGGGGAGCGCAGCCACCTTTCAAATCCTGTGTGTATATCCCTCATTCACCCCAGCAGACAGAGAGAGCAGTAGGAGAGTAAACGCGGGATACGTTGCATGCGCGATTCGCCCGCTGCTCAGTCGCTCAGTCTTGTCCCATTAAGTTTCAATATCGCGCTGTGAGCGTGCTTTAAGCCGTCAATCTGTTCCTTGTTTCGCCCGCCATCGGCGATAGCCTTCCTCCAATTAACCTCCACTCCAAAATAAAGTTAACATACTCTGGATCACCTGCCATTCACAGCCTGTCATAACTTCAGTCACCATCCACACACCAGCAGCCTGCAGCAACAAAACCTGGACTGGATCACCCCGACTGACTGGACTGGACTGACTTTGACTGACCGTATACTAACACAATTACCAGACTGTGAGTAAACTCACAGACATATAAAGAGTAGACACCGCATCGACCGCTACTGCCTATTGGCACTGACGAACCGTAGGGCCGCCATCATGGACCGGTCATCCGCTCCACTCAGTGGTTGGGGCAATGAAGTGTCAGCGCATTTAATCCATCGTAACTTTCTGAATACTAAACTGATTTTCACGCGTTCTTTTTGCTGCAAACGTCATACATGTAGCTATGATACAGGACTAATGGTTCGGCGTATTTTAACATTCATAGTGGGATTAACAGTAATAGAATATTCAGATATAGCCTAGACTGTAGACAGGTATTTTGCAAACATTATAAACATACACATTATACACATATATACACACACACACTAATATATGATAGAGAAGCAGATAGTGGCAGTAAAGTCAACTATTTTAATAATTTGAAGAGACAATATATGATTAGGCTATATATAAATATTTACATATATAAACAATTTTGAATACATTATATTTCTATATAAAACATAACAATAGATAGAAGTTGTATATCAGAGAAAATGAAAATATATATAAATCATATATACAGTATCAATGTCATTCATATATACATATATAATAAGTTATATACCAGATATAGTTATATATCAGAGAAAATGATAATATATATAAATCATATATAGAGTATCAATATCATTCCTATATATAATAGTTACATAGAGAAAATGATAATATATATATAAATCCTCTATGGAGTATCAATATAATCACTATATCAGAAAATTATAATGTATATAAATCATATATAGAGTATAATTCATATATATATATAAAGTTATATATCAGAATAGAGTATCAATATACTTCATATCAGAGAGAGAGAGAGTTCCAAGGCTGTACAAAGCAGATAGAGAATAAAATGTAAAGTAAAAGTAAATTCTCAAGTTAACACAAGAACATGACATCCCCGTCCCAAACCATATTTACACATGTACAAACTTGCTCATGAAAGTTTTACAGTTAAAACCCCTGAAAGAGGACTGTTTTGCAGAGCTTCTTTCTCGTGCTCCCTTTCTGCAGGTCAAGAGAGGTGACTTTGGCAATGTGTTGCAGCCTTATCTTGAGAAACACAGACACAACCAATGACAACAAGTTGGAATGATGGTTGTCGATACCACACTGTGTTGCCTCTATGTGTTCCCCAAGCAGAAAAACATCCTCCGTTCCAATCTCCTCCCGTACGATGTGTGTGACTGTTGACACCTTTGGAGCTTGCTTTGTTGAAGCTTGGCGAATCACCCTCTCTGCAGCTCTCAGCACCTTATTATTATAATAATAATAATAATAATAATAATAATAATAATAATATTAAGAAGAAGAAGAATACATTGTATTTATATAGCGCTCTTCACAGTGCTAAAAGACACTTTACAGAACAAAGCAACTTTAATATACAAAGATAAAAAAAAAAACAAGGTTACAAAATCAAACCCTCACTGTGCCTTGTGATGGAATCACTAGGCCGCCGTTGTTTTTCAGGGCCAGAAGGTGGTAGCTCTCGTCAAATGATGATGGTACAGCATCTCTGACCAAGCTTGCACGGCACACATCACAGGACAGCTTTCGTAGAATCTGCCGGACTACAAATCCTGCTATGTAGACCAGAGCATTTTCCACCAGACCACCAAACTGAGTGGGAAGATAACTGTGGTCACACACAACGGCCGAAATGTTGGCGAATGGAGATGGGTGCTCTTCCACAGTTTCAACAGAGGACATCTCTACTGCAGACAGGGACACAGTGTCATCTTGGGCTGCCACATTGCCAGTCTCACTAGTTGAGACACCACACCGAACCATCAGACAGCGGAAGATGGCCTGGAACTGGCGTGCAGATGGATTGTTATTCCAGCCACCTTGTATGGAAAACAGGCACACAATACATAATTACTCCCAAGACATAACATATAAAGTTATTAATTAAGTATATTTTCAGAATTTATTGTAATTAAAATAACATCAACCCTACCTGACGCTCTGATTGAATTAAATAGGAGCTCCAAGTGATCCTGGCTGAACCTGTAGGTGAGCACATACCGCTGAACTTGGAGCAGTTCAGGAATCATCAGCATCAGTGTGTCAAGATTGATGACAAATCCGATGACAGACAAGTACCTGCAAAAGAAAAAGGTTTTATTACTCTGATCATGGCGAAACAAGACACCCCAAGAAAGCACCATGTAATTTTGTTCACTAAATTTTGAACACTGTAATTGCAGAACTGGGAGAACTTGAGAACAAGTACACATGCAATACCTACCATTTTGACACCTACATGTACTTGATGTTCTGTAATACATACCATTTGGAAACATCTAGGACCTGAAACACACTGGATACAAGATCATTCCAACAGGAACAAAACTGCATATTGAAAAACATTTTAACAAGAGATCATCATATCAACATACACTGAACAAAAATATAAAGGCAACACTTTTGTTTTTGCTCCCATTTTTCATGAGCTGAATTTTTTTTATATAGACAAAAGACCATTTCTCTCAAATATTGTTCACAAATCTGTCTAAATCTGTGTTAGCGAGCACTCCTCCTTTGTCGAGATAATCCATCCCACCTCACAGGTGTGGCATATCAAGATGCTGATTAGACAGCATGATTATTGCACAGGTGTGCCTTAGGCTGGCCACAATAAAAGGCTACTCTGAAATGTGCAGATTTTCTTTATTGGGGAGGTCTGGGGCGGTCAGAAAACCAGTCAGTATCTGGTGTGACCACCATTTGTCTCGCGCAGTGCAACGCATCTCCTTCGCATAGAGTTGATCAGGTTGTGGCCTGTGGAATGTTGATCACTGCTCAAACAAGTACAAACAGCAAAATGTGATCATTACGTCCAGCCATAACTGTGCAAATGATCAGACAACAATATTTAGATATAACTTTTAGCAGCAGAGTCATAACTTGTACAAATAGGTCTACAACGATCATCATTTACCTGCAACATATTACATGCCAACTTGAGCATGTGGCAAGCATCCGTCATTACAAATACTTTCTCGCCAGTCACCAGATGCAGGAAACTGGTTTGAAGCGGCTCTCGTGGGTCTCCCTTCAGCTCACACCCAAGTTGGTTGCACATGCTGACATTGGAGGCATGCCCATCCATAGTTACACATACCACCCGAATGCCCCATGCATGCAGCTCCTCCAAAGCATGACTGAGAAGGACCCTTTGTGTGTCTGGAGACAGAGACTTAGTCAGGTAGTATGCAATGGGAGCCTTCCAATGTCCTTGTAGGCCAACCACCAAGAGCCTCAGTAGCAACATCAGTCTCACTGCTTCCATCACCCATGTCCATAAATCCAGACATTGACTGGGTATTTGGATTATATTGCACATGTTTTCTGATGGCCATGGCATCCAACATGAGTGCAACACATCCATATTTAGCCTGGTCTTCCTGGCATCTTCTCTCCAGCATATCCAGCATCATCTTGTTCAGGCCAGGCTTGTCATCCATTGAATGCAGCCATCTGTAGAAAAAAATTGAGAACTAGCTATTTAACGTGTTTGCATCAGTACTATCCAAAAATTCAATTGGACAACATTAAGACTACCTTTGTAATGTATGTGGATGTGGGAGGGGAAAATGTTGAGTCTCTCTGAGGTACTTGTATGCCTTTGGACCATGTAGATGAAGTGTGAGCGCAAACTCCCTGTAGTCCTTTGTATACTCATGGCCCTGCTTTGCCATGAAGTCTATCTGAAGATCTGAAATTTTATGAGCAAAAATGAACAAGTCCCCTTCAGATAACAAGTAAGGAGTTCAATAAAGAGTGTAAGAATAACATGTACATGAATTTCAAAGTGCTAATTTCGTTTTACCTCAGTAGAATTCAAGCCTCTCTTTGAGCTCTTCATTAATGAGGTTCTTTTCCCTCAAATCCCCCAAAAGACTCTTTACTGTCGTCTTTGCCCTCTTTTCTCTGGCCATTTCTCTAGGGCTTCATTGAGTCTAGTCTTTAGAGCGGTAGGAGAGGCAGGCAAAGCACAGCCATGATCCTAGAGAGAAGGATGAACATGGTTTGAGTGATGTTTCACTTAACACACATCACTTTGACACCACTAGTGTATGGCCCACATTCTTTCTTATAGTCATCACCTGTCAAAGCCACTGCCAGCACTGTGTGTGTGTGTGTGTGTGTGTGTGTGTGTGTGTGTGTGTGTGTGTGTGTGTGTGTGTGTGTGCCAGGAATGCATTTTCAACATTGCGTGTGAATGGGTTTATTTGTGAGTGTGTTTAATATGAGTGTCAGCAAACAAGTGAGATTTTAATATGTCCAGAACCATTATGATATGATGTTTACAGTAGAAATACTCACATCATTAGGCTGAGGTTGTGGGTGTGAGATTCCAGTTTCTGGATCATCCTGAGAGGCCACAGACAGGCTCTCTTCAGCTCTTCTGGAGGTAGATGTGGTCCTGCCCTTTTCCAGCTGAAATGAAGAGGCATAATACTTGAAAAGAATATACAGGGGTAAGGATCTCACCTTGCCCTGTGATTGATGATAGAATATTTGAATATTTACATTTATGAATGCTAATAGCCTTATGAAGATACACCTACTCTTTGGAGGTGAACTGGGAAGCTGAAGATGGAATAACACCATCTCTGAGTCAGACAATCTGACCTGTCCTATCAAAATCGCCCTGCTTAAAATGCTCACAGCAAAGCACTGAGGAATCACTTGCAGTGAATCCTTTCTTCCTCAAAGCCACTTCCCACTTCTTCCTTGCATGTTTGTCTTTGGGAAACCTTCAAAATGAAAACGGGAGATTTGGGAGAGTCTACACAAAAACATTTTACAAAGGAGGTCAAGCTTATTTTCTTCCTTCAAATTTCTTACAAACTTTCTTCAACAAAACTCCTATTTTGATGCATATCTGTTGATGATGAACCAAAGCTGCTAAAATTGTGAATAAGCTTGTTTGCAAACTATTCTACAGTCAGATGTTCAGTTGTCTGTATTGTCAAGTAAGTGGGGCGGGTATGAGATATGAGAGGTAGCTTACTGTTGGTGAATTACATGTGAATAATACAGTCTGTGCCACCTGTGTAAAATTCGCTGATCAATGTTATACCAGTAATATTTATATAGCATTCTTGTCTCATAAAGTCTCAGTTCATAGCCGGGTGAACACCGGCACTAAACATAGCCTAGCTAGCTGGCTATGATTTTGCTGGTGGGCTTAAATACAGTACAGTAACAGTTGGTCCGACGGTCCGCCGATTTGAACAGAAATATGCTGCACAGTGCTCTGGCATCTTGTTCCTTCTGCTGCTCAACTAGGAGTACGATGACCGGTCCAAGATGGCAGCCGCATTTCTTGCGCTCCAGCAACCAATGCGGCATCTACTCTTTATATGTCTATGAGTAAACTGGACTTTTTTGCTTTTTGTTTGAGCACTGAGAATGGAAGAGAGATAGACTGAAATCCCGGTGTGGAGTTTTGAGTTGGACCACCTTGTTTTTTCTTATTGTATTGGATTGTGTGTGTGGGGGGTATTGTGTCTTAATTTTCCATTGCACTATAATATACATCTCCTTGGTATTGCAAGTGTTGTGTGGTGTTGGGTTATTGTTGTGTGTCACTCAATGTAGGATGTATTTTCTTAATAAGGTACATCCTTTGTGAGGTTTTGGGTTTAAAACAAACAACTAAAAGACGAACCCAAAAAACAATACAACTACCTAAAACTTGACTGACAATCTTACACGCCAGGAAAGAGACGTGGCTGGCACCCCAGAGAAAAAAAACAAGACGAATCTAAACTGAACAAAATTAAAACAAATAAAATAAAATAAAACATATGCCTCAGACCGTCACAGTATGATGGGAGAAAATAGTCTATGTGTGGTGATATTTGAGTTAAGGTTGATAATGCGCCGAAAATAGAGTTTTTGTTATTTTTTTCTAAAATTGACACTTGTGTACCCCTCATTGTTATCATTGTGACATTTCTATCATGCAAATAGAGGGAGAAAAAACACTATCGGCCCCAAATATCGACTCAAAAAAATCGCCAGCACATATCGGTCATTTCACACATTGTCGCCATTATTGTTTACATTCCACCGCAGGCAGCAACGGCAGTAGCGTATGACGTCACCCATGAAACTGTTGCTAGGATTCAGACCCAGCATCCTAGTGCATTCATAGCAATAACGGGGGATTTTAACAGCACCACTCTCTCCTCCCATCTCTCTGGGTTTGTTCAGTATGTGGACTGTCCCACAAGGGAGAATAAGACACTGGATCTATTTTATGGAAATGCCAAGGACACCTACAGTGCCTCTGCCCTACCACCTCTTGGCAGATCAGATCATAATCTGGTCTCTCGTCAGCCCACATACAAACCCTGTGTATTAAAGTTGCCTGTTACCACCCGCTCAGTCAGAAAGTGGTCCCCGGAGACCAGTGAGACTCTCAGGGACTGTTTTGCATGTACAGACAGAACTGTACTACTGGAGCCACAGGACAACAACATGGACATGGACAGTAGGCTGGATAGTCTAACAAAATATATATTAACTTGTGTAGGAACACTGTGATGCCAGTATAGACTGTACGCTGCTTTCCCAATAATAAACCCTGGGTCAACAGTAATATCAAACAGCTCCTCAACCAGAAAAGGCTGGCGTTCAAGCAAGGGGTCAAGGAGAGGCTCAGGCAGGTTCAGCATGAGCTGAAGGGGAGACTTGGAACAAGCAAAGGTGGACTACAAAAGAAAGGTGGAAAGTAAGCTGTAGCAGAACAACATCAGAGAGGTGTGGAAGGGAATGAAGAACATCACAGGCTATTCAAAGAAGAACAGCCAGGTTATGGATGGTGATGTGGACAACGCCAACAACTTCAACCTGTTCTTAAACAGGTTTGATGGAGGGGGCAATATTCACCCTATCCCTGCATCCATCCCCCCCATCCACAGTGTCACCTGCTGCTGCTGCTCCTGCTCCACTATCACGGAAGTAGCCCTCCCCCACTACTGCAGCCACAGCTACAACATCTACCACCCACGGCCAAATACCACTGTCCTTTACAGCAGACTAGGTAAGGGCGGAGCTCAGGAGACTGCATACAGGGAAAGCTGCGGGCCCAGATGGAGTGTGTCCAAGGCTCCTGAAAGACAGTGCAGCCCAGCCAGCGGAGCCCCTTCATTGGATCTTCAACAGGAGTCCAACAGGTAAAGTCCCGGTGCAGTGGAAAACATCTTGTCTTGTACTGGTGCCTAAAATGGGGCGCCCTGGAGCGCCTGGTCCTCCGTTTCCTGAAGTCAGAGGTCACTGATGCTGTGGACCCCCTCCAGACTGGATCACCCACCTGGACATTTGAAATGGGCAAACCATACATTAAAACCAAGTCTAAAGTGTGCCCAAGCATGTGTGTGGGTTCAGTAACGTGTTGTACAAAGTTAAAAGCATCAAGTAGATCTAGGAACTGTTTTGCCAGCGGCTTAGAAATACAGCAGACATGCACGTTTACGTCGCCCACAATCAGAACTTTATCATAGTTCACCAGAACACCAGCCAAGAGACCAGAGAAGTCTTTTAAAAAGTCTTTGTTGTATTTAGGTGGATGGTAGATCAACGCACATAATATCAGGTCGGGCCGACCAAGCTCAACCAAGCTCAGCTCGAAAGAGGAGAACGAGAGAGGAGGTGCAGGCTTGCAACATGTGCCATTTCTAAATACAGTAGCTATTCCTCCTCCTATGCGACCTGTGGTCCTGGGAGAGTTAATAACTGTGCAATCCAGAGGTAACAGTTCTGTGAAGGCAGCAGACTCACCCAGGTTTATCGAAGTTTGAGTCAGGAAGAGAATATCCAAAGCGTCCTTGGTGAATAAGTCCTTCAGTGTAAAAGTTTTTCTCCTGACTAATCTCGCGTTTATTAAAACGCATTTTGTTGGAGCAGGGATATGAGCCACACGAGTCGTCCGGCTCAACGGCTGAAGGTTGCGGAGGCAAAAGAGGACACAGTCCGTGGAGCTCTTTGTTGGGGTCGAGAACAGGTACCAGCCAGGTACGGAGCGGGGGGGCCACCGAGAGAGGCGGAGATGACAAACTCCATAATCAGGTGAAAACGCGAGCCAGGCTTTAAACCTGACTAATCGGCCGTTGCGTGTCCCCTGGCGTCTGTGGTGTTTACGCCTGCGGGGAAGAGAATCACTGCACGCCACAGGTGAGCAGGGACATCCGCGCGCAGCAGGGGAGGAAGGTTTCATTGTTTACCCTGGCCAAATTCCACCAGACAGTCCACAGAGACATTGATTTTTTTAATAATTATAGTCATAGACCAGAAGAGAGTCAACAGTCCATGTGACAGACACCAGAAACAGGACAAACAACAGTAAAACAGACAGCTTCAGACGGCAAGCCAGCCACACTGGTGCCATCTTGTTGCCCAACCGAAGAGGCAGAGCCGCCTGTTCTTCCTGCGGACACTGAGGCCCTTTGATGTGTGTGTGGAGATATCGACCATGTTCTATCACACAGTGGTGGCCGGTGCACTTCTCTACACTGCAGTGTGTTGGGGAAGCAGCTTGACAGACAAAAACACCAAGCGTTTGGACAAGCTTGTTAAAAAAGCTGGCTCGGTGCTTGGCAGGAGACTGGACCCACTAAGACTTGTGGTGGAGAGGGGCACATTGAACAAACTGAAAGCTATAATGGACAATAGCAGACACCCTCTCCACAGCCTCCTGGAGCGACAGAGGATCAGCAGCAGCAGTCAGCTCATCTCACTGCATTGCAGAACAGAGCATTTCAGGAGATCCTTCACCCCCACGGCAGTAAGCCTGTTTAACACCTCCTGAATCCAGTCACACACAAATTTACACACATCATATTAGCCACAACTGGCTGGACTGTGAAATGGACAATTTTGTTGTAATTAACTTTTTTCTCTATTTGTGCACTTATTTTAATGTATTTTATTTTGTTTTTTGTCCTTTATGAGCTGCTGGACAGCTGAATTTCCCCTCGGGGATAAGTCAAGTTCTATTCTCTTCTATTCTATTCTAACTGTGTCTCTGGTGGCAGGTATGGCATACGAGAGTTTGTGGTCATCACCCCAGGAACCAACTGTGAGGCCATCATCAGCGAGTCCAAATGCAATCTGCTCCTCAGCTCTATCTCCATTGCTCTGACCAACAGTGGATGGTGAGTTACCTTCCTCAGGCATGGCGCTTTTCTCCAGAAATGTTTTGGCAGTCGAGTGTAGGGAAAGTAGCTGAACTGAGGTTGCTGTTGTGTTGTGTTTTCATTGACTAATGAGGGGCAGCATCTACACATCCCAACACAGTAAGTGTCTTGGTGCTGCGTAGCATTAGAAGAGCCAGTTGGTTGAGCGAAGCTGCTGGTGGATATGAGTGCTATCCCAGAGATAGGACTCATTGTTGTCTTCATAGCAATGCCCCCTCCTCTTTATCTTGTGCACACAGCCAGGTGCCCATGTTTGTGCAGATCCAGCAGAAGTGGAGGCGGGTGTACGCTGGAGAGTGCCAGGGCCCAGGGGTGCGTACTGACTTTGAGATGGTGCACCTCCGCAAGGTGCCCAGCCAGTACAACCACCTGTCTGGCCTTCTCGACATCTTCAAATCTAAGATAGTAAGTGTCATGGAATAGGACACGTTAACACATGCATGCACGCACACACGCAGACACACACAAAATTGCTTGGAGGTGTGTAGGACTTAGGGGGATGTATCGGCAGTGGAATAAAGCAAGTATGTTTTCTTTCATGAATTCAGAATTTTGTTTTCATTTCATTACTCATTAGAATGAGCCGGTTATATCTACATAGGGAGCAGATCCTCTGCTATTAAGATCGCCATGTTGCACCACTATGTTTCTATAGTAGCCCAGAATGGACAAACCAAACCATCACCCACTGTAGTTTGCAGTCCCTTTGCGACAAGCGTGTTGAAAAAATACAGACTTTTTTAACGTGAAATAGGTTTATTCAGTGTTTTTCCTGTTTAAATCACCTGGTCCATTCGTTTTGGAGAGGAAGAGACCTCTGTGGATTATTTTGCTGCTGATAAAAACCACCTGAATGTCTGGATCTTAAGTTTTCGGAGAAAACAGGTGCGCATGCATTATCAGGTGCTGGGCAGATGGACTGTCTCTGACATGCCAAACAGCATCAGAGAAACACTGATTTGTAATGTGTAACTGTTTTATTTAGTGTTTTTTTGTTGAAATCACTGGGTCTGTAGGAGAGGAAGAGACTTCTGTGAATAATACAGCACACATAACTTGAACATCAGAAATAAGGTGCCTTTATGGTAGCTCCAGATGACTATATTGGTTTTCACCTGTGTATAAAAATGGGGTCATAAGATGCAGTGGAAACACGCGTGCAAAAGTGACCTTCTAGTTTAGTTCCTGAGCATAGGTTCTTTGGTTCCAAAGTTTCTTAAACAGTATGGTCAGAAAGGGCTAAATCATCAATTGCCTTTTGTTTTCTTCCTCTCCTCAGGGTTGTACCCTGTCCCCTCTACCTCCAATCAACATTGCCATCCGTTTCACATACATTCTCCAGGACTGGCAGCAGCATTCGTGGCCACAGCAGCCTCCAGGTAGGCACACACAGAACAGAGGTGGATGTGTTTACACATTAATAACACATCTGGGGGAATCCAAATGAAGTGGGCAATTTTGATATTGTGGCAGGCAGCCACAAATAAATGAATGTGTGGGAAATCCTGCTTGATATCAAAATACAATACAAATACAATACAATATTGTGACCAGTGTCCATTTTTACAGCTATTTTAGATTTAGTGTTAGTCTTGAGACAAAAACGCTTATTAGTTTTAGTCACATATTCTCATTTTTATCCTTCAGTAGTTTTACTTGACAAAAATGCATGTCTTTCTAGTCAACTTTTAGTCATCATGTTTTTAAATGTTTTTTTTTTTTCTTTAAACGAATCCCGTGAGACTAATTCATGTGTCAGAAACTAGAATTAAGATGACAGGTTGTATAAAAATTTTATTCGGACAATTTTTTCTGCAATAACAAATAATTTATACACACTTACAGTCAGTTCCCCAGCAGTTTTTGACAGGGTTAAGGGGTGATTTATGAGCACACACTTATTGATCATCATTTGAAAAGCTCAACATCTCTCTATTTATGCTCTCAAAAACTTTGACACCACAAATGATTTATCTGAGACAACTAGGATTTGTACCCAGGTTCATTGTAAACTCTGACTTTGCCTGCTCCACTGCCGTTCAGCAGCTAACAACAGCACTAACTGCCAATAGTCACCGCTGCGACTAACAAACTCCACGAATCCATTCAGCAGCTCCATCAAAAGATAAGATAAGATAAGATATTCCTTTATTAGTCCCACAGTGGGGAAATTTCCAGTGTTACAGCAGCAAAGTGGATAGCGAAGGTGGGGAACACCAGTAAAGAGACAATAAATAGCTGCAATATAAACAATATATAAAAAGTATGAAAAATTTAAGGGAGGAACGTGGAGTATGAAAGACAGAAATAATACACAATATATACAGTCTTTCCAAATTTGCACTATGAGTAAAAGTGCATTATAGTGCGGTCTGTTTATAAGTCTTGGTGTGTGTGTGTGTGTGTGTGTGTGTGTGTGTGTGTGTGTGTGTGTGTGTGTGTGTGTGTGTGTGTGTGTGTTTGTGTGTTCTTGTACATGCTACATAGTGAGGACCAAAAACTGTATTTTAGCAACAAAGTGAGGACATTTTTGGAAAGTGAGGACATTTTGGTCGGTCCTCACTTTTTCATAGGCCTGTTTGAGAGTTAGGACTTGGTTTTAGGGTTCAGGTTAGAATTAGGTTTGGTTAGGGTTAGGTGTTAGGGTTGGGGTTTATGGGTTTTTGAATTAAAATCCGTTGCGCAGGCCCACTGGTCTGCAGGGAGGCGTAGTGTAGTGGTGTGGCAAGTGGCCTTTTGCATGGGAGATCCAGATTCGAGCCCCAGGTAGAGAACAATGTCTGAGCTGCTGCTGCACGGATCACGAAAAAAAAAAAAACTTTAAAAGGTAAAAATCTTTTAAAAAAGAATATATATACATACATACACACACACATTCCTTGTTTGTATTTTTTGTGTGTGTAAGTTTTTGATAGTAGCAAGAGATTTTTAATTTTTTGGGGGGTGATTAGTAAAGTTATTAAAATTAAGTGCTAGGGATAAAAGTGCTTAAAAACATGTAGATAAAAACAAACAAATACATGAATGAAACGACTAATAAAAGTAAAAAAGGGTTAGTAAGATCATAAATAATAGAAAGTAAAAATCCCTTGCTAAAATATATAAAAAAATATTAAAAAATATAAAATATGAAGTGTGAGGTGTGTTGGGGGAAAAAAAAAATGGGATGGGTTTGGGGGGGGGGGGGGGATACATAAAGGAAAAGGATATAAAGACTTGTCGTAGGGGGGGCTCGAACCTGGGTCTGCCGTGGGGAAGGCCAGGGCTCTAACCACTCCACTGTTGTGTTCCATGGGGCAGGAAGACATAAAATCAAGCGAAGAGGGAAAAAAATAAAAAATATATAAAAAAAATAAAATAAAATGAATAAATAAATTTTTGGGGGGGGTGATGATCCGTGCAGCCGGACCCACAGACTGGGGTCCAGTAGGGGGACGGTAGATACCCAGGAATGCTAGGCATCATTAAGGCCCCCCGGTGTCATGGTCCCCAGTCTGTGGATCCATATTTTTTTCAGCTCTTTTTCTTTGTTTGGTTGTCCAACGGTCATTGTTTTGGAGTCCAGAGATGATCAGGTCAGTGGTGGAGTGTAATTGGAAGTGTTGTATAAGGGGTGTACTGAGTTGTCCTTTCGTGATATTGTATAAATGTTGTGTTAGCCGTGTGTGAATAGAGTGTTGTGTTTCGCCTATATAATGTTTAGAACAGCGGGTGCAAGTAATAATATAGACAACGTTAGTGGTGGAGATGGAAAGGGAGTCCAGGATAGGGAAGGCCGTGTCAGTATGGGGATTGTAAATAAATTTTCTATTTTTATAGTGGTGGCTGTATGGTAATGGAACTGTAGGTCTATGATCGGAGAATTTGGATCTGACCAGAATTGAGTGTAAACTCTTATGTTTTCTGTAGGGGGTAATGATACGGTAGTTAGAAAAAGCAGGGTGTTGGAATTGCAATTGGGTACAGTTGAGTTTGATGATCCGGTGTAGGGCGGTGGTGCGGTGTGAAAAGGTGGAGACTAAAGTCACCAGTTGTGGTGGTGAAGCGGGATTATGTTGTGTAGAGTGTGTATGTGTATGTGGGCGTGAGCCGCCTACTAAGGAACTAGGATACTGGGTAGAGGGGGGTGGGGGGTTCGGACAGGGAAAAGCAGAGGAGTACGGGTCGGGGCAAGGAGAGGAAACTGTGGAATAGTTGGGGTTGGAGGGGAGAGTGGAAACCCCGTTGTGTTTAGGTAGGGAGTTTGGTGGGTTAGGGTCAGAGGTAAAGGGTCCAGGATAGGGATTTTGGGTAGGAAGTGGTAGGGGACTCTGGTTGGGATAGGGGGGCGGGGGGGTTCGGGGGAAATTCGGGTTGGAGGGGAGAGAGGGTACCAAGTTGTGTTTAGAAAAGGGGTTGAGTGGGTGAGTTTCAGAGGTGGGGAGTAGGGGGTTAGGATTTTGGGTAAAAGGGGGTAAGGGATTAGAGTTAGGGTAAGGGGAGAAGTTGGAGTTGGTAAGGGAAGTGGGAACAAGGTTGGGTGTAGAGAGGGGGTTAGATAGGTTAGGATCAGCGGTAGGGGTCCAGGGTTGGGGAGGGGAATGAGGGTGGGACTGGGTTTGGGAAGGGGGGCGGGGGCTGGGTCGGGATTGGGGGAAGAAGAGGGAGGATATGGACCCTGGCTCGGGTAAGTGAGTTTTGGGTCAGAGGTAAGTGGTAAGGGGCTGGGATGTTGGGTCGGGGGAAGTAGGGGATTGGTGTTCGAAGAAGGGGAGGGGCGAAGGTTGGGGTGGGGGAAGGGATAGGAGGAATAGTTGGAGTTGAGAAGGGGAGTAAAAAGATGATTAGGTTTAGGAAGGGGGTTGGATAGGTTAGGGTCAGGGGTGGAGGGCCTGGGGTAGGGAAGGGGAATGGGGAGGGAGATGGGTTCGGGAAAAGGGGCTGGGTCTGGGCTGGGGGAAGAAGAAAAATGATACAGACCGTGGTTCGGGTCAATAAGGTTAAAGTCAGAGGTGGATGGTGGGGGGTTGGGATGTTGGGTAGAGGGAAGCTAAGGAGTTGAAATTCAAAGAAGGGGAGGGACAAGGGTTGGTGTAGGGAGAAGGATAGGAGGGATAGTTGGTGTTGGGAAGGGAAATGGGAAAATGGTTAGGTTTAGGAGGGGAGTTGGGTGGGTTAGGGTCGGGGGTGGAGGGTCTGGGGTTGGTGTTTAGGATAGGAAGTTGCAGGGGGTTGTGATTTGGAAGGGGAGCGGCAACCGGGTGGGGTATAGGAAGGGGTTTGGTTAGGTCAGGATTTGAGGTGGGGGATGAAGGGTTCGGATTAGCGATAGGGAGTGGTAAGGGGTTGTGGTTGGAGTGAGAAGGGGAGGGGATTGGGGGGTGGTTGGGGTTAGGAAGAGGGAAAGGGGTAGGTTTTGGTTTGGGAAGGGGGGCGGTGGGTAGTGTGTCGGGGTTGGTGGAAGAGGACAAGGGATACAGACCAGGGGTCGGATCGGGGATGGGAGGGGTAATAGTAGGCGGCTCCGGTCTGTGGACCTGGGGTGGGGGGGAGGGGGGGCCCGGGGGAGAGCGAGTGGGAGCGAGTGAGGCCAATGTATTTGATTTAATGGAACAGAGAAATCTTTTTGAATACTCTCTAGTTCTAAGGCTGTGGAACAGAATGCTGGTGGCTGAATTGAAGTCTTGAATGTTGCTGCAAATACGGAAAAAGCGGATAAGTTGAGATTTGATGATGCCCTTAAATGTATGTTTCGGATGATAACTGGACTTATGTAGTAATGTGTGTGTATCTGTAGGTTTGAAGTAAACTTTGGTCTGTAATATTTTGTGAGTGGTACTAGATGGCTTGAAGAAAACTGTGGTGTCCAAAAAGTTGATGTGTGTTGGGTTTATTGTGTATTTAACTTTAATGGAGGGATGATGATTATTGAGGATGTCAATGAATTGTGGAAAGGTAGAGGGATCATGAGGCCAAATGCCAAAGATGTCATCCAGAAATCTCAGATATACTGTGGGTTTTAGGGGGCATTTTTGGAGGGCTTCCCGCTCCCACTCGCTCATATAAAGGTTCGCATAGGAGGGTGCGAGTCTTTGATCCATGGCTGTCCCGTTGACCTGAAGGTAGAATTGGTTGTTCAATAAAAAGTCGTTATTGTTTAGGCACAGTTCTGTTAGTTGTAGCAGTGCTTGGTCCGGTCTATTGGGTTCTGGGTGGTTTTGGAAAATATTGCTGAGTATTTGAAGGCCTAATTGGGTGTTAATGTTTGTATAGACACTATCTATGTCTATTGTAAACAGATGTGCTGAATGGGGGACAGCCATGGGTCTAATGATGTCGAGGAAGTGGTAGGTATCTTTAATGTAGCTGGGGTGGTTGATGGAGAGAGGGCCTAGGAAGTGATCTATGTATTGCGAGATGTGATAGGTGGCACTGTTACAATCTGAGACTATGGGTCTTCCAGGGGGAACTTCAAAAGGAATAGTGCAGGTTTGTGGGTCTTTGTGGATTTTTGGTAACAAATAAAAGTACCGTGGTCGTGGATTGTCTGGGCCAAAGAGAAAGTCCTTTTGTTTTGCTGTAATATATTTCTGGTTGTAAAGTGTCTGGATGATATTGCGGAGTTTAATCTGAGTGTGGGACTGAATGGAGTTTTCAAGTGGTTTGTAATATGTTTGATTACTGAGTTGTCTGTTGGCCTCTGTAAGGTATTGGTGACGATCCATGATAACAATTTTGGAGCCTTTATCGGCAGGTTTAATGATGATGTTGGGATTGTGGGTGAGTTCAATGAGGGCCCTACGCTCGGCCCCGGACAGGTTATCAGGGGTGTCTGCCAGGGTTCGATAACGTTGTAGGGCCCGTATATTGGTGAGGATGGTTGTGCGAGTCAGATGGTGAAGTCCGTTATTGTCAGGTTCCCAGTGTGATGGGTGAGTATATGGAGTGGGCTGGTGGTTTGTACTGAATTGAAAATGGTCAATAAGTTTCAGTCTTCTGTGGAAGTTATGTAGGTCCCTTTGAAGTTCCCCCTGGTCTATTTTGGTGGGGCGTGGAATAAAGGATAGGCCCTTCTCCAAAAGGGATATTTGTGGGGCAGATGGGGTGAAAAGAGTGGATAGATTCAGGATATTTGAAGGGGAGTCCCACCCCAGGTCCGCCTGAATACAATCTCTGGCCACAACAACAGCAGCAGGAGGGGCCCAGAGTCTGGAGAACGGGGGTGGGCGGATGAACTGAACCTGTTTTTCAACAGGTTTGATTCTGCTCCCTCTCCTTCCCCCACCCACCAGAGCTCAGACCCAAGGCCCTCTCACCCTCCCTGGCACCCCCCCCCCCCTTAGGACATCAGCTACACCCTCCCCTCACCTTTTAACCCCCGTCCGCTTCACACCTCCTTCATCCACCCATCATCCTCTCAGTCACCCCCCATCCCCCGCTGCAGCCTCTCCATAACAGCTGACCAGGTGAGGAGGGAGTTCATGAAGATCAAGGCGAGAAAGGTTCTGCACATCTTCAACCTCAGCCTTGGTCTGGAGAAGGTTCCTGTCCTGCGGAAGACTTCCTGCGTGGTTCCTGTACCAAGGACTGCACACCCCAGGGAGCCCAACCACTTCAGACCTGTAGCCCTGACCTCCCACCTGATGAAGACCATGGAGAGGATCATACTCAACCACCTCCGACCCCTGGTGAGAACAGGACTGGACCCCCTGCAGTTTGCATATCAGGCAGGCATTGGGGTGGATGACGCTGTCATCTACCTGCTCCACCGAACACTGGCTCACCTGGAGAACACTGGAAGTGCTGTGAGAGTCATGTTTTTTGACTTCTCCAGCGCTTTCAATACAATATAGCCATCTCTGCTCAGGGGGAAGCTGGAAGGAGCTGGAGTCGACCGTCACCTGGCTGCATGGACCATAGACTACCTCACCAGCAGACCACAGTATGTGATGCTTGGTGACTGTGTGTCTGATGTGGTAGTTTGCAGCACGGGGGCTCCACAGGGGACAGTCCTTGCCCCCTTTCTCTTCACCCTGTACACATCGGACTTCAGATACAACACGGACAGCTGCCACCTCCAGAAGTTCTCTGATGATACAGCCATTGTTGGATGTGTGTCAGAGGGGAATGATCTGGAGTACAGGGGGGTCATCACAGACTTTGTCGACTGGTGTGAGATCAACCACCTTCACATCAATACCAGCAAGACAAAGGAGTTAGTGATTGACTTCCACAGGAAAGCACCCCATCCAATTCCAGTGAACATCCAGGGTTTGGACATTGAGGTCGTGGAGGAGTACAAATACCTGGGTGTTCACCTCAACAATAAACTGGACTGGTCCACAAACATCAATGTCCTGTACAAGAAGGGCCAAAGTCGTCTCCACCTGCTGAGGCGACTGAGGTCTTTTTGGAGTGTGCAGGACACTGCTAAGGACTTTCTATGACACTGTGGTAGCGTCTGCCATACTCTATGCAGTGGTCTGCTGGAGCTGTGGAAGTACGGAGAGGGACAGAAAAAGACTAAACAAGCTGGTCAGGAGGGCCAGCTCGGTCCTGGACTGTCCCCTGGAGACCATCGAGCAGGTGGGTGAGAGGAGGATATTGGCAAAGCTGATATCCATCATGGACAACACCTCTCACCCCCTGCATGAGACTCTGCGTGCACTGAGCAGCTCTTTCAGCGGCAGACTGCTGCACCCACAGTGCAAGAAGGAGCGCTACCGCAGGTCATTCATCCCATCCGCTGTCAGACTATTTAACAGCAACATATAATGTAATGTAGCACTGTCTTGCCTGCTGCATTACACCCCATACTCTGTGCAATCTACATACTCTGTGCAATATTGCAATACGGCATCCATTAATATATTGTATATTGTATATACACTGTAATTACTGTACATACATATTTTTTCTATTTTCTGTTTTTAATCGTATTTTATTTTTAGAATTACTCTGTCACTTTTAACTTCTGACTGTGCTCTTTACTCTGACTGTGCTCTTGAGCTGCTGTGACATGCAAATTTCCCCAGTGTGGGATCAATAAAGTTTATCTTATCTTATCTTATCCTATCTTAAAGCTCTGAGAAAAGTCCAGTATGTTCAGTATTTCCACCAATGTTCAGATTGATCTTAAAAGGAAACTCCCTGTTTTCACAGACCAATTTTGATTCAGAATGACAGCACACCACCTCAGGTGTCACTCACACAGTATCAGGGAAGTCTGATGTAGACTTTCAAAATTAAAGCTCTGAGAAAAGTCCAGTATTTTCAGTATTTCCACCAATGTTCAGATTGATATTAAAAGGAAACTCCCTGTTTTCACAGAACAATTATGGTTCAGAATGACAGAACACCACCTCAGAGTGTCACTCAGACAGTATCAGGGAAGTCTGATGTAGACTTTCAAAATTAAAGCCCTGAGAAAAGTCCAATATTTTCAGTATTTCCACCAATATTCAGATTGATATTAAAAGGAAACTCCCTGTTTTCACAGAGCAGTTTTGATTCAGAATGACAGCACCATCTGATATAGTTGGGCTCACCTCCACGCACAGCACTGGTTCTGGAACCAAACTCCTGGAGAGGGGCTGGACTCTCGCTTTTTCCGGAGTTGTCCAGGGTGAGAGGCGCCGGGCGGGTGTGGGGATACTCACAAGTCCCCGGCTGAGCGCTGCTGTGTTGGAGTTCTCCCCGGAGAACCAGAGGGTTGCCTCTATGCGACTGCGGGTCGCAGGGAGTAGGTCTCTGACTGTTGTTTGTGCTTATGCATCCAACGGCAGTACGGACTACCCGGCCTTCTTGGAGTCTCTTGGCGGTGTCCTGTAAGGGGTGCCGGCTGGGGACTCCATAGTTCTCCTGGGGGACTTCAACGCTCACGTGGGCAATGACGGAGAAACCTAGAGGGGAGTGATTGGGAGGAACGGCCTGCCTGATCTGAACCCGAATGGTGTTTTGTTATTGGACTTCTGTGCTAGTCACGGACTGGCCATAACAAACACCATGTTCGAGCACAGGGAGGTTCATAAGTGTACCTGATCAACTTTGTGGTTGTATCATCAGATCTGCGGCCGTGTGTCTTGGACACTCGGGTGAAGAGAGGAGCAGAGCTGTCAACTGATCACCACCTGGTGGTGAGTTGGATCAGATGGCGGGGGAGGCTGCCGGACAGACCTGGTAAACCCAAACGTGTAGTGAGGGTGAACTGGGAACGTCTGACTGAAGCCCCTGTCCGTAGGGTCTTCAACTCGCACCTCCGGAAGAATTTCTCGTGCATCCCGGGGGAGGTTGGGGACATGGAGTCGGAGTGGGCCATGTTCAAAGCCTCCATTGTGGAGGCGGCTGCTAGGAGCTGTGGTCAGAAGATCGTTGGTGCCTGTCGTGGCGGCAACCTGAGAACCCGCTGGTGGACACCGGCGGTGAAGGAGGCTGTCAGGCTGAAGAAGGAGGCCTTTCGGGTCTGGCTGGCCCGGGGGTCTCCTGAAGCAGTAGACAGGTACAGGTTGGCCAGTAGGGCTGCAGCTGTGGCGGTCGCTGAGGCAAAAACCCGGGTGTGGGAGGAGTTCGGGGAGGCTATGGAGAAGGACTTTCGGTCGGCCTCAAGGAAGTTCTGGCAGACCGTTAGACGTATCAGGAAAGGAAAGCAGGGCTTGTCTCAGGCTGTGTTCAGCAGAGACGGAGAACTGCTGACCCGAACTGGGAACATCGTTGAGCGGTGGAAGGAGCACTTTGAGGACCTCCTGAACCCGGCCATCACATCCATTGTGAACGAGGCAGAGCCTGAAGACTCAGGGGAATTCTCGCGCATATCCCTGGCAGAGGTCGCTGAGGTACTTAAAAAGCTCCTCAGCGGCAAGGCGCCGGGTGTGGATGAGATTCACCCAGAGATGCTGAAGGCTCTGGACATTGTTGGGCTGTCTTGGTTGACACGCCTTTTCAGTGTCGCGTGGAGGTCGGGTACGGTGCCTGTAGAGTGGCAGACCGGGGTGGTGGTCCCCATCTTCAAAAAAGGGGACCGGAGGGTGTGCTCCAATTATCGGGGTATCACACTGCTCAGCCTCCCGGGTAAAGTTTACTTAAGGGTGCTGGAAATGAGGCTCCGACCGATTGTCGAACCTTTGATTCAGGAGGAGCAATGCGGATTCCGTCCTGGCCGGGGAACAGTGGACCAGCTCTTTACCCTTGCGAGGCTGCTGGAGGGGTCGTGGGAGTTTGCCTATCCAGTCTACATGTGCTTTGTGGACTTGGAGAAGGCTTACGACCGCGTTCCTCGGGGGGTCTTGTGGGGGGTACTGCGGGAGTATGGGGTACCGGGCTCGCTGCTACAAGCCATCCGGTCCCTGTATGACCAAAGTGAGAGCTGTGTCCGCATACTTGGTGTAAAGTCCAGCACGTTTCCGGTGGGTGTGGGCCTCCGCCAAGGCTGTCCCTTGTCACCGATCCTGTTTGTGATTTTCATGGACAGGATCTCGAGGCGCAGTCTGGGGGAGGGAGGGGTCCGGTTTGGTGACCTCAGAATTGCATCTCTGCGTTTTGCAGATGATGTGGTTCTGTTGGCTTCATCACACTCTGACCTCCAGCACGCACTGGAGCGGTTTGCAGCCGAGTGTGAAGCGGTTGGGATGAGAGTCAGCACCTCCAAATCTGAGGCTCTGAGGTTCTCTGCCGGAAACAGGTGGATTGTCCCCTCCGGGTTGGGGGGAGAGTTACTGCCCCAAGCGAGGGAGTTCAAGTATCTTGGGGTCTTGTTCACGAGTGAGGGGAGAATGGAGCGTGAGATGGATCAGTGGTTTGGGGCAGCTTCTGCAGTGAGCTGAGCGGAAGGCGAAGCTCTCGATTTACTGGTCCATCTACGTCCCAACCCTCACCTATGGTCACGAGCTCTGGGTAGTGACCGAAAGAATGAGATCGCGGATACAAGCGGCCGAAATGAGTTTTCTCCGTGGGGTGGCTGGGCTCAGCCTTAGAGATAGGGTGAGGAGCTCGGACATCCGGAGGGAGCTCGGAGTAGAGTCGCTGCTCCTTCGCAGCGAAAGGGGTCAGTTGAGGTGGTTCGGGCATCTGATCAGGATGCCTCCTGGGCGCCTCCCACGGGAGGTGTTCCAGGCACGTCCCACTGGTAGGAGGCCCCGGGGCAGACCCAGAACACGCTGGAGGGATTACATATCTCATCTGGCCTGGAAAGCGTTGCTGGGGAGAGATGTCTGGGGTGCTTTGCTCGGCCTGCTGCCCCCGCGACCCGGTCCCAGATAAGCGGATGAAAATGGATGGATGGATGGATGACAGCACACCACCTCAGAGTGTCACCCAGACAATTCCAGGGAATCTGAGTATACTGAAAATATTGGACTTTTCTCAGGGCTTTAATTTTGAAAGTCTACATCAGACCTCCCTGGAATTGTCTTAGTGACACTCATTTTATCTAATGTTCTGCCTGTTATTCACCTGTTTGCATGGTGAATTGTAGTATCGGAGCTTGTTGATGATGGCTGAACTGGTTTGGTTTACTGAACTGATCAGGTGTTCTGAAACTGGAAAGTCAAAATTTTCTATCTCAGGGTTAGTAACCTCAGAATTCAGAGTTAGACACAGTTGTGTCCCTGATTTTATACAAACAGTGTGAAACTACCTTTCAGATACTTTAGGATGTGTTAATAAGGTCCTAATACTGCTAGTGTCATGAAGTTGATGTCACAAGATCACCCTGAGGACAATGGGTTTTAAATACTGAACATGTTCCTTCTCCTTTAAACCATATGCTATGAAAAAATTACTAAAAATACTTAAATAATTTAGTTTTACATGCTTACTGGTCAAAAAGAGGCAGAGCAACCAAACTGATCTGAATTAGTAAATGTGCCACGAGAGGTTTGCTGACGTATGATGAAAAACCCTTTGACTGTGGGACAGAAAGTTGCAGTGCTAAGTAAATCTCACAATGCTCAAATGTATGCTGCTGTGCAGATGAATGTAACACAATCAGGACAAGATCATTTGGATGTTCAAAATAAGAAACAAATATGTGTTCCTGTAGGGATTAACCTCACTGATGTGCTTTTATTTTCATCTTTAAAAAGCTTATTTTCAGACTATTAGTTAAATCACTTCTAACACCGCGTTCAATGCCAATTTGACATTTTATTGCTGAAACAAATGCAACGACTCTCCGCCTCTTAAGCCAACAAAGCAGTGTAAAACAAAGCCAGGCTTTCCAGTGTCTTTTCAGGAAAAAGGCCCTCCCCTGTAGTGAGTATTTTAGATGCATTATGAGGTCTTTGTAATGCATAACGCTTGACTCAAAAGGTCAGATATCTGCATATTCATTAGAAAGACGGTAAAACAAAGAACAGGAATGAAAGCATTTAAGAATACCTGAGCATGTCTGAAGACATAAATGAATATGTAATATCTGGGAGACACTTTTCTCCCTTTAGAGCCATTCAGGACTGCTCTCTTTTAGAATTCAAAGTACAGTCAATATTTTGGAAGTGACTACATAGTCTATACATTATACACATTTTCCACCAATGACACTGGCAGTGTGTGACCGTCAGTTTATGTGCACTAGGTATCAGTAGAGAATGATGACAGACATAGGTGCTGTCTCCTCCATCAGACGTTGATTGCAGTATTGCAGTAGTTCCTTCATATGTGTCATGGCCTGTTGGTTGCCTCCCCGAGTGGGTCTTGTCACATAAATATTCAGTGTTTGATGACAGATTGTTGTGCATGTTGTTTTTGCTTTCTGGCAGACTTTGACACACTCCTTGGAGGTGAGGTGGGAGGAGTGGAGTTTGGGAAGCTTCCATTTGGAGCCTGTGAGGAGCCAATCAGGTAAAGGTTTTGTAACTCAGATGACAGTACATTCTAAAAACCTGAAGTACACCACCAGCAAAATTGAACTTGCTTTGTTTTTACTGGCCTTTGATTACATTTCAGGTCTCCACAGTATATGTAATAAATGTGGCAACTTAATGGCATAAAAAGAGACATATTTGATGTTTTATGTCCTCTTGATGTCAGTGAGATCCTAGCTGGGTTTTGCCATGTGGGAGGGTGGCTGAGAGGTGGGGAGGCTGCTGTGGAATATGTAGTTTTTTATCTTGTTGTTTGTTTATGTTTATGCGGTTGGTCTAAAAAACATAAAAGAAATTCTTACGCAATGAATCTCTTTGCAAAACAAAACGAACAATTGTGTCTGTTTTTGGATGTTGTAGTGAGCTTCATCTTGCAACCACTTGGCCTCAGCTGACAGAAGGCATAGTTGTGGATAATGATGTCTACAGGTAAGACTGTCCTGGATTCTCTGTCTGACTCCCACTGTTAACACCCCCTTACATAGATTAATAGATACACAGGAAGTAAAGTCGGTTCTGGCCCGTCTTGTAAAGAGCTCCTTTGTCCCCTGCCCACTTTAGCCTGTTGTCTAAGTGCACTCTGAGGTACGTATATGACCCAGCTAACCATCCTTCTTTTGGATGATGAGAGAAGGCTCAGTCCCTCCACAACCAGCGTCTTCGTTTTGATAATGTTCAACTGCCAAGGGTTCAGTCTGTTCTTTCAGTCTAGGCTGAAACAACATCGTCCACACAGAACTTGATGTTTCCTGTGATGCTGTGTGTGAGCCCCACGATGTCTGCACCCCATGGCTCAGTCAGCATTTCCCAGTTCGTTGCCTCAAAACAGCCCCTCAACATCACGCATGCCTCTGACAGCCATCTCCTGACTGTCCAGGTGGTCGCAGGTTGTGGTGTGTCTTGTAGTTGTAAGGCTTGAATCTCCTCCTTTGCCCGTCACTTAAAAGTGTCCCAAACACCAGGAGCGCAAGAACTTATAGGAACGTTGCTGATTGCAATATGGTGGTTGAGTGATGGTCCAAAATCCTCTGTATCCCAACCCAGCTGGTCGAGGCAGACAGCTGCCAACCCAGAGCCTGCATCTGCTCAAGGTCTCTGCCACTGAAAAGCAAATTTTTCCCCACTACCACTGCCAAGTCCTTGCTCATTGTTGGGTCTTTGTAAATTAAATTTCAAGTGGTGGTGCTAGACCTGTGTCCTGTGTCAAGTGTCCTGACAAAACGTTTGTTTTGATTAGGCACTGTATAAATAAAATTGACTTGACTTGACTTGAATGAACACTGCAGCAGCTACAGTATATGATGATCAATCAACAATATAGCCATTAGCTCATGCACACTGTTTGTTCTAAACACTTTTTCATATGGACTTCATATCAATCAATCAATCAATCAATTTTATTTATAAAGCCCAATATCACAAATCACAATTTGCCTCAGAGGGCTTTACAGCATACAACATCCCTCTGTCCTTAGGACCCTCACAGCGGCTAAGGAAAAACTCCCCCAAAAAACCCCTTTAACGGGGAGAAAAAAAATGGTAGAAACCTCAGGAAGAGCAACTGAAGGAGGGATCCCTCTTCCAGGACGGACAGACGAGCAATAGATGTTGTACAGAACAGATCAATATAATGAATTAACAGTAATCCATATGACACAATGAGACATAAGGAGAAACAGATATTATATTAATAATATGATTATATATGTATGTGACAATAATGATATGTGTATAGTAGTCCAGGTATGACTAATAGTAACAGCAGCAGTGGGAGGCATCAGGCAGGACCATAGCAGCAGCACAACCACGACACACCATCCAGGCTCAGCTGCGATACGAGTTAACCTGCGAGACAATGGAGCACAAAGGCTCCGGAGAACAAGCCGAGTTAGTAACATGCAGTAGGCCCGGGTTAGAGAGATGCATTAACAGGACATGAATACTAGCAAGGGAGACAGAGAGAGTGAGTGAGAAGGAGAGAAGGGGCTCGGTGTATTATAGGAGGTCCCCCGGCAGACTAGGCCTATGTCAGCCTAACTAGGGGCTGGTCCAAGACAAGCCTGAGCCAGCCCTAACTATAAGCTTTATCAAAAAGGAAAGTCTTAAGTCTAGTCTTAAAAGTGGAGACGGTGTCTGCCTCCCGGACCGAAACAGGAAGCTGATTCCACAAAAGAGGAGCCTGATAGCTGAAGGCTCTGGCTCCTGTTCTACTTTTGGAGACTTCAGGGACCACAAGTAACCCTGCATTCTCAGAGCGCAGTGTTCTGGTGGGATAATAGGGCACTATGAGCTCTCTGAGATATGATGGAGCCTGATCATTTAGAGCTTTCTAAGTTAAGAGAAGGATTTTAAATTCAATTCTGGATTTTACAGGGAGCCAGTGCAGAGAAGCTAAAACAGGAGAAATATGATCTCGTTTCTTAGTTCCTGTCAGTACACGTGCCGCCGCGTTCTGGATTAGCTGGAGAGTTTTCAGGCACTTATTAGAGCTACCTGATAATAGAGAATTACAGTAATCCAGCCTCGAGGTAACAAACGCATGGACCAATTTTTCAGCATCATTTAGTGACAGGATAGGCCTAATTTTCGCAATATTACGCAGATGAAAAAATGCAGTCCGTGATGTTTGTTTTAAATGGGAGTTAAAAGACAAATCTTGATCAAATATTACGCCGAGGTTTCTTACGGTGATGCTAGAGCCCAGAGCAATGCCATCCAGAGAAACTATATCATCAGATAAAGAGTTTCTGAGCTGTTTGGGGCCAAGAACAATAACTTCAGTTTTGTCTGAGTTTAACATCAGGAAATTGGTGCTCATCCAGGATTTTATATCTTTAAGGCATTTCTGAAGTTTAGTTAATTGATCCGTTTCTTCTGGTTTTATCGATAAATACAACTGTGTATCATCCGCATAGCAATGGAAATTTACGGAGTGATTTCTAATGATGTTACCTAAGGGAAGCATATATAGCGTGAATAGAATTGGTCCGAGCACTGAACCTTGAGGTACTCCAAAACAAACTTTAGTACGTGAAAATGATTCATTATGAACGTGAGCAAACTGAAAACGATCGGATAAGTAAGATTTAAACCAGCTTAGTGCAGAACCTTTAAGGCCAATTGAATGTTCCAGTCTCTGTAGCAGAATTTGATGGTCAATTGTGTCAAATGCGGCACTAAGATCTAGTAAAACAAGTACAGAGACGAGTCCTTGGTCTGAAGCAATCAGAAGATCATTTGTAATTTTAACTAGTGCTGTCTTGGTACTATGATGGGCCCTAAATCCTGACTGAAATTCCTCAAATAAATTATTATCATGGAGAAAGTCACACAGCTGGTCTGCGACTTTCTCAAGGATCTTTGAGAGAAAGGGAAGGTTGGATATAGGTTTGTAATTGGCTAACAACTCTGGATCCAATGTGGGCTTTTTTAACAGAGGTTTAATTACAGCAACCTTAAAAGACTGTGGTACATAGCCCGTTAATAAAGATATATTGATCATGTCTAGTATGCAAGTGTTAACTAAAGGTAAGACTTCCTTAAGTAGCCTAGTTGGGATGGGGTCCAATAGACACGTTGATGACTTGGATGAAGAAATCATTGAGGTCAATTGTTGAATAGAAATCAGGGAGAAGCAATCTAAATATGTATCACGTCTTATAGCTGTGTTTGAAGGCAGATTAATACTGTTAGAGGGCAGGAGGTCATGAATTTTGTCTCTAATAGTTACGATTTTGTCATTAAAAAAGCTCATAAAATCATTACTGCTAAGGGCTAAAGGAATACAAGGCTCAATAGAGCTGTGACTCTCTGTCAGCCTGGCTACAATGCTGAAAAGAAACCTGGGGTTGTTCTTATTTTCTTCTATTAATGACGAGTAATAGTTTGCTCTGGCATTGCGGAGGGCTCTCCTATATGTTTTTAGACTATCTAACCAGATATCCAGATATCATTAACATGGAAATTATTGCAGTCACTTCTAACCAAAATGAAAGTCAAAAATAAACCCAAAATTAAGATGTTTTTGTTTTTTGTTCAAGACATTGTCCCCCCTCTGTGTATATGAACTAGTCAGAATGCCACTGTATTTCAGTCTCTGAAATAATATGGTTGCCTGTAAAAGGAATTTCTCTGTCCCCAATTTCAACTGTAAGGATTTCAACTAAACACATTTGCACTGTGGCTCTCTGAATGAGCAATCAAACAAGCATTAGTCAGTTCTGGTTAGAGCTTAATAAACATCACCATCAGTCACTCTAGATGCAAAATGTTGTTGTTTTCAGCTGGTAAGCTACAGTTATTAGCATAGGTTTGTTATGTCTCCGCACCAGCGATAGCTGTCATTGGAGGCATTATGTTTTCGGGTTGTCAGACTTGTCCATCCATAGGCACAGACATATCCATCCATCACATTCTTGTGAATGCAATATTCACAATGTTCACTTGGACTAAACAATGAATTGATTGGATTTGGGTGGTCAGAGGTCAAGGTCAGTGTGACCTAGCACCTGACTTATTCTCGTGAACACAGTAGAAGACCGTAAGACAATTAAATTTGACACAAACGTCAACTTGGACTTTAGACTAGGATGATAAGAATTTTGTAGTCAAAGGTCGTAGGTGAAGGTCAGTGTGACCTCACAAAATATCTTTTATAATAACATTTTCTATCCAAAAGGTCAGAGGTCAGCTTCACTGTGATATCATAATGTTCTGTATAAAACACTTTTCTGGCCATTATTTAACATCATATCTCAGGAACAGAGGGGAAAATATTTGGTCAGATACTGAATTGGTGACACTAATCTTGGGTACTGATTGTATAGATCTTCTGTGCTGTCTGGGGAACGATGGGTGTGAAGCATCCATATTTTCACAGACATGGATGTAAACTGTAGTAGAAGTAGCCAGGCAGTAATTCTAGTTTACTCTGTAGCATGGTGTCCCTGTCAGCTCGAACATGTACACTGGCCTGTCCACTCAAAGTGGTAGAAGATTTTGATGGGCATATCATATTCACTAATGTTAAAAGAAAAACCTAGATTTAGTCTGTCGGCCATAATCTGGACAGAAATTCGGACCAGCAGCATTCCTTGTGATTTATCTAAATATGTTCTGTCTCTTTGTGTGACCCGGCAGTGACCTGGACCCTCTCCAAGCTCCCCACTGGTCAGTCCGAGTGAGGACAGCTGAAAACCCTCAGTGTCTACTGGGTAAGATGAATCCATTGGTGTCCAGTAGGCCTTTTAAAATACAACTTCTGCACTTTTTTAAGGAAGGCCATAAGATGATATTGTTTCACCTGTTTTCATTGAACATCATCCTTTTTCAAGAGTGGCTTAAAAGCAACTGTTCTTTTACTGAATCAAGTGCAGTGAACGCACCTTCTCTTCTTTCAACACACTGAAATATTCAATAAACCACCATTTACGGGGAAGTGGATTTTTTTTTTCCAATTGTTTAATATATAGTTTTTAGCTAAAATACCTTGACAACAAATACATGCATTATTGGAAAAACTATTTTTGTAGTAGTTGGCCTAGTTTAAGTTCAGCTTGTGTTGTGCTCTGAACAGCACTGAGGCCTTAATAAGGTTTCTCTTTAAATGATGGCATGAGTGCATGTTAATTTGTTTGTGTTAAAAGCAGTGAAATGTACATCAGCACTAGGTCTCTTTGATTGAATATATGTAGCACTACCATTTTGTCATACCTCACCTTAATGTGAGCCTGCAAGATTTTTCCCAGCTACCTCACTTGCTGAGTGTAGCGTGGAAAAAGGATCCATCATCAAGAACGTCCTCTGGAGATTGTGGTTCAACAACATCTACCTTGTCCAGCTGCAGGAGGCCCCTGATCTCAATGCAAAATACTAACTTGAATTAAAGCTGCAAGCAGCGATGAACGGGCCCTCGCACCCCACGCAACTCGGGGCCTGGCGCGGCCGCCACCGTCTCGCCAGAGGTCGACCGTCAGACGAGGCGCTGAATGTTCGCCTCCTTCGGACAGTGTAGGAACCAATGCATTGCGACTTCCCGTCTCCACTGGGTGGCGCTATGACTCTGACTCCTGAGCGTCATGTGGGTGTGTTCATGCCAGGACTATTATCATACATGTGAAGTTTGGAGCAGATTCGACCATTAGATCCCATGTTATAGCAATATCGTGTTTCATGGTGAGACATCAAGTGTCGACGCCATGTCACAGCCACACCGTTCCATGCTGAGCAATTCTCTTAATATGTTTTGATCACACACTTGTGTAGATGGTACACAGCAGTTTTGGAGTTAATTGATTCATTTCTGGAGGAGGAGATCATTAAAATACAACACGTGGAAAATGCCAAAAATGACTGTAAATTTCAAAATGGCCGACTTCCTGTCGCGTGTGGCCTACATGTGCAAGAGGCTTTTTTGTGCGTCTGGACACGATACATGTGCATACTGATTTTCGTGTACGTCGGTGAAAGTTGTTATGGGGGACGCTGCACTTTAAGGGGCGTGGCCAAGCCATACGGCCACGCTTATTGATGAACCTCATACTATACATTCAGGTCTGGACTGTTAACAAACATGTGAAGCTTCTTGAAGAATGGACAATGTATGCCAAAGTTATACTAATTTCGTGTTTTATGGCGAGACATCAAACTTCGCCGCCACCTGACGTCCAAACCGTTTCACGATGCAAAAATCTGCTTACAAGTTTTGATTACACCTTTGTCTAGATGGCACACAATGATTTTGAAGTTGTTCTGATGCATCCTGTAGGTGGAGTTCATTAAATTACAACACGTGGAAAACGCCAAAAATGACAATTAAATTCAGAATGGCCGACTTCCTGTTGGGTTTGGCCAATGGGTCCAAGAGACTTTTTTGTGCGTCTGGATGTGATACATAGGTGTACCAATTTTCATGCATGTCAGTGAAACGTGCGGCAGGGGCTGATGTTTAAAGGGTGTGGCCAAGCCATTTGGCCAAGCCCATCAACGAAATTCATATCACATGTTCAGGGCTGGACTGTTAACACACATGTAAAGTTTCAGGCAGATATGACCAAGGACACTGAAGTTAAGACCACTTAACTGCGTTTTGGCGAACCGTTGACTTCGCCGCCCTGTGGGCGGAACGCCGTTCGGCGATACGTCACAAATCTTCATCATGTAGCATTACCAACGTGTTGAGGCCTTTCTGACCAATTTTGAGTTGGATATACTGAACGTGCTGAGAGTAGCACCTCAAAGTCTAAAACATCGCTTTTCCTGTCGCCAGCAGGGGGCGCTTTGAGAACGGGGGAATTTTTTGATGTTGGCGTGATGAAGGCTGGACTACAATCATACCCAGCAAGTTTTGTGCCGATCGGACTTATCATGCCCAAGTAATAGCACTTTTGTTTTTTGGGGTTTTTTTTGGCGAGACGTCAAACTTCACCGCCACCTGACGGCCAAACCGTTTAACGTAGGGAAAATCGTATGATAACTTTTGGTCATCAAGTGGTCTAGTTCCAGCACCCCAAATTTGAAGCCGATCCAATGAACCGTGTAGGAGGAGATAGCTCTGAGAGAACACTTGAAAATCGCTAAAATCGGTAAAAAAATGAATATTCAAATCAAAATAGCCGGCTTCCTGTTGGTTTTAGAAAAAAGTCCAAGTGCGCATTTTCGTGCGTCTTGGGATGATACACGACCTCCCCGAATTTCGTGGAATTTGGTCAAACGGGCTGCCGGTGGGAGCCGATTGAAATTTTCTAGGGGGCGCCATTTCGCCATTTTGCAACGGGCATCGTTTAAATTTTGCGTACACATAAATTTTCACCAAGACGAATGTGCATGCCAAATTTGGTGAGTTTTCGAATATGTTAAAGCCCCCAAAAATGCGTTTAAAGTCGCGGAAAAAAAAATAAATAATAATAATTAAAGCTGCAAGCAGCGTTGAACGGGCCCGAGCACCCCACGCAACTCGGGGCCTGGCGCGGCCGCCACCGTGTCGCTAGAGGTCGGCCGGCAGACGAGGCGCTGAATGTTCGCCTCCTTCGGACAGTGTAGGAACCAATGCATTGCGACTTCCCATCTCCACTGGGTGGCGCTATGACTCTGGCTCCTGAGCGTCATGTGGGTGTGTTCATGCCAGGACTATTATCATACATGTGAAGTTTGGAGCAGATTCGACCATTAGATCCCATGTTATAGCAATATCGTGTTTCATGGTGAGACATCAAGTGTCGACGCCATGTCACAGCCACACCGTTCCATGCTGAGCAATTCTCTTAATATGTTTTGATCACACACTTGTGTAGATGGTACACAGCAGTTTTGGAGTTAATTGATTCATTTCTGGAGGAGGAGATCATTAAAATACAACACGTGGAAAATGCCAAAAATGACTGTAAATTTCAAAATGGCCGACTTCCTGTCGCGTGTGGCCTACATGTGCAAGAGGCTTTTTTGTGCGTCTGGACACGATACATGTGCATACTGATTTTCGTGTACGTCGGTGAAAGTTGTTATGGGGGACGCTGCACTTTAAGGGGCGTGGCCAAGCCATACGGCCACGCTTATTGATGAACCTCATACTATACATTCAGGTCTGGACTGTTAACAAACATGTGAAGCTTCTTGAAGAATGGACAATGTATGCCAAAGTTATACTAATTTCGTGTTTTATGGCGAGACATCAAACTTCGCCGCCACCTGACGTCCAAACCGTTTCACGATGCAAAAATCTGCTTACAAGTTTTGATTACACCTTTGTCTAGATGGCACACAATGATTTTGAAGTTGTTCTGATGCATCCTGTAGGTGGAGTTCATTAAATTACAACACGTGGAAAACGCCAAAAATGACAATTAAATTCAGAATGGCCGACTTCCTGTTGGGTTTGGCCAATGGGTCCAAGAGACTTTTTTGTGCGTCTGGATGTGATACATAGGTGTACCAATTCTCATGCATGTCAGTGAAACGTGCGGCAGGGGCTGATGTTTAAAGGGTGTGGCCAAGCCATTTGGCCAAGCCCATCAACGAAATTCATATCACATGTTCAGGGCTGGACTGTTACACACATGTAAAGTTTCAGGCAGATATGACCAAGGACACTGAAGTTAAGACCACTTAACTGCGTTTTGGCGAACCGTTGACTTCGCCGCCCTGTGGGCGGAACGCCGTTCGGCGATACGTCACAAATCTTCATCATGTAGCATTACCAACGTGTTGAGGCCTTTCTGACCAATTTTGAGTTGGATATACTGAACGTGCTGAGAGTAGCACCTCAAAGTCTAAAACATCGCTTTTCCTGTCGCCAGCAGGGGGCGCTTTGAGAACGGGGGAATTTTTTGATGTTGGCGTGATGAAGGCTGGACTACAATCATACCCAGCAAGTTTTGTGCCGATCGGACTTATCATGCCCAAGTAATAGCACTTTTGTTTTTTGGGGTTTTTTTTGGCGAGACGTCAAACTTCACCGCCACCTGACGGCCAAACCGTTTAACGTAGGGAAAATCGTATGATAACTTTTGGTCATCAAGTGGTCTAGTTCCAGCACCCCAAATTTGAAGCCGATCCAATGAACCGTGTAGGAGGAGATAGCTCTGAGAGAACACTTGAAAATCGCTAAAATCGGTAAAAAAATGAATATTCAAATCAAAATAGCCGGCTTCCTGTTGGTTTTAGAAAAAAGTCCAAGTGCGCATTTTCGTGCGTCTTGGGATGATACACGACCTCCCCGAATTTCGTGGAATTTGGTCAAACGGGCTGCCGGTGGGAGCCGATTGAAATTTTCTAGGGGGCGCCATTTCGCCATTTTGCAACGGGCATCGTTTAAATTTTGCGTACACATAAATTTTCACCAAGACGAATGTGCATGCCAAATTTGGTGAGTTTTCGAATATGTTAAAGCCCCCAAAAATGCGTTTAAAGTCGCGGAAAAAAAAAAAAAAATAAATAATTAAAGCTGCAAGCAGCGTTGAACGGGCCCGAGCACCCCACGCAACTCGGGGCCTGGCGCGGCCGCCACCGTGTCGCTAGAGGTCGGCCGGCAGACGAGGCGCTGAATGTTCGCCTCCTTCGGACAGTGTAGGAACCAATGCATTGCGACTTCCCATCTCCACTGGGTGGCGCTATGACTCTGGCTCCTGAGCGTCATGTGGGTGTGTTCATGCCAGGACTATTATCATACATGTGAAGTTTGGAGCAGATTCGACCATTAGATCCCATGTTATAGCAATATCGTGTTTCATGGTGAGACATCAAGTGTCGACGCCATGTCACAGCCACACCGTTCCATGCTGAGCAATTCTCTTGATGTGTTTTGATCACACACTTGTGTAGATGGTACACACCAGTTTTGGACTTAATTGATTCATTTCTGGAGGAGGAGATCATTAAAATACAACATGTGGAAAACGCCAAAAATGACTGTAAATTTCAAAATGACCGACTTCCTGTCGGGTGCGGCCTATATGTGCAAGAGGCTTTTTTGTGCGTCTGGACACGATACATGTGCATACTGATTTTCGTGCACGTCGGTGAAAGTTGTTATGGGGGACGCTGCACTTTAAGGGGCGTGGCCAAGCCATACGGCCACGCTTATTGATGAAACTCATACTATACATTCAGGTCTGGACTGTTAACAAACATGTGAAGTTTGGTGAAGAATGGACAATGTATGCCAAAGTTATACTAATTTCGTGTTTTATGGCGAGACATCAAACTTCGCCGCCACCTGACAGCCAAACCGTTTAACATAGGGAAAATCGTATGATACCTTTTGATCATCAAGTGGTCTAGTTGATGCATGCCAAATTTGAAGCCGATCCGATGAATCATGTAGGAGGAGATAGAAAAAGTACAAGGAGTGCGAATCGCCCAATCTGGTGGTTAAATTCAAAATGGCCGACTTCCTGTTGGGTGTGGCCATTGAGTCCAAGAGGCTTTTTTGTGCGTCTGGATGTGATACATATGTGTACCAATTTTCGTGCATGTCAGTGAAACGTGCCGCAGGGGCTGATGTTTAAAGGGCGTGGCCAAGCCATTTGACTACGCCCATCTACGAAATTCACATGACATTGTCAGGGCTGGACTCTTAACACACATGTGAAGTTTCAGGCAGATATGCCCAAGGACACTGAAGTTAAGGCCACTTTCCTACGTTTTGGCGAAGCATCGACTTCGCCGCCCTCTGGGCGCAACGCCGTTTGACGATACGTCACAATCTTCATCATGTAGCATTAACAATGTGTTGAGGCCTTTCTGACCAAATTTGAGTTGGATATGCTGAACGTGCTCAGAGCTGCACCTCAAAGTGTAAAAAATCACTTTTCCTGTCGCCAGCAGGGGGCGCTTTGAGAACAGGGAAATTTTTTGATGTAGACGTGTTCAGGGCGGGACTACGATCATACCCAGCAAGTTTTGTGCCGATTGGACCTTTCACGCCCAAGTAATAGCAATTCTGGGTTTTTGGGGGGTTTTTTTTGAGACATCAAACTTCGCCGCCACCTGACGGCCAAACCGTTTAACGAGGGAAAGATCTTTTAATAACTTTTGATCATCATGTGGTCTAGTTGCAGCACGGCAAATTTGAAGCCGATCCAATGAACCGTCTAGGAGGAGATAGCTCTGAGAGCACACTAGCAAATCGCCAAAATCGGTAAAAAATGGAATATTCAAATCAAAATAGCCGGCTTCCTGTTGGTTTTAGAAAAAAGTCCAACTGCGCATTTTCGTGCGTCTTGGGATGATACACGACCTCCCCGAATTTCGTGGAATTTAGTCAAACGGGCTGCCAGTGGGAGCCGATTGAAATTTTCTAGGGCGCGCCATTTCGCCATTTTGCAATGGGCATCGTTTAAATTTTGCGTACACATAAATGTCCCCTAGACGAATGTGCACGTCAAATTTGGTGAGTTTTTGAATATGTTAAAGCCCCCAAAAATGCGATCAAGCGAAAAAAAAAAATAATAATAATAATTAAAGCTGCAAGCAGCGTTTTGCGGGACCTCGCACCCACGCCCGTTACCCGTTGCCCGTTCCCCGTTGCCCCTAGCCCCTTGCCCGTTGCCCGTTTTGGCCTGTAGCTGGACAGTTAGCAATCCTGTGAAGTTTGAGGAAGATTGGAGCATGTATGCCGGAGATATAAACTACTTCCTGTTTTGTGGTGGTACACTTAGTGTGACGCCTGACATGTGAAAGTTTTAATGTACACGAGGTACAGACCACAGTATGTAAATTTTGGGTAAATCCAAGGAAAAGTGTGTGAAAAGACGTACTTCCTGTTGTCAGTAGGGGGCGCTGTGTGTAATCCCAACTATTGACACATGGGTGTGTTCAGGGCGGGGCTGTCATCAATCCTGTGAAGTTTGGGGAAGATTGGGGCATGTATGCTGGAGTTATAAACTACTTCCTGTTTTATGGCGGTACAGCTAAGTGTGACGGCTGACATATTAACGGCTGATTGTACATGAAATATAGGCCACACCATGTAAATTTCAGGGTGGGACTAATATGAGAGAAGCCCTGGTGTAGCCAATAGACATTAGACTGTATCCAATCCACAGTGTGATGCTTGATGAGCAGCTGTCAATCAAAGGCAGTGGTCGTCATAGCAACACAGAACAGAGGAGAGACACACAGGTGCAGCTGAAAGTAGGTCAGTGACACAGCATTTTCTTCAGTCTGTGGCCAAAAAGCGACACGTCGAACAAATTGCTCTGGTGACCACACCGTTTCAGCTACGAATGAAAGAAAGATATGGTGACGACCGGAGGAACGTGGGGATCTTTGTGATGTGCTTATTTTCCACGTAGACGCAGAAATATGGATATTTTAGCGAGTTAAACATGAAGGCAGTTAAGCTTTTCTCCTGAGATCAGCAGTCAGAAAATGCATTGGAGCGGATGGGAGAGAAGGAGGGTTCTCATTGTCTTTGGAGGCGCACAGTTCAAATTCTGTTCCCGTCAGTGTTAAAAGGAGACACTTTTATGAATCAGGACAAAAATCTCTACTACTTTAGAAAAAATGGTGTGTCTAGCTTAAAGTATGCGCCCGTAGGAGCAGTTTCAAAAAGTTTTTTGGACAGTTTTCAGAGCAGCTCCTCACTCTAGCGGCAAACATTCCGTCTCATAGACACCCATTATAAACTCCAAATTTCGCCTGATTTGCTCATGGTACTTTTGGAGGCACTGATCAAAAATCGTAACAGCTAAAAAAAAAATGAGAACATGTGTGAATAGATGAGAACTGCGGCAACATTTTACAGTTTTAATGGAGTCTGTAGCTGAAAGCATGCCAATGTTATTAAACTTTGTTTAACACCGACTGTTGGTGATTTTCTTCTCTTCTCCCATTCATTTCCTATGGAAGAAATTTCGAGGATTTTCAAAATGTGTGTGCGTCGGGCGCTTTGAGAGCGAATAAAATGAAAACCGGGCCAGTAATGACAAAGTTACGCAGAACTTTTTTTCATAAGGGTGTGAACTGTCACCTGTGCAACATTCAGGTAGTTACGATAAACGGCCTCGGAGGAGATATTTTTTTAAAAAGGCTCATTTTCAGGCGAAATTTTACTGTGAAAGGGCAAATAACTCACTTCCTGTTTAATTTAGGTCAGGCGTAGCAGCGCGTGATTTGTAGGTCTTGATGAGACGAACAAGCCGGTTTTTGTTTGATCTTTCTACGACATTCCTACGGGCCGTGGCGGGCAATTTTGGTGTCCCCAGATGCCTAGGTGGCGCTAGAGAGCCCATTTTTGGATTTTTGTGGTTAATTTTTGCATTTTATAAAAATTTTCGCCAGTCTGGATATGCGTGCCAATTTTGGTGAGTTTTTGAGCATGTTTAGGGGGTCAAATTTGGGTTCAAAGAGGCGGCGGGAGAAAGAAGAAGAAGAAGAAGAAGAAGAATAAACACAGCAATAACAGTAGTGTCGTCGCAGGCGACGACACTTCGCATCACTGCGCTCCAAATGCAATGAGGATTTAGGTCGTCGCCTACGCCGTTTGACGATACGTCACAATCTTCATCATGTAGCATTAACAACGTGTTGAGGCCTTTCTGACCAAATTTGAGTTGGATATGCTGAACGTGCTCAGAGCTGCACCTCAAAGTGTAAAAAATCACTTTTCCTGTCGCCAGCAGGGGGCGCTTTGAGAACAGGGGAATTTTTTGATGTAGACGTGTTCAGGGCGGGACTACGATCATACCCAGCAAGTTTTGTGCCGATTGGACCTTTCACGCCCAAGTAATAGCAATTCTGGGTTTTTTTTTTTTTTTTTTTGAGACATCAAACTTCGCCGCCACCTGACGGCCAAACCGTTTAACGAGGGAAAGATCTTTTAATAACTTTTGATCATCATGTGGTTTAGTTGCAGCACGGCAAATTTGAAGCCGATCCAATGAACCGTCTAGGAGGAGATAGCTCTGAGAGCACACTAGCAAATCGCCAAAATCGGTAAAAAATGGAATATTCAAATCAAAATAGCCGGCTTCCTGTTGGTTTTAGAAAAAAGTCCAACTGCGCATTTTCGTGCGTCTTGGGATGATACACGACCTCCCCGAATTTCGTGGAATTTGGTCAAACGGGCTGGCGGTGGGAGCCGATTGAACTTTTCTAGGGGGCGCCATTTCGCCATTTTGCAATGGGCATCGTTTAAATTTTGCGTACACATAAATGTCCCCTAGACGAATGTGCACGTCAAATTTGGTGAGTTTTTGAATAAGTTAAAGCCCCCAAAAATGCGATCAAGCGAAAAAAAAAAAAATAAATAATAATAATCCTAAGGAAAACAATAGGGTCCTCGCACGGTACGTGCTCGGGCCCTAATAATAATCCTCAGGAAAACAATAGGGTTCCTCGCACGGTACGTGCTCGGGCCCTAATTAAAGCTGCAAGCAGCGTTGAACGGGCCCTCGCACCCCACGCAACTCGGGGCCTGGCGCGGCCGCCACCGTGTCGCCAGAGGTCGACCGGCAGACGAGGCGCTGAATGTTCGCCTCCTTCGGACAGTGTAGGAACCAATGCCTTGCGACTTCCCGTCTCCACTGGGTGGCGCTATGACTCTGACTCCTGAGCGTCATGTGGGTGTGTTCCTGCCAGGACTATTATCATACATGTGAAGTTTGGAGCAGATTCAACCATTAGATCCCATGTTATAGCAATATCGTGTTTCATGGTGAGACATCAAGTGTCGACGCCATGTCACAGCCACACCGTTCCATGCTGAGCAATTCTCTTAATATGTTTTGATCACACACTTGTGTAGATGGTACACAGCAGTTTTGGAGTTAATTGATTCATTTCTGGAGGAGGAGATCATTAAAATACAACATGTGGAAAACGCCAAAAATGACTGTAAATTTCAAAATGGCCGACTTCCTGTCGGGTGTGGCCTATATGTGCAAGAGGCTTTTTTGTGTCTGGACACGATACATGTGCATACTGATTTTCGTGCACGTCGATGAAAGTTGTTATGGGGGACGCTGCACTTTAAGGGGCGTGGCCAAGCCATACGGCCACGCTTATTGATGAAACTCATACTATATATTCAGGTCTGGACTGTTAACAAACATGTGAAGTTTGGTGAAGAATGGACAATGTATGCCAAAGTTATACTAATTTCGTGTTTTATGGCGAGACATCAAACTTCGCCGCCACCTGACGGCCAAACCGTTTCACGATGCAAAAATCTGCTCCTAAGTTTTGATTACACCTTTGTCTGGATGGCACACAATGATTTTGAAGTTGTTGCTGTAGGTGGAGTTCATTAAAATACAACACGTGGAAAACGCCAAAAATGCCCATTAAATTCAAAATGGAGGACTTCCTGTTGGGTTTGGCCAATGGGTCCGAGAGACTTTTTTGTGCGTCTGGATGTGATATATATGTGTACCAATTTTCATGCATGTCAGTGAAACGTGCCGCAGTGGCTGATGTTTAAAGGGTGTGGCCAAGCCATTTGGCCACGCCCATCAACGAAATTCATATCACATGTTCAGGGCTGGACTGTTAACACACATGTAAAGTTTCAGGCAGATATGACCAAGGACACTGAAGTTAAGGCCACTTAACTGTGTTTTGGCGAACCGTTGACTTCGCCGCCCTGTGGGCAGAACGCCGTTCGGCGATGCGTCACAAATCTTCATCCTGTAGCATTACCAACATGTTGAGGCCTTTCTGACCAATTTTGAGTTGGATATACTGAACGTGCTGAGAGTAGCACCTCAAAGTCTAAAACATCGCTTTTCCTGTCGCCAGCAGGGGGCGCTTTGAGAACGGGGGAATTTTTTGATGTTGGTGTGTTGAAGGCCGGACTACGATCATACCCAGCAAATTTTGTGCCGATCAGACTTAACATGCCCAAGTAATAGCACTTTTGTTTTTTGGGGGTTTTTTGGCGAGACGTCAAACTTCGCCGCCACCAGAAAGCCAAACCGTTTGACATAAGGAAAATCGTATGATAACTTTTGATCATCAAGTGGTCTAGTTGATACACGCCAAATTTGAAGCCGATCCGATGAATCATGTAGGAGGAGATAGAAAAAGTATGAAGAGTGCGAATCGCCCAATCTGGCATCAAATTCAAAATGGCTGACTTCCTGTTGGGTGTAGCCAATGGGTCCAAGAGGCTTTTTTGTGCGTCTGGATGTGATACATATGTGTACCAATTTTCATGCATGTCGGTGAAACGTGCCGTAGGGGCTGATGTTTAAAGGGTGTGGCCAAGCCATTTGGCCACGCCCATCAACGAAATTCATATCACATGTTCAGGGCTGGACTGTTAACACACATGTGAAGTTTCAGGCAGATATGACCAAGGACACTGAAGTTAAGGCCACTTAACTGCGTTTTGGCGAACCGTTGACTTCGCCGCCCTGTGGGCGGAACGCCGTTCGGCGAAACGTCACAAATCTTCATCATGTAGCATTACCAACGTGTTGAGGCCTTTCTGACCAATTTTGAGTTGGATATACTGAACGTGCTGAGAGTAGCACCTCAAAGTCTAAAACATCGCTTTTCCTGTCGCCAGCAGGGGGCGCTTTGAGAACGGGGGAGTTTTTTGATGTTGGCGTGATGAAGGCCGGACTACGATCATACCCAGCAACTTTTGTGCCGATCGGACTTATCATGCCCAAGTAATAGCACTTTTGTTTTTTGGGGTTTTTTTTGGCGAGACGTCAAACTTCGCCGCCACCTGACGGCCAAACCGTTTAACGTAGGGAAAATCGTATGTTAACTTTTGATCATCAAGTGGTCTAGTTCCAGCACGCCAAATTTGAAGCCGATCCAATGAAGCGTGTAGGAGGAGATAGCTCTGAGAGATTTCTTGGAAATCGCCAAAATCGGTAAAAAAATGAATATTCAAATCAAAATAGCCGGCTTCCTGTTGGTTTTAGAAAAAAGTCCAAGTGCGCATTTTCGTGCGTCTTGGGATGATACACGACCTCCCCGAATTTCGTGGAATTTGGTCAAACGGGCTGCCGGTGGGAGCCGATTGAAATTTTCTAGGGGGCGCCATTTCGCCATTTTGCAACGGGCATCTTTTAAATTTTGCGTACACATAAATTTTCGCCAAGACGAATGTGCATGCCAAATTTGGTGAGTTTTTGAATATGTTAAAGCCCCCCAAAATGCGTTTAAAGTCGCGGAAAAAAATAATAATAATTAAAGCTGCAAGCAGCATTGAACGGGCCCTCGCACCTTCACGCAACTCGAGGGTGCTGGCAGGACGCCGGCTCATGCCGCCCTTCATTCCTGTCCACGGCAGATCCCTTACGCAGGACGTCATATCCCTCAAATCATATGAAGACATGTAATTTTGCCAGTAGGTGGCGCTGTACTAATAACCAAGTATTGGCATATAGATGTATTCAGGGCAGGATTGTCATCAATCCTGTGAAGTTTGCGGAAGATTGGAACATGTATGGTGAAGTTGCAAACCAGTTACAAGCAAATTCAAATTGGCCGACTTCCTGTTGGTTTTGGCACATGGCTGCAAGAGGCTTTTTTATACGTCTTTCAGTGATGCATGTGCGTACCAAGTTTCATAGATGTAGGTCAAACCAGCTTCGGGGGCTGTTTCGTAGAAAATTTGTAGGGGGCGCTGTTGAGCCATGTTGGCATATCAGAGCCGAAAAATCACATCAGAAAATGCATATTGGATCCTGTCATATGTGTGTCAAGTTTCATGACATTACAAGCATCCCTTACCCGTCAAAAACAACTTCGTGTTTTATGGCGAATAAGGCGTTGCCACGGTGACCAAACATCACCAAGCTTTACAGCTGGCCTCAGGAGTGACTCCACATCATGCTCGCCAAATTTCATGCGAATCGATGAATTTTATGTCACTTGATTTTTCTCTGATTATAGCGCCCCCTATTGGCTAATTTCTGCCAAATTGGGCTAGGATCGTCTGGATGACGTCTGAAAGAAGTGAATTGAGTTTGACATTGATATCTTTTACTTTGACAAAAATATGCAAAGGTATGTGTTTTTTAGCTAGCAGAAAAAAACTGTTTATTTTTAGCTAGCCTAATTTTTGGAGTAGCAAAATTCTTTTGATAGCTTTTGGTCAGGCCAGTCTGGAGATTGCATGTGCAAAGTTTTGTGAAGATGGAGATTAAACGCTAGGAGGAGTTCGAAAAAGTAGGTTTTTGATGTATAGTAAATTACAAAGAGAAATTTGCAGTGGGAGTGGGCGTGGCCTATGTCAGAAGATGCGACACTATTTAGGGAACACGTGGATATAAAATTTATGAAGATGTGATTTAAAATGTGGAAGTTACAGGCCAAAATGCGTTCGTATCTCTTATAGCGCCACCTAGTGGAGTAGACGCACAATTTTTGCTATGGTTGGTCTGTATGCTATTCTCTATATACCCTGTGAATTTCACAGCCCTCAGCATAATACTTGGGCTGAAATAAATGTTTGTTTTTTATCTTGTAATAAGCCACGCCCACTTTTACCAGTCGTGACTACCTTCAAGATATGGCGTCAGGACAGGCCCAGCATAATACTCACCAAATTTCATAAATATCGGTGCAGCCATTTACCAGATATAAATTTCCCATATTTGCAGCGCCCCCTAGTGGCCAAAATTAGCTAAATTTGGTTCATTCTCTCACAGGCACATATCAAGCAAGGATCTCAGATTTGGTGTTGTTAGCATTTATTTTGACCGAAATATGCCACCGTTCGCCTTTTTATAGCTAGCTAGAAAAATTTATTCATTAATAATTTGAGCATATTATGACCAATCAAAATTCCTTTGATAACTTTAGATCAGGTCCAGCCGAAGACTGTACTTGCCAAGTTTCACGCTGAACGGACAAAACCCTAAGGAGGAGTTCGAAAAAGTAGGTTGTCCAGTTTTTGCGATGTTGTGAAAAACATGATAGGCAGAAATGGGAGTGGCCCTGCCCAGGTGATTCAGCACTATTCAGGGAATCTGTGGATATGAGGTTTTTGAATGTGTGACATATGGTCTGGGAGTTATAGCCCAAAACACGTTGAAAATGAGTAGGGGGCGCTGTTGAGCCATCTTGGCACATGAAAACACAAAAATCACATCAGACAACACAATTTGGGATGTCTGATGTGTGTGCCAAGTTGCGTGAGTTTTCGAGTGTCCCTTGCCCCTCAAAAACAACCTCGTGTTTTATGGCGAATAAGGTGGCGCCACAGTGACAGCGTTGGACGAAACCTCAAAGGCTTCTGCTTTGACCATCAACAAGGTCTTGGGAGTATGTATTTGCAAAATTGAGGTGGTTCGGGGGAACCTGGTAGAAGAGGGACATGAAAGAATGAAAAAAGTAACCTTCTGCCGCCAGTAGGTGGCGCTATGATGCTGATTCAAAATTTCTGTATAGATGTTTTCAGGGCTGGACAGTTATCATGTGTGAAGTTTTGGAAAGATATGTCCACGTAGAGTCAAGTTACAGCTACTTTGGTCATCATGGCGAAACATCAAAGTTGGCCACCACGCCAAGGTCACGCCCTTTGACGAAAATTCACAGTTTTCCATAGAAAGCATCATCAAGGCCTTATGGATAATTTCACCAAGTATGAGGTTGATGTGTTCAACTTTGGAGGAGATGTTCTTCAAAGTGTAAAACATGACATTTTCTACTGCCAGTAGGGGGCGCTATATTAATCACAAATTATTGACATGTAGATCTCTTCAGAGCAGGACTGTCATCAATCCTGTGAAGTTTGGGGAAGATTGGAGCATGTATGTTGGAGTAATAAACTACTTCCTGCGTTATAATACTACTTCCTGTTTGTAACGAAGTTTGAGGTCCCGGCACGGTCACACGGTGTGACGAAAACACAAGCTTTTGATAACTTTTCGTCTTCAGTTTATGTTGGTGGGACAGACCGAGTTTGAAGGCGATCGGACAAAATCTCTAGGAGGAGTTCGTTCATTTATGACCCCTGCAAATGGCCAAAAATACATGAAACTTCCACATTCAATTCAAAATGGCCGACTTCCTGTTGAGTTTAGGGCATGGGCCCAAGAGGCTTTTTTGTCCGTCTCGGCGTGCTACATATGTGTACCAAAATTCGTACGCTTCGGACAAAGTTAAAGCAGGGGGCTTTGATTTTGAAAACTGTTAGGGGGCGCCGTTGAGCCATTTTGTCACGCCCCTTTGTAATGACCATAAAATATCGAATTTTTCACCAGACGTGACGAGTGTGCAAAATTCTGGGACTTTTTGAGTACGTTCAGGCCCTCAAAAATGCGATCATAGGATAAAAAAAAAATAATAATAATAATAATAAGAATAAGAATAAGAATTCCTTCGGTTTCAATAGGGCTCTCGCACGGTACGTGCTCGGGCCCTAATAATAATAATAAATATAGCCGCAAGCGGCAATTCCGGGGTTCAAGCCAGCATAGCCATTTAAATTTTGAAAGGTGGGTAAGATCAAGACCTTTGATACTCTGAGTTTGTTGATGTTTGAAAAAAACCCTCATTGATTTATGGCCGGATTTTGTGAAATTTCACTTCACTTGATGTTTCTCTGTTTATAGCCCCCCCCTATTGGCCAAATTCCGCCAAATTTGGTACAGATCCTCTGGTTGACGTCTAAAACAAGTGACTTGAGTTTGACGTCGATAGCTTTTACTTTGACAAAAATATGCAACGGTATGTGTTTTTTAGCTAGCAGAATAAAATTGTTCCTTTATATCTACCACATTTTTTGGAGTAGCAAAATTCTTTTGATAACTTTTCATCAGGCACATCTGGAGATTGTATGTGCAAAGTTTCGTGCAGATGGAGCCTAAACGCTAGGAGGAGATAGAAAAAGTAGGTTTTTGATATGTAGTGACTTACAAAGAGAAATATGCAGTGGAAGTGGGCGTGGCCTATGTCAGAAGATGCGACTCTATTGTGGGAGCAAGTGGATATAAAGTTTATGAAAATGTGATTTAAAATGTGGAAGTTACAGGCTAAAATGCGTTTTCACCCGTTATAGCGCCACCTAGTGGAGTAGACACACAATTTTTGCTGTGGGTGGTCTGTGTCCTATTCTATATATACCCTGTGAATTTCACAGCCCTCAGTGTAATACGCGAGCTGAAATAAATGTTTGTTTTTAACTTGTAATAAGCCACGCCCACTTTGACCAGTCGTGATGAACTTCAAGACATGGCCTCAGGAGTGACCTAGCATCATACCCACCAAATTTGGTAAAAATCGGTGCAGCCATTTAAGAGATATAAATTTCCCATATTTGCAGCGCCCCCTAGTGACCAACATTAGCCAAATTTGGCTCTTTACCTCACAGTCACATGCCAATCAAGGGTCTCCGATTTGGTGTGGTTTGCATTTATTTTGACCGAGATATGCAACACTTTGCCTTTTTATAGCTAGCTAGAAAAATGCATTCGTTAATCATTTGCGCATTTTTTGACTGAACAACATTCTTTTGATAACTTTAGATCAGGTCCAAGAGAAGACTGTCCGTGCCAAGTTTCACGCTGATTGGACAAAAACCCAAGGAGGAGATAGAAAAAGAAGGTTTTTCAGTTTTCGCGATTTTGTGAAAAAAATTTCTAGGTGGAAATGGGCGTGGCCTATCCCAGGTGATTCAGCACTATTCAGGGAATCTGTGGATATGATGTTTTTGAATGTGCGACATATGGTGTGGGAGTTATAGCCCAAAACGCATTTACCTTGTTTATAGCGCCACCATCTGGCCAATTGGTATTTCTATATTATGAGCACCATTTGCACACAACTTCCAGTTATTGGTGAAAATTTCATGTCTCTACGATGTAACATCTCACGGGAATTTGCGAAAACATTTCTGAAGAAGAAGAAGAAGAAGAAGAAGAAGAATTAAAGCTGCAAGCAGCGTTGAACGGGCCCTCGCACCCCACGCAACTCGGAGCCTGGCGCGGCCGCCACCATGTCACCAGAGGTCGACCGGCAGACGAGGCGCTGAATGTTCGCCTCCTTCGGACAGTGTAGGAACCAATGCGTTGCGACTTCCCGTCTCCACTGGGTGGCGCTATGACTCTGACTCCTGAGCGTCATGTGGGTGTGTTCATGCCAGGACTATTATCATACATGTGAAGTTTGGAGCAGATTCGACCATTAGATCCCATGTTATAGCAATATCGTGTTTCATGGTGGGACATCAAGTGTCGACGCCATGTCACAGCCACACCGTTCCATGCTGAGCAATTCTCTTAATATGTTTTGATCACACACTTGTGTAGATGGTACACACCAGTTTTAGAGTTAATTGATTCATTTCTGGAGGAGGAGATCATTAAAATACAACACGTGGAAAACGCCAAAAATGACTGTACATTTCAAAATGGCCGACTTCCTGTCGGGTGTGGCCTATATGTGCAAGAGGCTTTTTTGTGCGTCTGGACACGATACATGTGCATACTGATTTTCGTGCACGTCGGTGAAAGTTGTTGTGGGGGACGCTGCACTTTAAGGGGCGTGGTCAAGCCATACGGCCACGCTTATTGATGAAAGTCATACTATACATTCAGGTCTGGACTGTTAACAAACATGTGAAGTTTGGTGAAGAATGGACAATGTATGCCAAAGTTATACTAATTTCGTGTTTTATGGCGAGACATCAAACTTCGCCGCCACCTGACGGCCAAACCGTTTCACGATGCAAAAATCTGCTTCTAAGTTTTGATTACACCTTTGTCTAGATGGCACACAATGATTTTGAAGTTGTTCTGATGCATCCTGTAGGTGGAGTTCATTAAAATACAACACGTGGAAAACGCCAAAAATGACCATTAAATTCAAAATGGAGGACTTCCTGTTGGGTTTGGCCAATGGGTCCAAGAGACTTTTTTGTGCGTCTGGATGTGATACATATGTGTACCAATTTTCATGCATGTCAGTGAAACGTGCCGCAGGGGCTGATGTTTAAAGGGTGTGGCCAAGCCATTTGGCCACGCCCATCAACGAAATTCATATCACATGTTCAGGGCTGGACTGTTAACACACATGTAAAGTTTCAGGCAGATATGACCAAGGACACTGAAGTTAAGGCCACTTAACTGCGTTTTGGCGAACCGTTGACTTTGCCGCCCTGTGGGCGGAACGCCCGTTCGGCGATACGTCACAAATCTTCATCATGTAGCATTACCCACGTGTTGAGGCCTTTCTGACCAATTTTGAGTTGGATATACTGAACGTGCTGAGAGTAGCACCTCAAAGTCTAAAACATCGCTTTTCCTGTCGCCAGCAGGGGGCGCTTTGAGAACGGGGGAATTTTTTGATGTTGGCGTGATGAAGGCCGGACTATGATCATACCCAGCAAGTTTTGTGCCGATCGGACTTATCATGCCCAAGTAATAGCACTTTTGTTTTTTGGGTTTTTTTTGGCGAGACGTCAAACTTCGCCGCCACCTGACAGCCAAACCGTTTAACATAGGGAAAATCGTATGATAACTTTTGATCATCAAGTGGTCTAGTTGATGCACGCCAAATTTGAAGCCGATCCGATGAATCCTGTAGGAGGAGATAGAAAAAGTAAGAGGAGTGCGAATCGCCCAATCTGGCGTCAAATTCAAAATGGCTGACTTCCTGTTGGGTTTGGCCTATGTGTTCAAGAGACTTTTTAGTGCGTCTGCGGATGATACATGTGCACACCTATTTTCGTGCATATCGGCAAAACTTGCTATGGGGGATGCTGCACTTTAAGGGGTGTGGCCAAGCCATACGACCACACTCATCCACGAAACTCATACCATATGTTCAGGCCTGGACTGTTAACAACCATGTGAAGTTTCAGTCAGATTGGACCAAGTATAATAAAGTTAATGCCAATCAAAGTTTAAAATATGTCATTTCCTGTCGCCACTAAGGGGGCGTTATGACTATCACAGAACTTTGTCATGTAGACGTGTTCAGTGTGGGACTATTATGAATCATGTGAAGTTTGGTGAAGATTGGACAATGTGTCCCAAAATTATAGCAATTTCGTGTTTCATGGCAAGACATCAAACTTCGCCGCCACCTGACGGCCAAACCGTTTAACTGTGGAAAAATCTTTTAATAACTTTTGATCACAACCTTGTCTAGATCACACACAGTGATTTTGAAGTCATTCTGATTAATCCTGTAGGAGGAGTTCGTTAAAATACAACATGTGGAAAACGCCAAAAATAGCATCAAAATTCAAAATGGCCGACTTCCTGTTGGGTATGGCCAGTGGGTCCAAGAGACTTTTTTGTGCGTCTCGGTGTGATACATGCGTGTACCAATTTTCGTGCATGTCGGTGACACGTGCGGCAGGGGCTGATGTTTAAAGGGCGTGGTCAAGTCATTTGGCCACGCCCATCAACGAAACTCATATCACATGTTCAAGCCTGGACTGTTAACACACATGTGAAGTTTCAGGCAGATATGACCAAGGACACAGAAGTTAATGTCATTAAAGCCATTTTCAACGCGTTTTGGCGAATTTTCGACTTCGCCGCCCTCTGGGCGGAACACCGTTTGACGCCTAGTCACAATCTTCATAATGTAGCATTACCAACGTCTTGAGGTCTGTCTGACCAAATTTGAGTTGCATATGGTGAACGTGGTCAGAGCTGCACGTCAAAGTCTAAAAACATCGCTTGTCCTGTCGCCAGCAGGGGGCGCTAGGGTAATTACAAAATTTCTGCATGTAGACGTGTTCAGGGCGGGAATATTATGAATCATGTGAAGTTTGGTGCAGATCGGACGATTAATGCCAAAGTTATAGCAATTTCGTTTTTCATGGCGAGACAAACTTCAAACTTCGCCGCCAAAAAGCCGATTCCGTGTTCGACGGGTAGCGGATCTTTGAATAACTTTTGATCACAAACTTATCTAGTTGGTACACGGCGATTTTGAAGCCGTTTTGATTAATCGTGTAGGAGGAGTTCGTCAAAATATGACACGTGGTAAAACGCCAAAAATGGCCGCTAAATTCAAAATAGCCAACTTCCTGTTGGGCGTGGCCTATGGCTCCAAGAGACTTTTTTGTGCGGCTCGGCATGATCTACATGTGTACCGATTTTCGTGCAGATCCGTGAAAATTGATGAGGAGGGCGCTGTTTATAAGGAGATTGCTCTTTAATGGGCGTGGCCTAGCCATTTTGACCCGTCCATTGCCCCGAACCCTAAAATACGTAAATTTACACCGCAACTGATGCAACCGCCAAATTTCAGGAGTTTTTGAGCATGTTAAAACCTCCAAATAAGCGATTTACTTTTGTCGTAATAATAATAATAATTCCTTCAATTTCAATAGGGTCCTCGCACGGTACGTGCTCGGGCCCTAAATATAGCCGCAAGCGGCAATTCCGGGGTTCAAGCCAGCATAGCCATTTAAATTTTGAAAGGTGGGTAAGATCAAGACCTTTGATACACTGAGGTTGTTGATGTTTGAAAAAAACCCTCATTGATTTATGGCCGGATTTTGTGAAATTTCATTTCACTTGATGTTTCTCTGTTTATAGCGCCCCCTATTGGCCAAATTCCGCCAAATTTGGCACAGATCCTCTGGTTGACGTCTAAAACCAGTGACTTGAGTTTGACGTCGATAGCTTTTACTTTGACAAAAATATGCAACGGTATGTGTTTTTTAGCTAGCAGAAAAAAATTGTTCCTTTATATCTACCACATTTTTTGGAGTAGCAAAATTCTTTTGATAACTTTTCATCAGGCACAGTCTGGAGATTGTATGTGCAAAGTTTCGTGCAGATGGAGCCTAAACGCTAGGAGGAGATAGAAAAAGTAGGTTTTTGATATGTCGTGACTTACAAAGAGTAATATGCAGTGGAAGTGGGCGTGACCTATGTCAGAATATGCGACTCTATTGTGGGAACACGTGGATATTAAGTTTATGAAAATGTGATTTAAAATGTGGAAGTTACAGGCCAAAATGCGTTTTCACCTTGTTATAGCGCCACCTAGTGGAATAGACACACAATTTTTGCTAGGGGTGGTCTGTGTGCTATTCTATATATACCCTGTGAATTTCACAGCCCTCAGCGTAATACTCGAGCTGAAATAAATGTTTGTTATTTATCTTGTAATAAGCCACGCCCACTTTGACCAGTCGTGATGAACTTCAAGACATGGCCTCAGGAGTGACCCAGCATCATACTCACCAAATTTCGTAAAAATCGGTGCAGCCATTTAAGAGATATAAATTTCCCATATTTGCAGCGCCCCCTAGTTGCCAACATTAGCCAAATTTGGCTCATGACCTCCCAGTCACATGCCAATGAAGGGTCTCCGATTTGGTGTGGTTTGCATTTATTTTGACCGAGATATGCAACACTTTGCCTTTTTTATAGCTAGCTAGAAAAATGTATTCGTTAATCATTTGTGCATTTTTTGACTGAACAAAATTCTTTTGATAACTTTAGATCAGGTCCAAGAGAAGACTGTCCGTGCCAAGTCTCACGCTGATTGGACAAAAACCCAAGGAGGAGATAGAAAAAGAAGGTTTTTCAGTTTTCGCGATTTTGTGAAAAAATTTTCTAGGCGGAAATGGGCGTGGCCTAGCCCAGGTGATTCAGCACTATTCAGGGAATCTGCGGATATGATGTTTTTGAATGTGCGACATATGGTGTCGGAGTTATAGCCCAAAACGCATTTACCTTGGTTATAGCGCCACCATCTGGCCAATTGGTATTTCTATATCATGAGCACCATTTGCACACAACTTCCAGTTATTGGTGAAAATTTCATGTCTCTACGATGTAACATCTCACGGGAATTTGCGAAAACATTTCTGAAGAAGAAGAAGAAGAAGAAGAAGAAGAAGAATAAAACAGTAGGAAAACAATAGGGTTTCAGCCCTTCGGGCTTGAACCCCTAATAAATATAGCCGCAAGCGGCAATTCCGGGGTTCAAGCCAGCATAACCATTTAAATTTTGAAAGGTGGGTAAGATCAAGACCTTTGATACATTGAGGTTGTTGATGTTTGAAAAAACCCTTTATTGATTTATGGCCGGATTTTGTGAAATTTCACTTCACTTGATGTTTCTCTGTTTGTAGCGCCCCCTATTGGCCAATTTCCGCCAAATTTGGCATAGATCCTCTGGTTGACGTCTAAAACAAGTGACTTGAGTTTGACGTCGATAGCTTTTACTTTGACAAAAATATGCAATGGTATGTGTTTTTTAGCTAGCAGAAAAAAATTGTTCCTTTATATCTACCACATTTTTTAGAGTAGCAAAATTCTTTTGATAGCTTTAGATCAGGCAAGTCTGGAGATTGTATGTGCAAAGTTTCGCGCAGATGGAGCTTAAACGCTAGGAGGAGATAGAAAAAGTAGGTTTTTGATGTGTAGTGACCTACAAAGAGAAATATGCAGTGGAAGTGGGCGTGGCCTATGTCAGATGATGGGACTCTATTGTGGGAACACGTGGATATTAAGTTTATGAAAATGTGATTTAAAATGTGGAAGTTACAGACTAAAATGCGTTTTCACCCATTATAGTGCCACCTAGTGGAGTAGACACACAATTTTTGCTGTGGGTGGTCTGTGTCCTAATCTATGTATACCCTGTGAATTTCACAGCCCTCAGCGTAATACTCGAGCTGAAATAAATGTTTGTTATTTAACTTGTAATAAGCCACGCCCACTTTGACCAGTCGTGATGAACTTCAAGACATGGCCTCAGGAGTGACCCAGCATCATACCCACCAAGTTTCGTAAAAATCGGTGCAGCCATTTAAGAGATATAAATTTCCCATATTTGCAGCGCCCCCTAGTGGCCAACATTAGCCAAATTTGGCTCTTAACCTCACAGTCACATGCCAATCAAGGGTCTCCGATTTGGTGTTGTTTGCATTTATTTTGACCGAGATATGCAACACTTTGCCTTTTTATAGCTAGCTAGAAAAATGTATTCGTTAATCATTTGTGCATTTTTTGACTGAACAAAATTCTTTTGATAACTTTAGATCAGGTCCAAGAGAAGACTGTCCATGCCAAGTTTCACACTGATTGGACAAAAACCCAAGGAGGAGATAGAAAAAGAAGGTTTTACAGTTTTCGCGATTTTGTGAAAAAAATTTCTAGGCGGAAATGGGCGTGGCCTAGCCCAGGTGATTCAGCACTATTCAGGGAATCTGTGGATATGATGTTTTTGAATGTGCGACATATGGTGTGGAAGTTATAGCCCAAAACGCATTGACCTTGGTTATAGCGCCACCATCTGGCCAATTGGTATTTCTATATTATGAGCACCATTTGCACACAACTTCCAGTTATTGGTGAAAATTTCATATCTCTACTATGTAACATCTCACGGGAATTTGCGAAAACATTTCTGAAGAAGAAGAAGAAGAAGAATTAAAGCTGCAAGCAGCATTGAACGGGCCCTCGCACCTTCACGCAACTCGAGGGCGCTGGCAGGACGCCGGCTCACGCCGCCGTTCATCACTGTCGAAGGCAGACCCCTCACGCAGGACTTACACGTCATATCCCTCAAATCATAGAACACGTGTAATTTTGCCAGTAGGTGGCGCCATACTAATAACCAAGTATTGGCGTATAGATGTGTGCAGGGCAGGACTGTCAGCAATCGTGTGAAGTTTGGGGAAGATTGGAACATGTATGGTGAAGTTGCGAACCAGTTACAAGCAAATTCAAAATGGCGGACTTCCTGTTGGTTTTGGCACATGGCTGCAAGAGGCTTTTTTATACGTCTTTCAGTGATGCATGTGCGTACCAAGTTTCATAGATGTAGGTCAAACCAGCTTCGGGGGCTGCTTCGTAGAAAATTTGTAGGGGGCGCTGTTGAGCCATGTTGGCACATCAGAGCCAAAAAATCACATCAGACAACCCACATCGGATCCTTTCATGTGTGTGTCAAGTTTCATGACTTTACAAGCATCCCTTACCCCTCAAAAACAACTTCGTCTTTTATGGCAAATAAGGCGTCGCCACGGTGACCAAACATCACTAAGCTTTACAGCTGGCGTCAGGAGTGACTCCACATCATGCTCACCAAATTTCGTGCAAATATATGAATTTTCATGTCACTTGATTTTTCTCTGATTATAGCGCTGCCTGTTTGCCAACTTCTGCCAAATTTAGCACAGAGTGTCTGGATGATGTCTGAAAGAAGTGAATTGAGTTTGACATGGATAGCTTTTACTTTGACAAAAATATGCAATGGTATGTCTTTTTTAGCTAGCACAAAAAAAATGTTTATTTTTAGCTAGCGCAGTTTTTGTAGTAGCAAAATTCTTTTGATAACTTCTGGTCAGGCAAGTCTGGAGATTGTATGTGCAAAGTTTCGTGAAGATGGACCTTAAACGCTAGGAGGAGTTCGAAAAAGTAGGTTTTTGATGTATAGTGACTTACAAAGAGAAATGTGTAGTGGGAGTGGGCGTGGCCTATGTCAGAAGATGCGACGCTATTTAGGGAACACGTGGATATGAAGTTTATGAAGATGTGATTTAAAATGTGGAAGTTACAGGCCAAAATGCGTTTGCAGCTGTTATAGCGCCACCTAGTGTAGTAGACACACAATTGTTTCTATGGGTGGTCTGTATGCTGTTCTATATATAGCCTATCAATTTCATAGCCCTCAGCATAATACTTGAGCTGAAATAAATGTTTGTTGTTTATCTTGTAATAAGCCACGCCCACTTTGACCAGTCATGATGAACCTCAAGACATGGCTTCAGGAGTGGCCCAGCATCATACCCACCAAATTTCGTAAAACTCGGTGAAGCCATTTACATGATATTAATTTTCCATATTTGCAGCGCCCCCTAGTGGCCAACATTAGCCACATTTGGCTCACATGCTCACAGGCACAGGTCAAGCAAGGATCTGAGATTTGGTGTTGTTAGCATGTATTTTGACCGAGATATACCACAGTTCGCCTTTTTGTAGCTAGCTAGAAAAATTTGTTCGTTAATAATTTGCGCATATTTTGACCAATCAAAATTCCTGTGATAACTTTAGATCAGGTCCAGTCAAAGACTGTACCTGCCAAGTTTCACGCTGAACGGACAAAACCCTAAGGAGGAGTTCGAAAAAGTACGTTTTCCAGGTTTTGCGCATTTGCAAAAAAAATTTTAGGCGGAAATGGGCGTGGCCCCTTCCAGGTGATTCAGCGCTATTCAGGGAATGTGGTGATATGAGGTTTTTGAATGTGCGACACATGATCTGGGAGTTATAGCCCAAAATACATTGAAAATGAGTAGGGGGCGCTACTGAGCCATTTTTTTTCACGTTGTCATGAAACCCCTACCATATGTAAATTTTCACCACTTCTGACGAGTCTGTGAAGTTTCATGAGTTTTCGAGTATGTTACGGCCCCCAAAAAGGCAGTTGATTTCGGATAAGAAGAAGAAGACTAATAACTAGGGGGCGTTATGACTATCACAGAACTTTGTCATGTAGACGTGTTCAGTGTGGGACTATTATGAATCATGTGAAGTTTGGTGAAGATTGGACAATGTGTCCCAAAATTATAGCAATTTCGTGTTTCATGGCAAGACATCAAACTTCGCCGCCACCTGACGGCCAAACCGTTTAACTGTGGAAAAATCTTTTAATAACTTTTGATCACAACCTTGTCTAGATCACACACAGTGATTTTGAAGTCATTCTGATTAATCCTGTAGGAGGAGTTCGTTAAAATACAACATGTGGAAAACGCCAAAAGTAGCATCAAAATTCAAAATGGCCGACTTCCTGTTGGGTATGGCCAGTGGGTCCGAGAGACTTTTTTGTGCGTCTCGGTGTGATACATGCGTGTACCAATTTTCGTGCATGTCGGTGACACGTGCGGCAGGGGCTGATGTTTAAAGGGCGTGGTCAAGTCATTTGGCCACGCCCATCAACGAAACTCATATCACATGTTCAAGCCTGGACTGTTAACACACATGTGAAGTTTCAGGCAGATATGACCAAGGACACAGAAGTTAATGTCATTAAAGCCATTTTCAACGCGTTTTGGCGAATTTTCGACTTCGCCGCCCTCTGGGCGGAACACCGTTTGACGCCTAGTCACAATCTTCATAATGTAACATTACCAACGTCTTGAGGTCTGTCTGACCAAATTTGAGTTGCATATGGTGAACGTGGTCAGAGCTGCACGTCAAAGTCTAAAAACATCGCTTTTCCTGTCGCCAGCAGGGGGCGCTAGGGTAATTACAAAATTTCTGCATGTAGACGTGTTCAGGGCGGGAATATTATGAATCATGTGAAGTTTGGTGCAGATCGGACGATTAATGCCAAAGTTATAGCAATTTCGTTTTTCATGGCGAGACAAACTTCAAACTTCGCCGCCAAAAAGCCGATTCCGTGTTCGACGGGTAGCGGATCTTTGAATAACTTTTGATCACAAACTTATCTAGTTGGTACACGGCGATTTTGAAGCCGTTTTGATTAATTGTGTAGGAGGAGTTCGTCAAAATATGACACGTGGTAAAACGCCAAAAATGGCCGCTAAATTCAAAATAGCCAACTTCCTGTTGGGCGTGGCCTATGGCTCCAAGAGACTTTTTTGTGCGGCTCGGCATGATCTACATGTGTACCAATTTTCGTGCAGATCCGTGAAAATTGATGAGGAGGGCGCTGTTTATAAGGAGATTGCTCTTTAATGGGCGTGGCCTAGCCATTTTGAACCATTTTGACCCGTCCATTGCCCCGAACCCTAAA